>OX456523.1:81430796-81844285 GCA_949748255.1 Eustalomyia histrio | reverse complement strand
GAGAAGCCGGACACAAAAAGGAAAGCATGCAAAAATTAACCAAAATGTTGCCTATGTACTGATGCGGGACACAGCCAGATAGACCACTTCGCGGGCTCAATAAAGTGCCGTATGACAACTAGAGGACCAAGATGAAGATACTGCAAGTCAATATGCATAGAAGCAAAACAGCTGATGCACTCTTAGATCAGCTACTCATAGAGAAAAACGCTGATATAGTGGTTATCACTGAACAATACGGAAAACCAAAAAATGGCACTTGGATCGAAGATACCAGCAGAACAGCAGCCATATGGATACCGACGTGTAGTGCCCTAACTATTGAGGACAAAGGATGCGGAACCGGATTCGTTTGGCTTAAAATGAACGAACTCACGGTCTTCAGCTGCTACTTGACACCGAACGAAGAACAGGAAGCTTTCCGGTCTAAACTGCATAGCATAGAGGATAAGGGCATGGAGATTGGAGGCCCTCTCTTAATTGGAGGGGATTTCAACTCACATGCATATGAATGGGGATCACGGTTAACAAACTCCCGAGGCAGACTGGTACTGGACATGACGGCCAGAATGGGACTAGTCATCATGAATCGAGGAAATGTCGCCACTTTTAGGAGGCCGGGATGCGAGGGAACTATCCCAGATATCACACTGGCTTCGGAAAGGGTCGCAAGCAAAGTAGTAAACTGGACGGTCCTAGAGGATTATATAGGAAGCGATCACCAATACATTATGTACAACGTGGAATGCAGCAGAACATTTAACCAACCCAACACCATGACATCCACGCGAAAGTGGAATGTGGCAAAACTCGACACAGATGCCCTATTAGACAGAATGGCACAAAGTCGCGAAATCGGCGAGAATAAACCAAGCGCTAGAAATGTGGTGCGAAGCACCATGAAACTTATTAAGGAAGCATGCAACGACGCGATGCCTACCATTGGAAGCAAGCATCGGAAACAAGCAGTATACTGGTGGACTGATGAAACATCCGACCTAAGACGGGCGTGCCTTAGATGCAGAAGAAAATACACTAGAGCCAGAGGAACGCATGTCGCGATGTCAGAAGCTGAGGATTACAAAAGACCTAAAAAGGATCTAAAAGATACTATACTCAGAACTAAGAAACAAAAATGGGAAGAACTTCGTTCATATCTGAACAATGATCTCTGGGGCTTAGGATATAAACTAGTCATGCGAAAACTTGGAGCACGTATTTTAACACCGGATTCAAAGGAAGACACGATGGAAAACATAGTGAATACACTTTTCCCCACAGGCGAAATGGTCCAGAATTGAGGGCCGCCATCGAACATAGATCCACTTTTTACTAAGTCAGAATTAAAGACTGCTGCGAAGGCGTTAAAAAACAGAAAGGCACCAGGACCAGTCGGAAATCCTTAAGATAATCGCCAAAGAGAAGCCACAGGTACTACTGAATATGTACAATTGTTGCCTACAAGAAGGTGTCTTTCCAGAAGTATGGAGACGACAACGACTTGTGCTTATAAGTTAGGGAAAGGGGACCCAGACTCCCCATCAGCATATCGGCCCTTGTGTATGCTGGGCACCGCGGGAAAACTTCTCGAAATGCTGCTCAAACACGAATATTGAGATGCCAAGCGATACCTACCTGGTCGGTTACGCGGACGACATTGCAGCCGTTATTTCGGCCCGTAACATGTATGAAGCACAGAGTAAGCTGAACCAAGTCATGCTTAGGGCTAAGTTATGGTGGGATTCCCACAATCTTAAGCTGGCCACGGAGAAAACTGAACTGCTCATATTTACAAGAAGGCACATGCCACTAGAGGTAGAAATGCGGGTCTTGTCTGAGACAATTAAGACGAGGAGATGGCTCAAATATCTAGGATTGAGATTAGATCCTAGACTAACGTTCGCAGCCCAATTATAACATGCTGCATCAAGGGCAGCTCAAACAACGGGCTTTCTTAGCAGACTAATGGCGAATATCGGGGGACCAAACTACAGCAAAAGGAAGCTGATGATGGCAACTCAGTCGATTTTATTAAACGGATGTGAAATCTGGCCGACGCTCTACAGGCAAAGTACAGAAGGAAAATGTTGGCGAGTGTACAACGTACCGCTGCCCTAAGAGTTGCCTCGGCATACCGCACGGTGTCGGAGCCCGCGGTCCTCGAACAAACGGAGAAACAACAACAAAAGTAGTGATTAATAATATGCTCTTTCATCAATTTACTAAAGTTTTTATTAAAGAATTCCTTGCCATCATCAGTATGTAAACTTTTTGGTACACGATCTAAATTGTATATATTTTCCATTGCTTTGCAAACATCCGATGAACTTTTAGATTTGAGAGGTGCTGCCCAAGCACTTTTATTGTTAGAAAATTGTTAATCGTTGATACAAGTTTATTTAAGTACTCATTTTTAGGTTGAAATAATGATTTTGAATATAAATAGATGTTTTCGAATTTTAATCCATTAGGACTTTCAATCAAACTAATCATTACATTAGTCTCTCCACAGTTCAAAGGTCCCACTATAAGTGCTCTTATAGAATCTGGCAATAGAGAACTGTGTTTTCTTCTCATATCTGTACTTGTTGAGGAATCAACATTCCCAACAACTATATTTTTGTGTTGTTTGGTTAACCGCATTTTAACAAATAAAA
The DNA here is from genome assembly GCA_949748255.1 of Eustalomyia histrio. Classification (NCBI taxonomy): domain Eukaryota; kingdom Metazoa; phylum Arthropoda; class Insecta; order Diptera; family Anthomyiidae; genus Eustalomyia; species Eustalomyia histrio. The sequence goes on along the minus strand of OX456523.1, from coordinate 81,841,628 downwards.
CCAAAGTTTTAAATTTCTCTTTAATTAGTTTCCAGATTATATAAATAGGTGTAACAATATCATAGAATTATCTATCAATCATATGCATTCTGTCACTGGGAGTGGATTAGTAGATATAGTAATAAATTCTCTACCATTTGAACTTCATTTACCGGGTTATGAATTTTATGGACCAGGTACTAAGTAGAAAAACGTTTAAAGAGGGGTGAAAAGGGGATAAATCCGTTGGATGCTGCTTACAGAGAGCACGATATTGCTTACTTTCAAAATAAAGAAATCAGTAAGCGACACAAAGCAGATAAAATACTCGAAAATCGAGCCTGGGAACGAGTTTTATCGAAAGACAGCAGTATAGGAGAAAAAACAAACTTATATTTTATAACTCACGTAATGAAGGCTAAAGTCAAACTCGGCATGGGTCTAAATTCAAAAAATTAATTTGGAAAGAAAATTTTTGGCACTGCAATACAAATGGCTACGGCAATTTTAAAGAAAGAAAAACCTAAAGATATAAAATACGCAATTAAAATTTCTCGTAAAGTTTTAAATAAATCGCTGAAAGAAAAATAATCAAAATTTGTTATACCTCGCATTATCAATGTACCGAAAGTTAGAGGCTTCTTACCATTAGTGCCAATACTAACTGCTCAAAAAGTATATAATTCTCAAGAGTATGTTTCTCTCTCACGAACTTTTTAGTACTCTCTTAGAACACGAACATAGTTTGGCGGCAACAAAGTTGAGTTTTTGTCGGCAACTTTTAGTAGTGTTTAGCGGTGCTGCCATATAAACAATTTTAACTATTTTTTGCCGTTTTTTGGTATGCTAGAGATTTTTCAGATTATTTCATAAAAATATGTTTTTTATTTTATTCATGTATTTTTTTAGATTTTTCATATAAAAATATAATATTTGTTCAATATACTATTTATTTTTAATAAAATTAGACATGTCTAATAAAGTAAAAAATACAACAAAAATTTGGAATTCTGTTAAAAAATAGTTACGAATTCAAACATAACATTGTGCCATGAAAAGTATTAAAGTGTGTACACACACATTGACCAACTATGTCTATTCATATCCATTATTTCCCATTTCAATGGTAAAAATGTATAATAAAGAGAATAAATATGCTATAATTTGTTGCAACATATAACTAAAAAACCTATAAAAATGCAATAATTAAAAAAAAAAAAATGTTTTCATGAAAAAACATAAACAGTTACACTGTTTATGTGGCAGCACTGCATACACCAAATTTAATGTTTTTCAACACTTTAGCAACTTTGAAAATGTTGCCCTCTCATTTAAAAATGTTGGCGCTGAACTCTGTACCATGTTGAATTTCTGGTAAAGTGTGAAAAATACTCTTTAGTAAATTATATACTTTTTGAACTGCTTTAGGGACTTTAGGTGGTCTGTCATCTGGTGGAGCAGCTATTGTTAAAGCTATTAATGCTGCAAAACATGCTAAGAAACAACTCGAAGAGGCTACTAGACATAATAAGAGAATGGAGGCTATAGCAATGGGAAAGGTTCTTTATCTTAAACCATATAAGAAGGGGTATGGCCTTGTATTCGATAAAATGTCAAAAAACTAATTAAGATGCTCCCCAAAAGACCACTTACTGATATCGATTTGATTAAATTTACCGCACATATTCCACACTTTAGAGGTATTTTTATGAGAGATTCACTCCCCAAACATCCTCGACGAATAGAATGTGGCATTCTTAATCTGGATTCCTCAATTGGCACTGATTGGGTAGCATACTACAAATATAAAGACCATAAGGAGTACTTCGATAGTTTTGGAAATTTGCAGCCACCACTTGAATTAGAGGCATATTTGGGCTCAAATATAGTGTACAATTATAGACGACATCAAAAATATAATTCATTTAATTGTGGTCACATATGACTGAAATTTTTTTATGAAATTATTAATAAATAGAAACACAACTTTTTTTTTGTTTTCAATGTATTTTAATATTTTTATTTTTTGTTGTTTAATACAAAAATATAAAAATAAAATAAAACCAAATACATAAAACTAATTTATAGTATTGTTTTTTATTATACACAACTAAACAAACAAACAAAACACTAACAGATTCGAATTACCGCTTTATTACAAGAAACAAAACCGAACAAGAAACAAAAACTAACAGATTCGAATTTCCTCTTTATTACAAGAAACAAACAGATTCGAATTTCATTAACCCTCCGACGGTTGAGTCATCCGTTGCCCTTATACGAAGTACAAGATCCACAGGGACATATTTCTATTTGTATGGAATTTAATATGAAAAAGCATTTTTTTTACATTTTTTTTGTTTTGATTTATTATTATTTGCTAATTATACATGTATAATGAATGTTAAAAGAAAAATTTTTTTTATATAAAATATAAACGCATAAATTTAGTATGGATTATTACAATTTTTAGGAGCGAGCTCCGTCTTTATTGTTCGAATGTAGAATTAAAACTAAATTAAAATAAATTCATTATAATAATTACAAAATAAATTGTCTTACATTGCATACCGTCAACCTGCAATCGCCTGATGTTTTTCCACGTATTTTGTTTAGTACAGACGCTGGCTCATCATTTCATATGGGAACTTATGTTGACTGCATATTGTGCCGTAGACATATCGTCAGCATAAATGATGGTTTGTTTGTTGGTTTGTTCTACTGGTTAACCATATGTAGCGTTGTTTGTTTATTTATTTTATTTGTAAACTCCTCCCTTCTTAAGATCAATTGTCAGCAATTGGTTTATTTAGAAATATGGAATGTCGTTCAACCGCAAATTTGAAGCATATGCGTTGCCTCTGGGTTGGATGTTGGTTAAGATGACTGCCGGGGCAGAAGGTGAATATGATTCTGAAATATTTTTATCGTTAACTCTTGTCCTCTGCAAAGTTTTGAAAAGATGTAGGATCAAGATACCAATGACAACAAGCAGAATTATGAATAGCATAGTTGATACTCCATTTATGATTGCTCCAACTTTTATCGTTCGGATTTCGTGCGTGTTGTTGAGATGCAGTTCATTCAAACTTTCGATGGTCAAAAGATTTTCTAGTTTTTTTTCCAACGGTGTTGGTTGTAGTACTGCGGGTATTGTTTCTATCTGGGGGGCCTCCAAGCTACGGTTCATTCGATTTTGTGCCACAATTGTAGTGTTGCTAAATTTGATCAAGAAGGTGCCAGTAAGGTTGTGTTCTACGTTGTCGATTATTATCGTGTCGCTGTAATCATTTAGCAGGATAACTCCGGGGTATATTTCTTCTATTAGCGGGATATGTTGACTGTTGCTGTATGTGCAGGAAGACGCTAGGCTTTTAATGAAATTTGGTAAGCAAGTACTATTACTTAAGTCTAACAATTGATTGGTATTACAAATTTTAATGGAACTATATTCAATACAATTATTTTTCATTCCGTATATCTCATTTTCGTTTTCTATTATTTCCTTAAATGACAATTTAATAATTTTTCCCTTTTTCCTTACAGGGCGAATAACAATATTTTCATAAATTTTCCCACTTGTTAGGGGTATCTTAATAACATATAAAATCATAGAATTTTTATACATGACATTTACCTTTGCGTATTCCAACGCCTCTTCCGGTGATGCAAAAGGCATCCTATCTTCTTCTAATTTCTCTAAAGCTAATTTAATTTCCAATTTATTCAAAATAATGGAATTTGCTATTCCAGTTTTTGCCCATTGAATGGCGTATTTAACATTTATTAATTGTTCTTTTATTAATCTAATTCTATTTTGCAAATTAATTGATATTTCATTGTCTAAGCAATCGTCTTTGCGTATTGCATTTGATATTTCATTAACTATTTCTGTTATATTATTTATTCTATCATTTACAGCCTGATTAATTACAATTTGCTGATTATTATTGTTATTTAATTCATTTAAATTTAATTCAAGCATTTCGAAGTCATCGTGGTCTGGAGTGCCAGCGATATACTTCCATGCCGTACCGATCACATTAAAATATCGTTTAATTCTCTTATTATTATTATTATCTATAGGTGCAATGCTCTGAACTAATTCCAAAGCTTGAATGATTTCCTGTTCGAGGAGGGGATAAAAAAGGTTGGATTTAGGAATGTTGTCTTCGACGTACGTCTGTGTTTGTTGTAAAAATTTGTCGTACTGTTCCAGGTCTATTGAATGAATTATTCTAAAGGTTCCATCCTGAATTTTGCTGCGGCCGCTACTGATTGTTATCAGATGTGCCGACGTATAGTCCAGAATCTGAAATTCTGTTTTACATATCGCAATGACTGATCTGGAAAGAATAAAAAAAAAAAAATAATAAAAAAATTCTATGTTTTAATGAGGCCTTTGTAGACTGTCCTTCCGGACTTCGTTATGACCGTGGAGTTCTTATCTTTAGCAACTATTTCCTTCTTGTATTTGGGGGTTGATTTGTTACCAGGTCTTTTATTAATTTTGACGTAAATAACGTCTCCTTCTGAGTACGTTTTAGGTGGGTTTTTCTGCTGATTATGATAGCTGAGGTCAGAAACTTGTTTGTCCTGTAGTTTTTTTATTGTTTCCTTACGAAAAATTTCAAGTTGCTTTGGGTCGCTACAGACTCTTCTACCGAATAATACTTCAACTGGCGTTTTCCCTGTAGTCGAATGTACTGACAAATTGTATTCTTTGACCGATTTTTCCATTAACTCCTCAAATGTGTTATGAGCCTTCTCAGTTTTGAGACAGCGCATTATTTCTTGGAGTGTCGAGTGGAATCGTTCCACTTGTCCATTTGAACAACTCGTATATGGAGGTGTACGGTAAACTTCAATACCGAATTCATTTTTTATCATATGATTCGTGGACGCAGAATTGAAAGATTTTTCTTTGTCAATAATTATAGTTTCGGGCATAAGAAAGAAAAGTATATCTTTTAAAGGCTGTTTAATATCCTCGGCCGCTCTGGATTTTATTACCTTTGCTACTGCAAACTTTGAAAATTTATCTATAGCTGTCAAAACAGAATGATTGTTAGTTCTGAAAATATCCAGGTGAACGATCTGTTCTGGGAACTGTGGAATAGGAGTGACTTGAATCTGCGGCTTAGCAGGATGGCGGTCATACTTATTCTCTTTACAAATCACACAATTTTTTATTATTTTAACTATTTTGTTGTTCATGGAAGGAAAATAGTATTTTCCGAGAATTTAAGTCTTATTTTCGCGAGCATTCCTATGAGCTCGATTATGTGTACGCACTATAATATTTTCCTGCTCTTGTACGTTGGTAACGTCTTCCACTTGTTGTTGTGTGAACCTTACTTTGTATTTGCTAAAATGGAAGGGGTAAATTTTCTGAATCTGTCCCATGATGTGTTCGTCGGTTTTAATACAATTCACTACGGAGGGATTTAAGTAACGTTTGAGAATTTTAATTAAATTATCGGGACTATAACATGTTTCATTAATTACGTGTCTGTGATAAGTCGGGAAAACTATTTTGAATTGATAAGAGGATCCGGTTTGATTCGTTTTGAGGAAAATCTGATTCTTAAAAACATTAATTGGTACATCTACAGAATAAATCAAATTGTGAGAAGAGCTCTCATCACTGTGCACACTAGATGTCAAAGTATTTATTTGTGTCTGGGGAATTCTCGATAAAGCATCCGCTACAACATTTGCCCTTCCTGGTTTATAATGCAATTCATAGTTGTATTCCTCTAGAATCGCTTTCCACCGTTTCATTTTGCTGTTGTTATTCTTGTTGCTCAGAGCGTAAGTCAGGGGCTGGTGATCCGTATAAATGTTCACTTTGGCAGTACCGTACAAGTAATTCCTTAATGAATTTAAGGCCCATATAATTGCCATCATCTCCTTTTCATTAGTGGCATAATTTTCCTCGGTTTTGCTCAGAGTTCTGGATATGAAGGTTATCGGTTTGTCATCTTGGGAAAGTACTGCGCCAATGGCAAAATTAGACGCGTCAGTCGTTAGAGTAAAATCTTTGTCAAAATTTGGATATGCTAACATTATACCTGCGGAAACAAGTGTCGATTTTATTTTGTTGAAAGCAACAATGGCTTCGGAATCTAAATTTATTTTGGCTTTCGCAGAATGGTTTTTGGACGTATGTCCCTCCTTCCCTCTTAAAAGGAATGTCAAGGGTTTTGCAAGCTTTGCGTAGTCCTGAACAGAGCGGCGATAGTACCCTGACAGACCTATAAATGATCTTAATTCCTTTAGTGTCGTAGGTGGTGGGATTTTTGAAATAGCTTCAATTTTCGCCGGATTCGTTGTGATTCCTTTAGAGGAGATTATAAAACCAAGAAATTCAACGGATTTCTTAAAAAAAGGGCATTTGTCCAACTGGACTTTCATGTTGGCGTCTTTCAGAGTTTCGGTTTTGCTAAATATAACAATATCGTCAATATAGACGTAACATATCTTACCGATGCAGTCACGCAATATATCGTCGAGAGCCCTTTGAAAAATAGACGGGGCATTTTTCAAGCCAAAAGCTAGTCTGGTATATTCGTACTTTCCATTATTAATGGAAAATGCCGTTTTTTCGATATCAGATTCTTTTAGCGGGATCTGATGAAAGCCGCTTTTTAAGTCAAGCACTGAAAAGAATTGATTATTTCCTAATTGTGCGAGAACTTCAGTGATTTCCGGAATCGGAATCTGTCTGCAATAGTGACTGCGTTAAGTTTCCTATAATCCGTTACTACTCTATACTGTTTATTACCAGCGGAATCGGATTTTTTTGGAACAATCCAGACTGGTGAATTATATGGCGATCTAGATGGTCTAATGATGCCATCGTCAAGCATTGCTTGAATCTGTTGTTCTACTTCTGCCCTCAGAGACATTGGGTATGGGTAATATCGTGTATAAACCGGTGCGTCGCTTTTCGTACGAATTTCGCCTATTACTTTAGTAGTGTAAGTTAATTTTCTGTTTGGTTCCGCAAAAAGGTTCGGAACTGTTGCTATCAACTTATCAATACTCCCTCTCTGTTTTTCCGTCATATGTCCGTTTTTTATGTCTATCGTATTTACAGATTGTGAAATCATTTGTTTTATCTTGATTTTTATTCTATTCCCAATGAGCATGTAGTTATCCCTGATATAGATAACTGCTCCTAATTTTTTCAGACTATCATTTCCCAAAATACCATGAAATAATTTCAGTGTGGGAGGAATATTGAATTTGAGATTTATATCTCGAAGATTAAAAAGATTAATGTATGTGTGTTCCTTGATTTCTATAGCTCCTGCTATTGATTTTGCAAAAAAAGGTTGCTTATTTGGGATAGGTTTTCTTACTACAGATGGTTGAATGTAATTTTTTGTAGAGCCGGTATCGATTAAAAGGTTAAGAACTGATCCACTCTCCGTTCTGCATTGTATGTATGGTAACGAAGAGTCTGTTAGCCTAAAAAATGTAAATCGCTAACATCAAGTGGATGATTGATAGCCTGGTCATAGTCAAGTGATTGATCGATGGTATTGTTATAATCATATTGCTCGAGATAACCTTCCCAAGACTCGTTTTGGCCGTCTGCCTTTGCAGGGATCTGCTCGTATTGTTCCATTTCCCGATCGTTTTCGATTCGAGAGTCGATGTGAAAATTTCTGTGTGTTTTGCGTTGGTCATGGTAAGTATTATCGTTTGGTCTTTTTCCAAAAAAATCATTAGGCTTTGGTCTATTCATGTAGTTTATCCTGTTAGAGCGCATGCTCGAATCCACTTCCATTGGTTCGGGCCTAGGTTGTGGCTTTGGTGCCGAAGGACGTGGGGGCATGAATTGTGTCCGATGTGGATTAGGGGACATGAATTGCGTTTGATATGGATTATTTCCATTTTGGTTGAGGAAGTTTTGAGTTGGTCTCATAGGGTAATTATTACGCTGATAGGCATTAATTTGGGGTTGTGGCATGTGAGCCAATTGAGGGTAAAATGTATGTTGTCCTTGTTGGTAATTTGGTTGAAATTTTCTACGTGGCAAATGGGGTGGATGGTGAAGAATTTTATTAGAAATATTTTGGGTATTATGTGCATAATTGGATCGAAAATTTTGGTTTTCCAATTTAAGACATAAATGGAGAGCTTGAGGTAAATCCACTGGTTCTTTCATACCTAGAAGTCGTGACAAATCACCTTTAAGGCCTCGCACAAAGGTGTCGAGTGCTTTATCGCGGTACGTTTGAGTAAAAAGTTGTAGGGACTCGGCGTTTAGCTCCATGCTACCAATTTTGTTCAATATCAGCGACAAATGAGTGTATACCTGTTGGTAAAATTCTTGCACTGTTTGGTTTCCTTGTACTAATGATATGATCTGATATTCCAAAGTACGAACATCTCTTTTATCTGCATAATGCAGAGTTAGACATTTCGAGATGGCTTTCCAATTCAAGGGAGTGTTATAGGACTCCAATGCAACATCTGCGTTGCCTACAATTTTATTTCGAATAACACTCAGGATACCATAATATTTGGGAGTACCTCTAGTTGGCTCATAGATTTGAAGAATGCGATCTACGCTCTTCTTCCAAGAATTAAATTCTCCTGGATGTCCGGAGAATTCGCGTAAGCAACGGACAACGTCCGGAATCTTATCCAACTCTGAAATACTATTAATATATCTTGGATCGATCGTTTGATCGGAAAAATTTGAAAAATTTGGGTTCAGGTTTGCCGTTGCCTGAATTAAATTTTGAAATTGCGTTTGCAGGATATTCTGCACTATCCCAGTAATTATTGCAGTCGACTGTTCGTCTGGTCGTTGTACAGGTTGTCCAAGTCCTGAATTTGTGGGATTAACGGGATTAGGGGGATTAGGGGAATTACCAGGAGGAACTCCTGCTGAGTTTAGGATGGGGGCTCGAATGAGATTGTTAGGATTAGACATTTTGTGAACCAAATCTATAACGTTTCTAAACTAAATTATTTTGTTAATTTCACTTTTTTTTTTTTTTTAAAAACTTTGAGTTTATTTTTTTCTACTTTACTAATTTAAAAATTATTTGTTTCTTTACTGAATTATTTTTTTCAATATCACTTTTTCCTTCAAAAATATAACTTTGAGATTATTTTCCTCTTAACTTAAAAATTATCCGTTTCTTTACTAAATTATTTTTCTCTAATTTTGTTTTTTTTTTCTTTTAAATTTAACTTTGAGCTTATTTTTTCTTAATTAAAAAAAATTGTTACAATAAGATAAATAAAAAAATAATGTTTTATAATGCTTACAACAATAAAATAGTCTGGAACATGATGAAATAGATGGAACTGTTGATTGCGGGAACTGGTGGTTGATGATATGGTCTTCAATATTTTTTTATTTAATAAATTGTTCTATGTTACTGTTTGTTTTTATCTTTTATATTGTTTTTTTTTTTTTTTTGTTTGTTTTTCTTTTTTTTAAAAAAAATTTCCAGGTTATTGTTTGTTTTTCTGTATTTTTTAAATTTTTTTTTTTATTTTTCAATTTTCTGATGCTTTTTTTCACATATTGTTTTTTTCTATTCCAAGTTACAGTTTTTTTTATTTTTTTTTATTTATGAGTTCACTTATTTATTTCAAAAATTTGTTCCACTATTATTATTATTTCTTAATTTTTTTATAATTATGTTCTTCTTTTCTTTTACTTTTTTTTAATTAATTGTCACTAAAAAAAAATTCGTTTTTGAGCTTAATTGATTCAACACTCATCCAACTAAATTCGCGCTTGAGTCCGTGAAGCGGCTGGTGTGCAACACCGTCCCTTTCGTCCACATGTAAGTAGTTACTTGGGGGCCTCGTTCTTCACAATTTCGCGAACAAAAAAAAATCGCGTGGACTACTGTGGAAACCGACAGGATATTTTATTTTTCTTTTGTAAAATAAGTATTTATTCGCGGTGACACAGAGGCTATTGAAGGCTCCGGTGTTCACTTGTATCGGAAACACTGACGATGAGGCTATCGAAGGCTCACTGGTTATTTTTTTTACCGAAAACACTGACGATGAGGCTATTGAAGGCTCACTGGTTATTTTTTAATCTTTTTAAGGATCGCGAATCCTGTCGGTCCCTGCTCGGGCGCCAATTATAAACGCATAAATTTAGTATGGATTATTACAATTTTTAGGAGCGAGCTCCGTCTTTATTGTTCGAATGTAGAATTAAAACTAAATTAAAATAAATTCATTATAATAATTACAAAATAAATTGTCTTACATTGCATACCGTCAACCTGCAATCGCCTGATGTTTTTCCACGTATTTTGTTTAGTACAGACGCTGGCTCATCATTTCATATGGGAACTTATGTTGACTGCATATTGTGCCGTAGACATATCGTCAGCATAAATGATGGTTTGTTTGTTGGTTTGTTCTACTGGTTAACCATATGTAGCGTTGTTTGTTTATTTATTTTATTTGTAAACTATGCAGCGTTAACTTATATAACAGCCTAAGCCTAAAAAACTATTGTTGTGTAGATTGTCCCTCGTCCAACATATTTTCTGTGCAGGTCAGAGAACTGCAAAATCAACTTTTTTCTTGATTTAATCATACAGAAAAATTCTTGTTCACATTTAAAAATTCAACAAAATTCACTGTAGAATAAAATCAGCATCATGTTACTGAACGCGTAATTGGGATCAGTGTGAATTATCTGTCGATTATGTTTTATGCAAATGTAATCACTCAACAAAAAGTCAGCGTTGAATAAATCAGAAAAAACAACAAACAACGCATATGAGCTTATTCATAATTACAACAAAATAGAAACACACATTAGGGTGGGACTTAAACCCGCTTTTTTAGAATTTTTATTAGTAATACAATACTAAAAATATTCTTCTTTGTGAAATAAAAATAATTTTTTTGAAAAAAAATTTAGGTCGATATCTCAGACTTGCCTAATCCGGAAAAATTCAAATATTGTCTAATTTTTTTTTCATCTATTTGGATTGGAAAATTAGGCAATATTTAACTTTAACCGGATTGTGAGAGCCTGAGATATCGAACTAAATTAATAAAAAAATAAATTTCACAAAGAACAATGTTTTTGGTATTACTAATAAAAATTCTAAAAAAACGGATTTGAGACCCACCCTAATATACATATAAAATATATGTAGTGTTTCAACAAAATCATCCCCTTTTTATAGATAAGAAACTATTTTGTTTTAATTATAAATACACACACACGTTGTTTTGTTTTTTTATTTATTCTATAATAATTATTGTTGACCCGAACGAACAAGAATACAATGAAAGGTATAAAAACAACCGTTGAAACCGTACGTTGGCGTTGAATAATATAAAATTGTTTTATAAACATATATGCATTTCGTGTATAAACTAAAGCATTAGTCACATTTAACAGGGTGGGACTTAAATCCGCTTTTTTAGAATTTATATTAGTAATAAAAATATTCTTCTTTGTGAAATATAAATATTTTTTTGGAAAAAAAAATTTAGGTCGATATCTCAGGCTTGCCTAATTCGGAAAAATTTAAATATTGTCTAAATATTTTTTCATCTATTTTGATTGGAAAATTAGGCAATATTTAACTTTAACCGGATTGGGCGAGCCTGAGATGTCGACCTAAATTAAAAAAAAAAAAAATATTCACAAAGAACAATATTTTTGGTATTCCTAATAAAAATTCTCAAAAAACGTATTTTAGACCCACCCTAATATACATATAACGCTATGAAATATATTTTTTTACAAAACCACCCCCCTTTTTATAGAAATGAAACTATTTTGTTTTAATTATGATTACACTCATACACGTTGTTTGTTGTTTTTTCTGATTTATTCTACATCAAAATAATTATTGTTGGGTCGAATGAACAGAATAAAACAATGGTTTAACAACGACCGATGATTATAAACCAGTAACAAAACAATTTGCACATCGTTTGATTGATTTAAAATCATCAACGAATATGTGTGTTGGAGTATATTCAGCGTTTGAACGCAAATACAATTTATTCTTGTGTTGATTGCGTATGATCGTTTTGCATTCAGCAAATGCAGTTCTCTGGTGCAGGTGTAGCATCGATGCATAAGTGTTGAATGCTCTGCACAAACTGTATTGTTACAGGAATGGCAATAGACCATTGTTTCTTTGATTTTCTTTGTTGTAAATTATCATTATTTTCTTGGCCTTAAATGTAATCTAATAGTAATTTTTTCTTCTCGAAAATTAATTAAATCGCAGTCTTGATCAACTATCCGTAGCTTTAGTGAACTTACTTCTTTAGAGTTCACTGGCAAATAGATGAGATTTATAGGTATTTCATCCATTTTATAGCCAAGTGGAACATTTATTTCAAATTCCTGTAATGTATGTGCATGAAAATTGTTTATATATGTGTTTACTACAATATTACATTCTATCCGCAAGAGATTTACCTTAAAAATATTTACTGGTTGATCTGAGAAATTGGGGACATTTGGAGAGAGGACATTCTTATTGAAACCAAACAATTTTCCTATCGAATTCTTCATGTTAAAGTATATCTTCGGATCTATACAATTTAACTTGCATTGTATTGTTATTAGCTTCTATAATAATTTTCTTCTTCCCCAACCCATCTTTCTCATATTCCACCTTTATGAAATCGACAATATCGTTCAGCTCATAGGATCCAATAGGTATTGTAATAATTTTACTACCAATGTGAAACAAATTATTGTATTTGTCCACATTTGGTATGCTGTTGTATGTGTGAAAATCTACGAGAGCACACTCGTAATCGTCGTTTACATTTATAGGAGGAAAGTAATTTGCTGATAAATTTGAGGAGTTTCCGCTCAATGTTAGTGTAATTGACATTTTGCTTACCAAATGGTTAACGTAGGAAATAAAACAAAATCTTGTTTTTTTAAAGGGGTGCTTTTTCTTTGTTTTGGATAATTTTATATCAATACTTAAAGTACGTGTATATACATACAGATATCAATTTTAACATTCTTTCCAGAAGATTCCAATTTCTTAACTTTATTATCATCTTTTTTCCGGTTACATTTCTTTTCATTCTGATCATTTTATATGAATTTTATATGAAAAAGCATTTTTTTATATTTTTTTTTGTTTTGATTTATTATTTTTTGCTAATTATACATGTATAATGAATGCTACAAAAAAAAGTTTATATATAATAGCCTAAGCCTAAAAAACTATTGTTGTGTAGATTGTTCCTCGTCCAACATATTTTCTGTGCAGGTGTAGCATCATGCATAAGTGTTGAATGCTCTGCACAAACTGGATTTTTACAGGAATGGCAATAGGCCATTGTTTTCCGCTGCCGTCCGTACTCAGAACGGCATAGGCGACATGACGGTCTGTTCGTTCTAGACGCAAACGACGATGCAGCTCCTTCTGCCGGTCTTGATAATATCTAAAAAGAACAAAATTATGTAGTTATGTCAATTGTTTGGTAGTGCCAATTGTTTTGTCAGCATCAGTAGGAATGACAGTCGTCTGTCACTTCTTTTTTTTGGCTTCATCTCGTTGTATGAAATAAATGCAGCTAATGCAGCAATGTCCACCATATTAAAAAACATGGCCAATGGCCAGCGGTTTGTTGAGCGCTTGCATTTATATGTGCCAAGCATCTGGACCATTGTATCAACGCCCGATTTCTTGGCGTTGTAATCCAAAATAGCAAACGGCTTCTCCTTTTCAGTTTGCATGTCCACACCGCAAGTATAATGTTGTGTCGATAACTGCTTTGTTCTTCTTGGGCACATATGAACATACTGCTATATCGCCTTCGTTGAAGCCGAATAATGTGCTGTTGACAGGACGCGTATGATTTTTTTGGAATTCCCGAGGAACACATGTTTTACTCGAGCGCACTGTTCCAACATATGCGGTTTTCTTCCTGATCAAAGTACGCGCCAAATCCAAAGTTGTGAAAAAATTGTCGGCATAAATTGTGCGGCCTGTATTCAAATATCTCTCCGAAAGTTGAAGTACAACATTCTGTCCTTGATTCACCTCTCGTGCTTGGTCAGGCAATTTCCCAGAGTAAATCATTCCTTTATACCGTACTTGGCAGGCTTCGATGGAATGTATTGTGTGAAGCGGGTGCGGCCTCTGTATGGGAATAACTGCTCATCAACGGTCACTGTATCATGCGGAGTGTAAGCTGCTGCCAAGTTAGACTGCAACATTTGCCAAATATCATCAATAGCCGCAGTTTTGCTGATGATTAGTCGCTGCTGTCGAGTATTTCCATTGTCGAACCTAAGGCATTGTTTTATGCACTTCATACGATCTAATAATGCAGCTTTAAATATTTGACAGCGCGTTGGGCCCCATAACTCTTCAAGAGGTTCACTATTCGATTAAGTGAGTCCAGCATACAAAATAATAGCCAAAAAAGCATCGGTTTCTTTCAAAGTGATTGGTTTCCATTCCTCTGTGTTAGTTGGATTTGCCAAATTCCATGCAGCGTTCACTTCCCTGCCTTTCCGATTTGATTCGCGTATTATGATGTACGCCATGTCTTCGGTGATGAGCGAGCGAAATATGGTAAGGGGATCATATGTGGTTCCTACTGGTCCCGGATTCCTCCTTGTGTAGTCGACCACCTTATGAGCACGAGTACGGGAAGTCGGTGGTTCATTTTTAGTCCATTTGGTGCCATCTTTGGAAATGAAGTAATTATTGTCACTTGTTTGCTGAGCATCAGTTTCTTCCTCTTCATCATCGTCGTCATCACTTATATCTTCATTGATGTCTATATGTGGTTCAGTTTCCGCATCCGAATCATCAACATGAAAATTTGCTTGATATGTGAAATCGTCCTCATCCGCACCTTCAAGACCAAATGCAGGAATAGCACCTTCATCGTCATCACTCATCTCCGCACTCATGAAGTCTGCAAATCTATCATCCACTGCACGTCTTTCATCCTCACTCATTTGCTGGTAGCGTGAACTACGACGTACCACAATTTCAGCAATGTCTAAATTTTCCTGTTCCATTGTATTGTGCTTTTATTTCTCTTTATAAAATTCAAAATAAAATTTCGCACTCGATGTTCACTGTTTACTGTCTCAACTTTCACTGATTTGGCTTACGAAACTAGAGCCGCTGCTAGCTTGTACATCTGTGTCTATGTGAGAGTAAGAGTAGGTAAGAGTAAAAAGTAAGGGTAAATTCAAACAACTTAAAAGGGACGGTAATAAAAATAAAAGTTCAAATAATAAAACAAGCCAAAAGACAGTGCATTTATTAACGATTTCTTGAAATTTTAGTACAAGGTCCCAGTGGACCTTTTCATACGTTCCCGTACTAAACACATTTAAATCTCATTAGAAACTATACTATTGGTCGGATCGCTTTGAAATTTTTTTATACGATTCTAGATAAAATTGACCATCAAGGAGTAATTTCAGTTTGAAAATGAAAAAGGTCAACAGGGACCTTCTCACCCGCCGGAGGGTTAAAACATAAAAATTTGTAGATTAATAAAAATGTCACATTAATAAATAATTAATTTATGACCTACTTGTACATTTATATGTAGAATGTATATAACACACACAAAAAAAAAAAATAAAAACAAAAATAGAACAAAAATACATGAAAGAAAAAATCAATGACTTTCACTTGATCCTAAAAATTGTGCAGTCCAAAACAAATCTCCTATTAATAAATATTTAATTTATGACATACTTGAAAATAAACATCCACATGTAGAATGTATATACCACTAAAGAACAGAAAATAAATACAAGAGATGAAAAGAATTAACCGACGACAACGGTACCCTATATAATTTCAAAAAGATCCTCGTCACATCACATCTTCTACCCAAACACACACAAGACAATTTTTGTATAACCACCCTTTTACATTATAAGCATATAACCGACGGCTACAGTAACTACATAAATTCTAAAAACTCGTCACATCACACCTTCTAGCAAAACACACACAAGAAAATTTACATTATGAGCATACAACCGACGGCCACAGTAACTACATAGAAAAGAAATAAAACCATTCTGATCCTACATAGAAAAACCATTAAGCCATTATCAACCCCCATAGAAAAACCATTAAACCATTCTCCTTCCCCATAGAAAAACCATTAAACCATTCTCCTTCCCCATAGAAAAACCATTATGCCTCCCCATAGAAAAACTATTAAACCATTATGCCTCCCCATAGAAAAACCATTAAACCAATATGAGTCCCCAATTCCCTACTACTAATTGGGCTTGCAAAGAAAATCAATTGAAAAAAAATAAATACAAGCTATTTTGTATATGTGTATACTTAACATAGTAAAAAACTGTATTTGGGAAAACAAAGCGTTCTTATGCTTTGTAAAATAATTCGATAATTTTTGCAATATTTCTTTAAAACCTATCTTTTCTATTCGTGTCCGTTAACGGCGCAAAAAAATATGGCGTTTTTTAGTTCAAAATTAAAAAAATATATATTTAAATGATATCATTACATTAATTTAAAGAACTTATTATAGGCATCACCAGTGGCGTGCCCAGGGGGTGCCCATTGGGGCAATTAAGAAATAACAAATGCATTAAAAAAATTATTCAAACTCAACAAATATTTATTTAATTTGGTGTTTTTGAATTTAAAATAATGCTTTATGATGCTAAATGTCATTCCGAAAGTTTTTGAAACAATATAATCGTTTTTGAAATGGTCTCTGAATTTGTGTAAAAATGTTCACGTGGCTATTCCACGTTCCCATGATACCTGTGCTTTTTTTATTTTTAAAAATTCGATGTAGTTCACGGTGGCGTTGTGCAAAGTGGCCTTAAGAAATATGACCCCAATCTTAAAATGTGATTAAGCCCCATATTTCAGTGCAAAATTTCATAATGAAAATTAACACTAAATATATAATGAAAAATTACCCCAGCCAAATGAAAATTAGCCCCAAAAATAAGTTTGGGCATATTTTCATTTATTAGATGAGGCATTTATTCATTATGTAAAATAACAACAATTTGAAGAAATAAAAAATGACCCCTAATATGATGAAATGAAAAATGACCCCAAAATATGCAAAGCAAAGAAATGTTGCTTATGTACAGCATTATACGCATTTATATTGCATAGAATCAAGAACATCCGAATGTACTTCTTATAAACATTGAAGTTACTTGGGCCAACTGAAATTAAATATTTTAACGAATCGGAATAAAAATCGTTTTAAATAAATCAAATATTTTAGTGATGCGCAACCACTGCTTTCAAAATAGTTTAAAAAAATTAAATAAATTTCTGCTCTCCGTCCATGAGTGTGTCCTCCCAGCCAGTTCTTATTAAATTTGCTGGTAAAAATGGAAGAGCCATCAATTTCCTATATGAGGTTTTTGCAGCATCCGACGATCTTATAAAATTTTAGAGCGAATGGTTTTCTATGTCATTGCGTCTTAGAGCTTGGCAATTTTTAAACCTGTTAAGAATAATACTTGTTCTTAATGTATGAAAAACAAAATTTTCGCATGCGGCTCCAATTTCTACAACTATTATTTTACGAAAAACAAAATAAAAATTTAGTAGGATTTTTTTTTTTTTTTAAGATCATATCATATTCTTTTTAATAAAAATTGAGAAATTCCACTGAGCCAGCAGGATAGAATACTTAGTATTTTCGGTTGGCGCTACCCAACCTTGTCAATACCCATGCTCTTCTTCTCCCTTTACGGTCATTGCTTGTTGATGATTGTCTATTTTATATTGAGTGTTAGGAAACAAATTAACAAACTTGTAAACAACAACACAATTAGACTAACATCAACGAAATTTAACAATTTATATTTATCCTATATATTTTACAGTTTTTTGTTATGAACTTTAATTCTTAAAGTATCAAATAACACAGCTTATATGAAGCATTTATTATCAAATGTTTGTCTTAATCCATATTAAATCTACAACATAATCTATGTTGATAGTTAATGAATAGACAATATTTTGAATTATATTTTTCACTGTATCCTTGTGTGTAAAGTAATGGAATTTTATGAATTGTTGATCTGTTATTTTGTAAGTGAATAGTATAGTAGGATTTTTTTTTTTTTTAAGATCATATCATATTCTTTTTAATTATTTTTATTGTAAAGAAACATGAAAATTTTATTAGTAAGTTATAGAGAATAAAAATTGAGAAATTCCACTGAGCCAGCAGGATAGAATACTTAGTATTTTCGGTTGGCGCTACCCAACCTTGTCAATACCCATGCTCTTCTTCTCCCTTTACGGTCATTGCTTGTTGATGATTGTCTATTTTATATTGAGTGTTAGGAAACAAATTAACAAACTTGTAAACAACAACACAATTAGACTAACATCAACGAAATTTAACAATTTATATTTATCCTCTATATTTTACAGTTTTTTGTTATGAACTTTAATTCTTAAAGTATCAAATAACACAGCTTATATGAAGCATTTATTATCAAATGTTTGTCTTAATCCATATTAAATCTACAACATAATCTATGTTGATAGTTAATGAATAGACAATATTTTGAATTATATTTTTCACTGTATCCTTGTGTGTAAAGTAATGGAATTTTATGAATTGTTGATCTGTTATTTTGTAAGTGAATAGTATAGTAGGATTTTTTTTTTTAAGATCATATCATATTCTTTTTAATTATTTTTATTGTAAAGAAACATGAAAATTTTATTAGTAAGTTATAGAGAATAAAAATTGAGAAATTCCACTGAGCCAGCAGGATAGAATACTTAGTATTTTCGGTTGGCGCTACCCAACCTTGTCAATACCCATGCTCTTCTTCTCCCTTTACGGTCATTGCTTGTTGATGATTGTCTATTTTATATTGAGTGTTAGGAAACAAATTAACAAACTTGTAAACAACAACACAATTAGACTAACATCAACGAAATTTAACAATTTATATTTATCCTCTATATTTTACAGTTTTTTGTTATGAACTTTAATTCTTAAAGTATCAAATAACACAGCTTATATGAAGCATTTATTATCAAATGTTTGTCTTAATCCATATTAAATCTACAACATAATCTATGTTGATAGTTAATGAATAGACAATATTTTGAATTATATTTTTCACTGTATCCTTGTGTGTAAAGTAATGGAATTTTATGAATTGTTGATCTGTTATTTTGTAAGTGAATAGTATAGTAGGATTTTTTTTTTTAAGATCATATCATATTCTTTTTAATTATTTTTATTGTAAAGAAACATGAAAATTTTATTAGTAAGTTATAGAGAATAAAAATTGAGAAATTCCACTGAGCCAGCAGGATAGAATACTTAGTATTTTCGGTTGGCGCTACCCAACCTTGTCAATACCCATGCTCTTCTTCTCCCTTTACGGTCATTGCTTGTTGATGATTGTCTATTTTATATTGAGTGTTAGGAAACAAATTAACAAACTTGTAAACAACAACACAATTAGACTAACATCAACGAAATTTAACAATTTATATTTATCCTCTATATTTTACAGTTTTTTGTTATGAACTTTAATTCTTAAAGTATCAAATAACACAGCTTATATGAAGCATTTATTATCAAATGTTTGTCTTAATCCATATTAAATCTACAACATAATCTATGTTGATAGTTAATGAATAGACAATATTTTGAATTATATTTTTCACTGTATCCTTGTGTGTAAAGTAATGGAATTTTATGAATTGTTGATCTGTTATTTTGTAAGTGAATAGTATAGTAGGATTTTTTTTTTTAAGATCATATCATATTCTTTTTAATTATTTTTATTGTAAAGAAACATGAAAATTTTATTAGTAAGTTATAGAGAATAAAAATTGAGAAATTCCACTGAGCCAGCAGGATAGAACACTTAGTATTTTCGGTTGGCGCTACCCAACCTTGTCAATACCCATGCTCTTCTTCTCCCTTTACGGTCATTGCTTGTTGATGATTGTCTATTTTATATTGAGTGTTAGGAAACAAATTAACAAACTTGTAAACAACAACACAATTAGACTAACATCAACGAAATTTAACAATTTATATTTATCCTCTATATTTTACAGTTTTTTGTTATGAACTTTAATTCTTAAAGTATCAAATAACACAGCTTATATGAAGCATTTATTATCAAATGTTTGTCTTAATCCATATTAAATCTACAACATAATCTATGTTGATAGTTAATGAATAGACAATATTTTGAATTATATTTTTCACTGTATCCTTGTGTGTAAAGTAATAGAATTTTATGAATTGTTGATCTGTTATTTTGTAAGTGAATAGTATAGTAGGATTTTTTTTTTTTTTAAGTTCATATCATATTCTTTTTAATTATTTTTATTGTAAAGAAACATGAAAATTTTATTAGTAAGTTAAAGAGAATAAAAATTGAGAAATTCCACTGAGCCAGCAGGATAGAATACTTAGTATTTTCGGTTGGCGCTACCCAACCTTGTCAATACCCATGCTCTTCTTCTCCCTTTACGGTCATTGCTATAACTTACTAATAAAATTTTCATGTTTCTTTACAATAAAAATAATTAAAAAGAATATGATATGATCTTAAAAAAAAAAAAAATCCTACTATAATATTCACTTACAAAATAACAGATCAACAATTCATAAAATTCCATTACTTTACACACAAGGATACAGTGAAAAATATAATTCAAAATATTGTCTATTCATTAACTATCAACATAGATTATGTTGTAGATTTAATATGGATTAAGACAAACATTTGATAATAAATGCTTCATATAAGCTGTGTTATTTGATACTTTAAGAATTAAAGTTCATAACAAAAAACTGTAAAATATAGAGGATAAATATAAATTGTTAAATTTCGTTGATGTTAGTCTAATTGTGTTGTTGTTTACAAGTTTGTTAATTTGTTTCCTAACACTCAATATAAAATAGACAATCATCAACAAGCAATGACCGTAAAGGGAGAAGAAGAGCATGGGTATTGACAAGGTTGGGTAGCGCCAACCGAAAATACTAAGTATTCTATCCTGCTGGCTCAGTGGAATTTCTCAATTTTTATTCTCTATAACTTACTAATAAAATTTTCATGTTTCTTTACAATAAAAATAATTAAAAAGAATATGATATGATCTTAAAAAAAAAAATCCTACTATACTATTCACTTACAAAATAACAGATCAACAATTCATAAAATTCCATTACTTTACACACAAGGATACAGTGAAAAATATAATTCAAAATATTGTCTATTCATTAACTATCAACATAGATTATGTTGTAGATTTAATATGGATTAAGACAAACATTTGATAATAAATGCTTCATATAAGCTGTGTTATTTGATACTTTAAGAATTAAAGTTCATAACAAAAAACTGTAAAATATAGAGGATAAATATAAATTGTTAAATTTCGTTGATGTTAGTCTAATTGTGTTGTTGTTTACAAGTTTGTTAATTTGTTTCCTAACACTCAATATAAAATAGACAATCATCAACAAGCAATGACCGTAAAGGGAGAAGAAGAGCATGGGTATTGACAAGGTTGGGTAGCGCCAACCGAAAATACTAAGTATTCTATCCTGCTGGCTCAGTGGAATTTCTCAATTTTTATTCTCTATAACTTACTAATAAAATTTTCATGTTTCTTTACAATAAAAATAATTAAAAAGAATATGATATGATCTTAAAAAAAAAAATCCTACTATACTATTCACTTACAAAATAACAGATCAACAATTCATAAAATTCCATTACTTTACACACAAGGATACAGTGAAAAATATAATTCAAAATATTGTCTATTCATTAACTATCAACATAGATTATGTTGTAGATTTAATATGGATTAAGACAAACATTTGATAATAAATGCTTCATATAAGCTGTGTTATTTGATACTTTAAGAATTAAAGTTCATAACAAAAAACTGTAAAATATAGAGGATAAATATAAATTGTTAAATTTCGTTGATGTTAGTCTAATTGTGTTGTTGTTTACAAGTTTGTTAATTTGTTTCCTAACACTCAATATAAAATAGACAATCATCAACAAGCAATGACCGTAAAGGGAGAAGAAGAGCATGGGTATTGACAAGGTTGGGTAGCGCCAACCGAAAATACTAAGTATTCTATCCTGCTGGCTCAGTGGAATTTCTCAATTTTTATTCTCTATAACTTACTAATAAAATTTTCATGTTTCTTTACAATAAAAATAATTAAAAAGAATATGATATGATCTTAAAAAAAAAATCCTACTATACTATTCACTTACAAAATAACAGATCAACAATTCATAAAATTCCATTACTTTACACACAAGGATACAGTGAAAAATATAATTCAAAATATTGTCTATTCATTAACTATCAACATAGATTATGTTGTAGATTTAATATGGATTAAGACAAACATTTGATAATAAATGCTTCATATAAGCTGTGTTATTTGATACTTTAAGAATTAAAGTTCATAACAAAAAACTGTAAAATATAGAAGATAAATATAAATTGTTAAATTTCGTTGATGTTAGTCTAATTGTGTTGTTGTTTACAAGTTTGTTAATTTGTTTCCTAACACTCAATATAAAATAGACAATCATCAACAAGCAATGACCGTAAAGGGAGAAGAAGAGCATGGGTATTGACAAGGTTGGGTAGCGCCAACCGAAAATACTAAGTATTCTATCCTGCTGGCTCAGTGGAATTTCTCAATTTTTATTCTCTATAACTTACTAATAAAATTTTCATGTTTCTTTACAATAAAAATAATTAAAAAGAATATGATATGATCTTAAAAAAAAAAAAAATCCTACTATACTATTCACTTACAAAATAACAGATCAACAATTCATAAAATTCCATTAAAATAAAAATTTTTAACAAAAATCGCGCAATCTTTGGTGAAAATTTTCGCCTGACAAATAGATTTTCCATTCACGACATTGTGGTAAAGAATTTATAAATTTAGGTTTAGAAATTGCCAGGTTTTATAAAAAATATTATAGAAAATATATTTTGCCCCCCATGATCTTAGACCCTATAAAGTATATATATTCTGGGTCCTTATGAAGAGCAAAGTTGATTTAACGATGTCCATCTGTGTGTTGAAATGGGTTTTCCGAAGAACCCAGACATGATGAGGACTTGATTATTTTTTATTTCTGTTACATGTGATCCATTTCTGTTTGCTATTAAAAATCAGACAGATCGGTTAATAAATGGCTGAGATATTAGCAAAAAACCAGGACTTCCTCTAATTTTTCCAGTAAAATCCCTTTGTTTAGTATGTATGTAGAATTTTACGCTTAACACATCCCTGTGTTAAAATTCTTTCCTTTCATCTCCACCTTTTATACACAAACAACACACATACAAAGATTTGTCATTTAAATAAAAACTAAACAAATCTCTAATGAACGAAGACTTTTATATATGTACCTCTATTGACGATGATTTTGTGTGAGCTTCAATAGCTCACTTGTCTAGACGCTATGTCACAAATACTTTTTTTCTCCAAGGCCGCGGGTTCGAGGTTCGAATCTCGGTCAGGTCAATTCACTTTTTTTTTTGTTAATTTTTTTATTATTTTCTTAAGACTTTTTTTTTTTTTTTTGTTTATTTTTGGTTTTTTTTAACATTTAATAATTAATTTATATAAAATTTTATATTAATAATTAAATAATCCATAAATAGGCTAAAAACATCAAAATTTTTATAAAAACCCTCTGATACAAACAAAATACAAACGGTATTATTTCTATTTTTTGCTCCGATTTAAAAGAATTTATAAAAAGATTTTTAAACCATTTTATTTCTCATATATTAAGAAAATTTTATACATAATTTCCCTTTTAGTGCAACTATTTTAGGTCATAACTTATAATAATTTGTAAAAAAAAATTATAAACTATTTTCCTTCAAATTTTAAAAATTATGCTAAAGAATTTAAAAATATTTTTAAATAAAAAAGCGAAATAAAATCCCAAATGCAAATTTGCCAGCTAAATCAAACGTTTTTATAGAAATAAAACACATGCAGTTCTAGTGATTTCTTTTAACGATTTGTTTAAATTCTTTTCTTTTACCTCTTCACCTTTTATACACAAACAACATACACTATTCTAGAGCTGTAATATGACCTATGGATACGTCTTATATAGGAAAAGATCGAAAATCTTTAGTATAACATATTTGCTGAAAAACTCGGAAATATCGGTTCAGATACAAAAAACTTATGCCCAAAACATAAATTTTTTTTAAATACCTATTTTCTGGAACCATAAATCTTCTCGAGTTCAAGTTTTATCACCAAACTAAATGGTTAATTTCCTCTTAAAGGCGTCCGTATATAAATCTGTCCATTCAATATATGTCCATATATAAACTTCAGTTTTTTCCCAACCATGGTGAAGGGTATATAAGATTCGGCATAGCCGAATTTAGCCGCTCTTACTTGTTTAAGACCATAAACATCAAGTTCAAAAAAAAGTACCAAATTTTGACGTCATCTGATGGCACATGAAAAAAGCGCATACCTTAGATTTTTAATACCACTTTAGAAGAAATGTTAAAATAAAAAAGTACCAATTTTTGACGTCATCTGATGGCACATGAAAAAAGCGCATACCTTAGATTTTTAATCTCTATGACATATCCAAGTTTCATCCCAATCGATGTGTAAACTTTGTAATCCCATGTTATTGGGGGATTTTCATGTTAGTGTCCAATTATGTACACACATATATTTTATGTATACTTGAGCAAATTCTAACCATTTTCTATTATTTTATACAATTTAATTCTAAACATTAAATTTAACACCACAATCGCATAATATTATTTTACTACAATCACAAAAAACATGGAAAAGTTAAAAAATCATGTGCTTTAAACATTGCTTTTATTGTGCTTTATTTTAAATGTTTTTTACAGTCAAAATTAAATTCATACAAATAAACATAATTTGTTTCATGTTTTTCGTTTGTTATCAATATTTTAAAACAAAATTAAAACATTTGTTCAAATTTACAACTTTCCTGTGAAGATTTTTATAAAATCTGAATTTCATCCATGGATTTTATCGAACAAGTAAGCTACATTGATTTGGAGCTAAACTCTGTCCTTACATTATCTTTATTCTTACTTCAGAAATAAATTCACTATAGTGAAAAAAAACCATCGAAAGTCAAAAAATCAAGATTAAATACACAAAACTAAAATTATAAAAATGTATGTACTCGTATGTTAAAAAGAGTTAATAAATTGGAGCAAAACCAATCATCACCGTGTTTTTATGGCTTTCTTTAACCCTCCGATGAGTGAGAAGGTCCCTAGGGACCTTTTTGCCTTTTCAAACTGAAATTACTCCTAATTCGGCCACTACAACCACCCACCCCCAAAGTTGCTCTGTATTCCAAGAGTATTTTGTTGCGCATCTTTTGGAAAAAAAATCTAAATGATCGGATCATTACTTTAGGAGTTATTGAGGTTTTAGTGAGAATAGTACGCGCACGTGTGAATTGGTCCGTATGGACCTTGTACTGAATTTCACTAATAAATGCATGTTTTTGGGCATCATTATAATTTTTTTATTGTTTCAACACATAATTACTTGTTCTAAACACAAAGACCTAAACTCAAAGACATTAGGGATGATGATAAAAACAAAAAATTCTAAGAAAAATTGGAAGACATGAACTTTATTGCTTTCAAGGAAAGGCACAATATTCTAATTTTATACTACTAGCAATACACCAGTTCTTAAAATTTTTTGTTTTTATCATCATCCCAAATGTCTTTGAGTTTAGGTCTTTGTGTTCAAAACAAGTAATTATGTGTTGAAACAATAAAAAAATTATATAATGTGTTAAAACAATAAAAAAAATTATAATAATGATGAAGTAATCCCGAAAGAGTATAAAAGAAGTTGTAGTTTCGTAAACCAAATCAGTCAAAGTTTAGACAGCGAAGAGTAAAATCGTGTGTGATAGAAACAAAAATATAAATATGGCAGATGCAAGTAATTTGGTCGTTGCTCAAATAGTTGTACGCCGTAGTACACGTTACCAGCACATGACTGCGGATGAAAGGCGTGTAGCTGATAGTAGATTTGCTGATTTTATGGACGAAGACATGGATGAAGAAATTGATATTGCTGCAATTGATAATTATGAAGTTGAGGATGATGAAGATCGCACATACCAACCTGCTGAAGAGTCAGATGCCGAAACTGAAGGATACGTCGAGCTAAATGAAGATACTGATGACGACGATGATGAAGAGAAAGAAAATGATGGACAGGAAACGAATGAAAGTTACTATATTGGTAAAGATGGCACCCAATGGAGTAAAAAAGCACCACCAACATCACGCACTCGTAATCATAACGTGGTCGACTTCACAAGAAAGAAACCAGGACCAACAGGAAATATACACGACCCCTATACAATAATGCGTTCAATCATGACACAGAAAATAATACACTTAGTGCTACGTGAAACAAATCGTAAAGGCAGGGAGGTTACAGGTGCATGGAATTTGGCGAATCCCACGAAGAAAAAGGAGTGGAAGCCAGTGACAGTGAAAGAGTTTGACGCCTTTGTATCTATTCTTTTGTATGCTGGACTCACAAGATCAAACCATGAACCAGCTATGGAATTATGGGGCGCGACGCGTTGCCCAATATACAAAGCTGCGTTGTCGTACGATCGCTTCATGTGTATAAAGCAATTTATTCGATTCGACAATGGAAATACTCGACAACAGCGACTCATCAACAGCAAAACTGCGGCTATTGACGATATTTGGCAAATGTTGCAACATAACTTGGCAGCAGCTTAAACTCCTCATGAAGCACTAACAGTTGATGAGCAGTTGTTCCCTAACAGAGGCCGCACCAGCTTCACGCAATATATTCCGTCAAAGCCAGCTAAGTATGGTTTGAAAGTATGGTGGTTATGCGACTCACAGAGTTATTATCCTGTGAAGGGAATGATATATTCTGGAAAACTGCCAAGCCAACAACGGGAGATAAACCAAGGGCAGAACGTAGTGCTGGATCTTGTGGAAAAATATTTAGATGCTGGCCGTACTATATACGCGGATAATTTCTTTACCACTCTTGACTTGGCGCGTATTTTAATGAGGAGGAAGACCGCATATGTTGGTACAGTGCGCTACAACAAAACATTCATTCCACAGGAGTTCAAGAAGAACCCGAAGCGCACCATCAATAGTACATTATTTGGGTTCAACGAAGGGGATATAGCGTTATGCTCATACGTGCCGAAAAAAAAATAAAGTGGTGAACGTGTTCTCCACAATGCACTACACCTACCGCGTTGACGAGCAAACCGAGAAGTTGAAGCCCTATCCCATATTAGATTACAAGGCCAACAAATGCGGCGTTGATACCATGGATCAAATGCTAGGCACTTACAGCTGCAAAAGAGCAACACAACGATGGCCGTTGGCCATGTTTTAAAATATGCTGGACGTCGCTGCATTGGCTGCTTTTACGATTTACAACGAAATGAAGCCTATAAAAAGGAGTGACAGACGGCGGTCGTTCTTGTTACTACTAACGAAACAATTGGCCACACCAAATATCGAAGAACGTGCCCTGAACAACCATATAACCTCATATCCAAGGATACGCAATGCGATGGAAACATTCGATGTCAGGGTAAGAAAAACATCTTCATATTCAAGAATATAATATACATTTATTTGTTTTTTATTTTTCTTTTCATTTCAGGTATAACCAAGACCGATGGAAGGCAATGCACCGTCGTTTGCGGCTAGGTCAAGTAGACCGTCATGTCGCCTTTGCCGTTCTGAGTGCGGGCGGCAGCGGAAAACGCGGGCATACTGCTTCGGCTGCGGCAACGCTGTTTGAGGAGAATATAGCACACTTTTACATCGCTGCAACACTTGCGCACAGGGCGGGGGACAAGAAGTACACGCTCAACAACAATAATTTTTAAACTTTTTTATAATAGTCTTAAGAAAATTCAAGCAAAAAAAAAAAATTAAAAAAATTGAAAAAATTATTTTTGTATGTAGAATTTAGTTATAAACAATAAAAACAAAAAAAAAATCAAAAAAAAAAACAATTTTATATGAAAAAAAACATGATTTACAAAAAAGATGCGTAGGGACCTTTTCACACGGCCGTGAAGTTCAGAACTGTCACTCATCGGAGGGTTAAACTTGAAGTTATTGCTTGAACACAAGTATTGTTATAATGTTGTTTGAACTTGAATTGAACTATGATTCAAAGCTTGAAATAAAGTGTATTCTCACTGTAATGTTCGACTGAATTCCAGTATCCGTTTTGTTGAAATATGCGATTGAATTAAAGTGTTATTAAAGTATAAATCAAGGCTTGAAAATGAAAAAAATTACTTGAATAACACTTGATTTTAGCTTTAATTCCAGCAAAAATCTTAATGCAAAATAAATGTACGTTTTTTGTGAAATATCAATTTAAGTCTACTGCGTTGGTAGTGTGTTTAGAGTAATTCAAAGCAATCTGAGACTTTTTCAACAATTATGCCTTAGAATCTCGAGGCTTTCATCCAAATCGACCCTAAGCCTTAAACAGATAAGCGAAGAGCATACAGTGCGACATTTTGCCGATAAGGCCGAGCTCTTATTCTCGAGAAATTAGAAAATCTTCTAAGTAAACAATAGCTGCCTTCAAACACTATTTAATATAAAATTCTTCAAAAAATTTTGTGTAGTTTTGGGGAAATTTACAAAGTTTGATAAAACTGTCACTGGTTACTACCACTTTAACTATCTTTTTTGGGCTTTAGAGCTTAAGTCGACTTAAGAAAAGTTTTCAAGAAGAAGGGAAATAAGAGCTAAGTGGCGAAAGAATCGTATTCATAGACTGAAGCGAAATAGCAGAAAGATGACTGCAAGCGAGCATATTTCTATCTGGTCCCTATTTAAATTCGTCTACTCTTTTAAATTTTTTTGACAAATTCACTTTTTTGTACAAAACTTTCAGCGACTGTTTTTAACAAAATAAAATTTTCAAATCGAAAGTAATTTTTATAACATACGTGATTAATTGATTGGAATAAAATACCCAATATACATTTATGCTGTAATTCAATTGCATATTCCAGCAGCGTTTAGCTCAAAATAAATGTGGCTTACCTTTTGTTAAAATCTATAGAGGAAATTTATATATTATACAAATCTTCACAGGAAATTGTAAATTTAAGGAAATGTTTTAATTCTATTTTAAAATATTGAGAATAAACGAAAAACATGAAACAAATTATTTTTATTCGTAGGATCTTGATTTTGACTGTAAAAAACACTTTAAATAAAGCAAAATTCAAGAAATATTTCTAACTTTTAAATGTTTATTAGTTATATATTTAAAACGGATTTTTGTTTAATGTCTACCTATTCCGTTGGCTTTAGTTTTTATAATACGAGGGCGGATCAATAAGTCCGTGACTTTTTGAATGAAAAACAGTTTAAAAAAAATAATAAATTTTCAACATAATCTCCTTTTAGCTCAATACTCTTAGTTCTACGTTTCTCCAATTCTTGTATCCCTTCCAAAAAATGGGATTTTTCGAGGTCCATAAAATAGACATTTGGTTGATCAATAATTTCATCGTTGGAGCTAATTCTCTTTCCACCGAGCAATTTCTTTAGGTTTGGAAATAAGAAACAGTCACTGGTGGCTAAATCCGGAGAATAAGACGAATGAGGGGGCAATTCGTAGTTTACTTTATGGATTTTTGCCATGGAAACTAAGCTGTCACACGATTCCGATTGTGAGCCAACGCGGCAGCCATCTTTCGGAAAGCTTTCTCATACCCAAGTGATCGTTCAAAATTTAAACCACTGACCAATGTGAAATGCCCATGTTTTCTACAATATATTCAATCTCCGATCGTCCAACACCATATCGTGATTTTTTTCAATTGTTTTGGGTGTAGAGACCTCAACTGGGCATCCAGAACGTTCGGCATCTTCCGTGCTTGTAAGGCCACAACGAAAGTCTGTAAACCACTTTTTTACCATTGAAATCGATGGTGCAGAGTCCCCATAGTATTTATCAAGCTTTTCCTTCGTATATTCTAAGGTTGAATAAATTAATGAATTATTTCTCAGAACCTGGATCATTAATTTAACAGCCAAATTTTCTGTTCCTAAAAACGACTTGTAGAACAACTTCTTGCTCTTTAAAAGCTATTTTTGTAAGAAATTATTCCAAAAGTAAACAGGTATCTCTAGAGCCACTTCAAGTTCTAGTTAGTTATATCTTACATTTAAGTTTAGGTAAACGGATTTGGGTTCCATGAAATTTGTTATAGCATAACATGTTGCAGAATAGACAATTTACACTTAAAACAATTCTCACATTGTTAATTTTATTTTTTGAATATAATTTCGCAGTTTGAAGTTACCCAGCCATCATTTTCTTAATGCAGACAACTCGTGAATGGGGTGACAATATCTTATTACATTTTAGATTTAAGTTAGGACAATATTCTAACTAAATATATGATGATTAATATCATTTTTTTTGTTCTTTCAAAGGAAGATTTATGAAACATTTGTCATAAATTTGTATGAAATACTTCATCATATTTATGAAAACTTCATA
The DNA here is from genome assembly GCA_949748255.1 of Eustalomyia histrio. NCBI lineage: Eukaryota > Metazoa > Arthropoda > Insecta > Diptera > Anthomyiidae > Eustalomyia > Eustalomyia histrio. The sequence continues at coordinate 81,810,998 of OX456523.1, read as the reverse complement.
TTTATAAAACAGTGTCATCAATATGATAAAACGGTTTTCCTGAGTGCGTACATTAACAAATCAATGTTTATTAGTTCGCACGTTGTTGTCCAGCTACCGACAACAACCATGTAATTAAATGAACTTCCTAACTCTAGTTATTACAATTATTACAATATATTCATAACAACTATGATACAAATTTTAGTTCATCCCATTTAAATTCATTATTTTTTATATTTGGTGCTAATGAAAAAATTATTGTTATTTTATTTTGCTAGTCTCCAGTTCTATTCCACAATCATCATCCTTTTTGCAGCTAACTAAATTATTCCGTTAAAGAGGCATGGACGCCTCTTCAAATACATAAACACATTCATACAAGTATATATAAGTAGGTATGCTTTGCTTAACACCCCAGTCATTTGAGTTAATTTTTTTGCAATTTCTTTTAATAATGAACATTAAGTATACGCTTTGTAGAACAACATAAAAAAATTTTTAAAACAGAAAAAAAAGGACAAAATGAAACACCAAAACGAAACCATAATCTACTCACACTTACTGCAAAAAAAAAATAAAAATTTTATAAAGTATTATCACGCTGGGTTATTAACTCTCTTAGAACCGAGTAAAATAATCTACACAGCGGGTAAATATTTGCTCTTGTATCTTCGACTTAAGGAACTTTTTCCTACCCATAATAGAGTCGATTAGTAAAAACTTTGACTTGTGAAAATTATTCAGAGGGTGCAATTGGTTATTTAAAAGAAATAACTAATAACTATTAGAGCGTAAATTGTGTAATAATATGAAGATAAGGTGTCCATGCCTATTGCAAACACTAAACTGAAATGGGAATTCTGACAGATGAGAATTCCAATTGCGCCGAGATAGATGTGATGTGATTGAGGCGCCAAATATATCCTACTTTGTTGTGTTGAACAATCTTCGAACTTGTCATATTTCAATAGCGACTCTCATTTGGGAGAGTTCTCCTGTGAGAAGTGAAATACCATGTGTATACGAAAAACTTTTCTAAAATTCGAATTGTTATGACACTATAATAAATTTCTTTTGAAATTTACCAAACTTATAGTAGGAAACTGTACAAGCTTGGGTACTAAGAGATGGGTAAATTTACTCTGTGTGCGTAAATGTGAAAAATACACACATCATGCGTAAGTTGTTGAACTCAATATTGGTAAAATTACAATTAAAGTGCATAAAAATCAAATGAGATTTTAAAATAAAAGAGTAAATTTACCAAATTTGTGCATAAGAAACACGATTTTCCTCTTAATGTATACATAAAATGCGGAAAAATTCTACAAAAATGTGTATATTTTCTACCACGATTTTGAAAATTAAACAGCCCAAAAAAAAGTACACAGAAAATGCGAACAAAATCTATTGTAAATGCGTAAAAATCCCCCAAAAATGTGTTTATTTACCACAACGATGTTAGAAATTAACAATAAATTTATTTTTAATATGTGTTTGATTAGTAATAAGTTATATAATATAATAAAATCAATTAGTATTTTAAAGAATTTGTTTATAAAATATAATAAATTAAAAAACATTTTACTATACACTCTTATTAATTATACCCTCCACCATATATGGTGAGGGTATATATCAGTTTGTCATTCCGTTTGTAACATCTCGAAATATAGGTCTAAGACCCCATAAAGTATATATATTCGTGATCCTTATACAATTTTAAGTCGATTTGGCGATGTCCGTCTGTCTGTCTTTTGAAATGGCGATCACGACGCAAAAACGCAAGCTGCCTATTTTTACCTGGATTGTTGGACATCCTCCCGAGCATTTTGGTATTGAAAATGAGCAAAATCGGTCTAGCGGTTAAGAAGTTATGAGTGAAAATGTGAAGATACCTCTAAATTTTCCATACAAATTGGTGTATTTTAGTACAATTTCATAGAAGCGACAGGTACAAAATATATTTTCTCATATTTTTGCATCAGTCGCTTAGAAATTAATAATATTTTGTATTCACCTTAAATATTTTTCACCTTAAAAAAATTTTTATCAACACTAAAATTTTTTTTCACCACAAAAATTTTTTTTCACCTCAAAAAATTTTTTTCACCTCCATAATTTTACTTTAAATGTTATTTACATTATTTGTATCAAAAACAGCAGAGAAAATGTTTAAGGATATTGGTGAAGGGTATTCAAAGATTCGGCACAGCCGAATTTAACCCTTTTTTTACTTGTTTTTGTTTAAGATTATAGTAAACAATTCAAAAAACCCAATAAGCACTTTTGCTGGAATTCAAACTAAAATCAAGTGTTATTCAAGTCATGCTTTCCAATTTCAAGCCTTGATTTATACTTTAATTACATTTTAATTTAATAGCATATTTCAACAAAACGGACACTGGAATTCAAGTCGAACATTACAGTGAGAATATACTTTAATTCAAGCTTTGAATCCCAGTTTAATTCACGTTCAAACAACATAGTAATAACACTGGTTTTCAAGCCCAAACTTCATGTTTTAATAATGCCATACAAAGACGGTAATGATTGGTTTTGATACAATTAATTAACACTTTTTAACATATTTATAATTTGAGTTTTGTATATTTGATCTTGATTCTTTGACTTTCGATGTTTTTCTCTCACTAATTCTGTTTTTATTTAGAAGCGTAGAAATTTGTAGAATCTTCCTGAAATAGAACAAAAAGTTAAGTAAAGACAGAGTTTAGCTCCAAATAAATGTAGCTCACCTTTTCTTTAAAATCCATGGAAGAAATTACGATTTTATATAAATCTTCACAGGAAAATTGTAAACTTGAACAAATGTTTTAATTTTATTTTATAATATTGAGAATAAACGAAAACATGAAACAAATTACCCAATAAACATTTTTGCTGGAATTAAAGCCAAAATCAAGTGTTATTCAAGTCAAATTTTCCAATTTCAAGCCTTGATTTATACTTTAAATTCACTTTAATTCAATAGCATATTCCAGCAAAACGGACACTGGAATTGATGTCAAACATTAAAGTCAGAATATATATATAGCCTTGAATCAGAGTTCAATTCAAGTTCAAACAACATAATAATTACACAAAGCCATAAAACACGGAAATTATTGGTTTTGGTAAAATATATTAACTCTTTTTAACATACATACATTTTTATAACTTTAGTTTTGTATATTTAATATTGATTTTTGTTTTTCAAAGTTTTTCTCACTAATCCTTCTTTTATTCAAAAGCGTGAAACTTGTAGAATCTTTCTTAAATAAGAAAAAAGATAGTGTAAGGACAATGTTTAGCTCCAAATAAATATGGCTTACCTTTTCGTGAAAATGCATGGAAGAAATTCAGATTTTATAAAAATCTTCACAGAAAAATTGTAAATTTGAGCAAATGTTTTTAAAATATTGACAATAAACGAAAGGCATAAAACAAATTATTTTTATTTGTATGTACTTGATTTTGACTAAAAAAAAATCACTTAAAATAAAACACAATACAAGCAATATTAAAAGCACTTGAATTTTTAACTTTCCAATGTTTATTGGGAAGTAAGCGATTTTTTTTAAATCATGTATATTCATTCCTATAAATAATGCGACAAATTGATATTGATACCCCCTGTATTTATAAGGCGAAGGCAATAATTCCTCCGGAGGAATTGTAGGTATTTTATTTTTGTTACAATAACAAAATGCACACAATTTCTCCGTTCACCTTATAAAAGCAGAGGCTAAATAAAAATTTTTGAAGATTTTCACCGCCTGATTACCAAATTCATTAATTCCTTTCATCAAGCAATATGGCCTTTACTAAAAGAATTCGATATATCGAAACTATTTGCCGTTAAATGGTGATATAAACAATGCACAGATTAGCACCGATATTGGTTCTAGATTATTCATAGAAAACATTTTTTATTAGGATACCAATTTCTTTTTCCAATAACTCACCCGGAAATTGCATATTGTCTTGTTTATTGAGTTCAATTTACACTTTATCTTAGATTTATCTTAAATCTTTATATGTTTTAAAATATATTTTATTTTACTGTATAAATTTCAACATTTTTATTACTATTAATAGTTAGTACATTCACATATTTTGTGCGTAAAATTTCAATTTACCACCAATATACTAATTTTAGGAACAGTGATGAATTTTAAACACATAGTGCCTATTATTATATTGAATGCTTTTGTACATTAAAGTACACATGTACAATTTTATCTTACGCATTAGGTGATTGTATTTACTTACTATGCGTCATTTTACATTACTACTATAAAATAGTAAATTTACAATAATTTTTAAGAGTGTATAAAACCTCTAAAAATCAAAATTAATCCACATCTTTATCCAAGGCTACCATCCCTGTTAGTATTAAAAAGTTTGAGTTTATTAAACAAAAACAAAAAAAATTATAGAAACATTTGAATTCACTTGTTAATAACTACAACATCTTTGCTTTTTATTTTTACAAAAAAGCCTATAAAAAATAATACATTTTTAATCATGAACTCGAAAAAGTTGGTTTTTGTTTACAATTATATTACAATTATCATAAGGAGAAAACTTGTAATAGAAAACAAGTTCCACTTGTAAGAAGTTTTAGCATATAATTGTTAAACAAACGAAAAAGGATCATAAATACAAATTGATAACGTAAAAAAGAAAAAAACTACGTATAAATGTCGACAAATTTAATTGTAATAATAGCTGTGTTTCCGGCTTAACTACATCCGCTTAATAAAAAAAATCAAAGTACACAAAAATGTGTTTATAAATTACTGTGAGAAAGAAATGCTACGACCAGCGTTGCCGTTTTAGTTATTTTTAACCAAAATTGGTTAATTTTTTCTCCAATGTGGAGATGTGAACTTTTCTTTATTTTGATAACTTTTTTGGCAATCAAATATATACATTGTTTTTCGGTTTTTTTAAATTTTATTTAACAGTAAAGATTTTAATATACGAGTTTTTATTACGTTGATTTGGTAACATTGCTATATTTTTATAAAAGTATACAGTTTGTTGTACAAAATAATCAGCTCTGAATTACCAAAATATGCATCACCAATCATCATTAATTGGCGTTATTCTATCGATAAGAAAAAGGACTCCGCATTGAACAATTTCTAAGTAAATGATAAGTAATGCCCAGTTTTTAACTTTGTATTTAAATAGGCAATTAGTTAATTGCCATCTAAATTTAAGTTGTATAAGTCTTAATAATTATTGTCAGTCTTAAATGATAATTGTTATTTATTTGCGCCAAAAGTATAATTATAATTATTCAAAAAACTGCTGTTGAAGGAACAGAAAAAGTAAAATAGTTATAAAATAATAGAAAAATAATACAAAAGAAAAAATTAAGAGAAGTGAAAATTTGAATGCTACCGAAGTTGAATTTTTATTGGCTGCTGTAATTTTTACAGTAGCGTTATTGAAAATAGTTTGGTTTTTTATTATACAGTGCCTCACAGTTAATGTGAGCCAGGCAGAATTTATAATACATATTAAAAAGAAATTCTGATTGGCAAAAATATAAATTATTTTTTTTTTATTTAACTAAAAAGCTTAAAAACAACAATTTTTTCCGATAGATTTCTTAAGTAATATAAAAAAACAACAAAAACTTAAAAAATTTTCAAATGTGCATCACAGTGAAAGTGAGCCACTAAAAGTAAATGTGATTAATATTTAATACAAATATTTTGTTGGACCTCCTTTCGCTGAAAAAACATCCTGCAGACGTCTAGGCATCGATTGCAATAAATTTTGGGTGTACGAGGTGGGAATTGCCCTCCACTCCGATTGAAGAGCATCGATGCGCCATTTTTGCGAGGTAATGGCTTGTTTTCGCATATTTTGGTCAAGATGGGCCCATAAATTTTCAATTATATTGAAATCCTGAGATTGTGGTGGAACTTCAAGAACATGTGGGCAATTATTTGGGATCGTTGTCCTGGTAGAAGTAGAAGTCATCTTCGATCCCAAGCTTTCAACACTCGGCGTGACGTTTTGCTTTAAAATGTCTACATAAACAAATTTGTTCATAATTCCCGAAATTTGGTGCAAATTTTTGGTTCCACTTCCTGCCATGCACCCCTAAACCATGACAGAACCACTTCCATGCTTCACACCTGGGGTAAGGTTTTTTCCTGAAGCTGGGTGTTCTTTTGTCGCCATACCATTTGCTTCCGTCGGAGTCAAATAAGTTAAATTTACGTTCATCTGTAAATAAAAGCTAACCAAAGATTTTTAGTGGATATTTACTCTTTTTTATGTGTGTGTATACATTTTGCCAAAAACTCATATTCTTTTAAACGTATTTACGAGCAAACTCTAGTCGTTTTTTACGGTTTATTATGCTAATAAACGGCTTCTTTCTTGCTACTCTTCAATTATACCCGTGTTTTGTAAGCTTTTTTCTTGCTACTCTTCAATTATACCCGTGTTTTGTAAGCACTCTTCTTACTTATGCAGGGTGTACTTGGATATCCAACAAACTTTTAACCATTTCCGTCAGTTTCGGAGCGCTTAACCGAGGATTTTTTTTTGATTTCTCTTACAATAAAAGCCTCATTTCTTTCCGAAGATGCTTTTTTATTACTTTTTTTATTGTATTTTTAATTCTACCATCTCTTGTAAAGTGGTGAATAATGTGCTGTACAGTTCCACGGCCTATATTGACAAATTTAGCAATTTCTCTTTGAGATTTACCTTCTTTATAGAGTTTAATTACTCGCTCTCTAATTTCTACACTTGTTTGTCCTCCCATCCTCACTCTTTGATGTTTTATACACAAATAACGCATTAACAATAAGACCAATGCAAAAATATTAAAAACAAAATACAGTTACCGTTATTTTAACAAGAACAAAATCAAGTGATGTATATTTGGGTAATTTTTTGAGTTTTTGTTGATTTTTATATTACTAAGAAGATTTATCTGAAATAACTGTTATATTTTTTAAGCTTTGAAGTTACACAAAGAAAGTACTTAATATTTTCGCCATTTTTTTTTTTATTATTTATCAATAGTTTTAATTGAAAATTTACTCTGGCTCACTTTGAATGTGAGCCAATGTATATATTATGTTTGTTATTATATTTACTAAAATGATCACGCGACAAAAAAACAAACTGTCAAAATCATATGTTAAATTTGTGCAATTTAAATAATTTTGATGTTAAAAACTGAAGTTTGTATTTAAATATAACTTAAAGTCCAAATCGCATTTAAATAGAAAGTTACAAACTGAAAATAAGTATTGTAATGTAAAATTTAATGTATGTGAATTCAAGAATATTTATTAACTTCCCAAAAAACATTTTTGCGCACTCTCCGACACTTACGGAATCATGAATCCGGATTGTACGGCATGTTAACGTGCGTAAAACGCATATCCGTCTAAGCTTGTGCTTAAACGGAACATTATCGGACCGAAAATTGTTTTTTCGAAATCACTACGTTTTGACTCCGTTTGCTGTATCAGTTTTCGAGCCGTTAAAACGGACTTCACCGTTTTTCATCAGCTTTAATTCCGTAACAAACGGTGTTGTTTATTGCTTTTAAATAAAATAGATCTCTTAAATCGCAAAATACTTCTTTTAAGTTTAAGATTGTATGAATGCAATCTAAGGTGCGAAACTAGTGACTTGAAGAACTTTTACGTGGTTTATCGAAAAGTACTTTTTTAAACGCAAAAGTGGGCATCAATTCAAGACCACCTGCATACAAGAGAAATAAACAAATGACTTCATGGTATGGTATGGTATCATGAGCAAAAATACCATTGTAAATATTATCAGCTGAACTTAAACTAATTTGTTATACCCTCCACCACATATGGTAAGGGTATATATCAGTTTGTCATTCCGTTTGTAACATGTCGAAATATAGGTTTAAGACCACAAAAAGTGTATATATTCATGATCCTTATGCAATTTTAAGTCGATTTAGCGATGTCCGTCTATCTGTCTGTCTGTTGAAATGGCGTGGTTATTGCTTTCTTCAAATGTTATGTTTGTGTTGTTTATTATTTTCATTTGTTTGAAAAAATATAAAAAATATGTAATACTTAAAACTAATAAAAACAAGTAAGAGCGGCTAAATTCGAATCTTATATACCCTTCACGATGGTTGGGAAAACACTGGAACTTTTCCTCTTTCCGTTCTCAAAATATACAGAAAAACTGACCGAAATCGTTAAGTCAACTGTGCTGTACGTATTTGTTATGTTAAAAAAAAATAAAAAAAAACAAATAAAAAAGTCTTAATAAAATGTAAAAAAAAATATACAAAAAAAGTTGAATAGACGGGGATTGATCTCGCGACTAAAAGAAAAAAAACTATTTATGACAAAGCGCTTAGACCACTGAGCCATTGAAGGACATACGCAATCATTGTTAATAGAAGTAAAGAAACAGTTTTCGTTCAAAACTAATTTGTTTAGTTTTTAGGTAAATCTTTGTATGTGTTTGTTGTTTGTGTATAAATGGTAAAGAGGTGAAAGAAAAGAAGTTCATCAAATATAATAAAAAAGAACAACAACCACAAAGATAATGCCAATCAGTGTTGTCATACTATTTTTTTCAAAAATTTTTTTAGTTGTAAAAAAAACTACTTTCGACCAAAAAACTATTTTTTTACAAATCGGTTAAAGAAATCACTAGAACTGCATGTGTTTTATTTCTACAAAAACATTGATTTAGCTGGAAAATTTTCATTTGGGATTTTATTTCGCTTTTTTATTAAAAAATATTTTTAATTTCTTTAGCTTAATTTTAAAAATTTGAGGAAAATAGTTTATAAATTTTTCTTTTATAAATTATTATAAGTTATGACCTAAAATAGTTGCACTCAAAGGGGAATTATATATAAAATTTTCTTAATATATAAGAAATAAAATGGTTTAAAAATCTTTTTATAAATTCTTTTAAATCGGAGCAAAAATAGACATAAAACCGTTTGTATTTTGTTTGTATCAGAGGGTTTTTATAAAAATTTTGATGTTCTAAGCCTATTTATGGATTATTTAATTATTAACTTAAAATTTTATTTAAATTAATTACTTAATGTTAAAAAAACAAAAAAAAGTCTTAAGAAAATATAAAAAAATGTACAAAAAAAAAGTTAAATAGACGGGGGAGAGAAAAAAATATTTCTGACATAGCGCTTAGACAACTGAGCCATTGAAGCTCATGCGCAATCATCGTTAATAGAAGTAAATAAACAGTTTTCGTTCAATAGAGATTTGTTTGGTTTTTATTTAAATGACAAATCTTTGTATTGGTTTGTTGTTTGTGTATAAAAGTTGAAGGTTTTTGTTATGCGTAAAATTCAACATACATATAAAACAAAGGGATGGTCGTTGTGTTTTGCTAATATCTCAGCCATTTATCAACCGAACTGGCTGATTTTCAATAGCAAATAGAAATGGATCACATGTAACAGAAATATATAACAATCAAGTCCTCATCATATCTGGGGTCCTCGGAACACCTCGGAACACGGACATTGTTAAATCAACTTCGCTCTTCATAAGGTCCCACAATATATATACTTTATAGGGTCTAACATCAGTATTGTCGAAATTACAAACGGAATGACAAACTTATGTATACCCTTCCACCTGTGGTGAAGGGTATAAATAGGATAAACTTAGTTATTTTACACACACAACGGTACGTAACTGGAGTTGGATTCTGTTTATGACGTACTGAAAACGGTTCGTAAACGAAACGTTTTTCTTGTTGGGTTTTAGGTTTTTATTGAAAAATACTGCAGTCAATGCAAATAGTGAATCCGGAGATATATCATCTGAAAGCGACAATGAAGGCAGACAATTTAATTTTTCATAAATTTTTGCTTTAAAATAATATTTTCAATACAAATTTAAATAAATAATATTTTAATATATTTAATTAAAAACGAAAAACTTTAAACTTTGGTTTTTTTTTCGCATTTGGTAACTTCTTAAAAAAAATTTGGTTACAAAAAATTTGTGGGAACACTGGCAACAAGCTGTTCTCCAAAAAGTATAGAATTTTCATGAGTAGAGTTCTCGTTTAGCCATTTTTGAGTACTCTCTTAGAACGCGCACGTATTTAGTTGGGCTGCAACAAATATAGCCAATTTTGATATGCTTAAGAATTTTCATAAACAACGTTTTTTATTTAATTTACACATTTTCATTAATCTTTGTAAAACTTTATTATTGAAAGAAGATAAAAAGGTTGTTCAAGATAGGCTGGTTATCAGGTTATGTAATTGTTTATATTAACAACAATAAAATAACCAACTTTGCCCAACCTATACCTTATTTGTAGTGTTGAAAAATAGTACAAATTTACTAACTAGCAGCACAAAAAAGCCACTTTTCAGCAAATGGCATCTCCAATTTAATATTCAATGTTGGAAGTATTGGCATTCACGTCTCGTTTGAGCACAAGTAATTACACTCATAATAATCCATAGGTAAATACAGAAACTGTGGCTCATTTTTCCAACGAATTGGTTATTTTGACATTACGAAAAATTTTGTAATATATACAAATGACATCGTAAATAGTAGCAAATTTTTATTTCTGTATTTTACGAAATTTCATAAAAATATTAAACATATTTATAAATATTTTGTTAAAATGCAAAATAATAACTTCGTTTGTATTATTTACGAAATTTGTAAACTTAAGAAAGTTATTACCATCAGCTGAGTACGAAAATTTTGTGATATTACAATTTAATACTAAAAATAATTTACGAAATCATTGTATTATTTACAAAATTTATAAATTTATGAAATTTGTAATATACGAAAGTTTTGTACAATAATATTTATATACAAAATATTTGTATATTGTACGAAAAATATATTTGTGTTTTTAAGCATGAATTACTATGAGTGTAAGCACAGCTGATTGAAAAACATAAGTAGGAAACCAACATTAAAGGGTGTTTACGGTGCCCAGAGTTTATTTTTAATTTTATAGCCAAATAAGCTGATAACCAGGGAAATCGCAAATATGCTATAAAAAAGTGTTTTATGCGCATAAATATTCACTAAAATCATAGAAATATGCCCTTAAAATTTAAAAAATATACTCTAAAAATAAACAAATTTTATGTATTTTTTTTAACAAAAAAATATTTTTTATTAAAAAATCAAAACAATTCAATTTAATATATACAAAAAATTGCGTATTAAAAAAATAAGATAAACATAACAACTAAAACGAAAAAACAATGGATTGCAAAACAATAGGAACTTAAGTTTTTAAAATGTATAACGAAAAACTGTAAATTTTTCCATATTTCAGTCAATTCTACATTTAGTAAAAACAAAATATAAATATTTTTTTAGGTTAGATGTATCCAGCTTTTAAATTTTTAAAAATTCAATTCAATTACAAATTCAATTACAAATTATATCTTTATACCCTAACCGAGCACTAGCAACAAAGCGCTAACAAATATTAGTTTATCGTATATCAAAATATAAAAAAGTATGCATAAAAAAGTCAAAATATGCCCTTTAAATATGCTTTAACCTCAAAATATGCTCTTAATGCTGAAATATACAAAAATATGCTCTAAGGGAAAAAATATGCTCTAACAAATCGATGCCAGAATCCTAATAATGTTCTGAATCGGATATATAGTTTATACATGGGTCCATACGACGCAACAGGAAAATTGCATATTTGCGCACAGGATATTGCATATTTGCGGTTTCCCTGCTGATAACCAACCTATCGTGAGGTTAAATGGCTTTAATGTCTTGTTAAAACTTTAAGTGTTAACAATATTTAAAAATTATAACATCTGTTTCACTTTTTGTTTAAAAAACAATTATGATGATACGTCCTTTTTTTCAAAAAACACAAATGCACAATAACGAAACATACATACCAAGCAAAAATAGTGCTGCCATAGGAGCAATAAAGACGTCACTACTGTGGCAAAGACATCAATTCTTTTCTTTTATTGATGAATTTAACAATGACGTGTCATAGAACGGAAGTATTCAAATAAAGCTACTTACTATCATCTTTACTTTACTCTATAAGGAAGCAATGAAAATGTAATATTAAGATATTCTTTTGAGTTAATTACTGAAAATTTACTTTATCTGAATGGTAACCGAAACGATGCGGTTATCGGTAAGGGTAACGCTATTTTCTGTTATTTCGGTAACGGTATTTTATCGATACCGGTATTTTAGTTATTTCGGTAAAGGTATTTTAAGGGTAACGGTTTTTCAGTTATTTCGGTAACGATATTTTGAGGGTAACGTTTTTTTAGTTGTCGGTGTCGGTATTTTAAGGATAACGGTAGTTTCAATGCACAAAATTGTTGAAGCTTTTTAGTTTAAAGCCCTGCTAAATAATAATGAGTCATATTTAGTAATTTAAATATCTTTATTTATTTATGTATATTTTATTTATTAATCTTTATTTTGAGTTAAGGCCTGTATCAAAAATGTTCGAATTTATGAAAAAAAACTTAACATTGCTAATGAACAGGAAAAGCCTACAATGCAAAGTGCTTGTTTGGATTTTCCAGTTTATAGTTTTAAAGTAACTTTTTCTTAAGATTTTTGAGCTTTAAATAGATTTTTCACATTTTTTGCCGCAAAGTGCTTTTTTCTAATAACGTAGAATATTTTTCTGCTAGTTTTATTTTTTTTTAAGAAAGGTGTTTTTCACAACTTCTAAGTTTTGCTTGTTTAAAAAATATTTTTTGTGCTAGTTTTGTTCTTTTCTTAAAGTGTTTTCCCAACTTTTTACTTTTGCTTGTTTTTTGCCAATATTTTTTTGCTTTAAAAACGATGAGTTTTACTTTTTTTGTCTTCTCTGGTTATGACACACATTTTTGTTTAATTTTGGTAAACGAAACACGAATATGACAAAAATTTAAAAACAACTTAGGGCAAAAATGGAATTTTGACTGTAGTCCCGAAAAAGCCTTTGAAACAAATCTTCAAAATTGTGAAGAGATATAAAATTTTACATTTTAAAAATCAAATCGAATATAAATGGTATGCATATGTCCCAAATTGTATAAGCATCTATTTTTTTCTGTTAAGTAAGTAAAATTTTATTAAGTCTTCTTCTTGTTCGATTACATTTATTGTCTTACATACTATGAGAATAATAACATTCTTAGAGCTATATGTGTGTTACTCTAATACAAGGGTGTCCAAGGCCTATACTCTTTATGCTCATTTGTTTTTGTAAATGCTCTTAGCTATAGGCTGTGTGTTTTAATACACATAGAGCACTCAGCAATAGCAATACGAAATACACAAACAATTTTTTTATTAGTTTTTTTGTCGTTCTTCACTGTATACACGCAAGTGCAAAGCAACAACACTTTCGTATGCTTTGCTGGTAAACATTGACGACAGCGATCATCAATGTAGATTTTGTTTTTGTTTAACGTATGATATGAAATATTTTTTTTCTTTTTTCTTTGTATGTATTGGTTTTTACAATAAAAAATATTGAATCAAAATTAGTTATTCTTTAAATGTATTGGTGTTTGCTCTTCGATATGGAACTTTTGGGCTCCCCTGCTCTAATAACTAAGTTAACGTAAAAAGCAACATTGTTAAAGTCGCTAACAGAGCAGACCTCTGTAAATAACATTACTAAAACTAAATAAATAACATTACTAAACTAAGTAACAAAAGTTCTGTTACATAAATTGACAAAACATATTACAGTTCATGCAAAATTTAGTATATACATATATCATCTTCAGCCCATATGATTGCCGGAGGCTGGGCTTATATAGATTGAGGCAAGGTCCAGAGGAGCTGGATCGTCGTTAATACGTCCATTTATTATACCGACAGGAGAAACATATGTAGATCCAGCCCAGATGGTGTTTTTCTCGCTTTCGTATATTTGGCTGACAAGCATATTATCGTATAGCGCAAGTTTCAAATCTGGCCTGCAACGACATGGAGTACCTACAGAAGGGTAGAACATCGGCATTTTCATAGACGTAACTATTTGAAAATCGATTTATGAAATTTTCATAATTTTTTCCGATGCATTTCCTTAGGATTTTCCTTTCAAATATCTCCAATTCTTTGGCTACTATAGGAGATATAGTAAACCAGATTGGGGTTTTTGTTAAGCTTTGTTGGTTTTTCGTTTCATTCCATAAAATGTATTTTTTGTTTTTGTAACCAAAGACATTTATATCTAAAGAATGAGCAAAATACAAAATTGCTTTAGTGCCGCTACTTTTGAATAGGTGGCGCTGAATTAACTAAAACAATACGCTGCCCATGGCTAGGTCTAAAGAAATTTATATATAAAGAAAGAGCAAAATGCATAATTGCTTTAGTGCCGCTACTTTTGAATAGGTGGCGCAGAGTCAGATTAAAACTATACCCTGCCCCATGGCGATATAGCCTTGGATTAGGCTTTCAATTAATTTATTTACCAAAAATATTAAATTAACTACATACTTTAAATTATAATATTCAGATGTTGTTTGACGTAATAAAAGCATTTGTTTCACATTTTTATGTCAATAAGGGAATTAATATAGAGGAAAATTGTATTTTTTTTATTCCATTTTTTCTTTTATAAAAAAGTACACATGAATAAAGTGCAATATTGTGCTCTTAAACATCTAAATGAATATTGATTTACAAAATTAAGGTATAATATGCACATAAAACATATATTTTTCATAGTTTTTGGCAACTATTCATTTATGTTACGAAGGAAATAGAAAATCAATAATACTCTACTGCATATTGTAGCACAATATGGCTAATGGAGACTAGCTCTGCAGCAAAATATGCCTAATGGAGAATGCACCTTCTGATGGGCCATCTATTGACAAATAGTTACAACTCATGTTCTTTCTATAATAAATTAATTTCTTTGCTGTATTCTCTCTATTAGACCAACACACTTCAATACGTGGCGCATCAGAAAGTGCATTCTCTCCATTAGGCATATTCAGCTGCAGAGCTAGTTCCCAGCTGGAACAAAATTGAGTATTTGACAAAAAATATGCTTTAAAATGTATTTTTTGTGCAGTGCGTGTTTAAAAAAACTAGTGAATATGTAAAGGTGCCTCTAAATTGCCCATACAAATTTAGTACAATTTCATAGTAGCGACTGGTACATAACATATTTTCTCATATTTTTTCACCAGTCGCTTAGCAGTAAATATTTTGTATTCACCTCAAAAATTTTTTCACTAAAATTTTTTTTCGCCACAAAAAATTTTTCACCTTAAAAATTTTTTTTTACCTCTAAATTTTTTTTTCCATCAAATAACTTCTTTTCAGATCAAAAAAAGTTTTTCACCTCAAAAAATGTTTTCACCTACATAATTTTACTTCAAAAGTTTTTTTATATTATTTGTATCAAAAACAGAAGAGAATATTTTTTTAGGATATTGGTGGAGGGTATTCAAAGATTCGGCACAGCCGAAATTAGCCCTTTTTTATTCGTTCTTTTATTTGAGAGTATACAAATTAACAACATTTTTATTTCACAGAGTTAAATATATTATATTTAATTATAAATGTGAAAAATTTTGGCGAGCAAAAAAATACAACGTTATGAATTTACAGTAAAATTAAGTTAATTATTTCTTTTCAAATAAAAGTTTCTTAAAGAATTTGTGCAATAATATTTTTATATTAGAAACAGTTGTCAATTGATAACAAAATAGCTATTATTAAGCTTTAGAGCAGCGGTTTCCAAACTTTCGGATACTGCGACCCACATAAGAAAAAAATAAAAAATTGGCGGCCCTCTTAGATAAAACAATAAAATAATAAAAGTACATTTTTAAGTTGTAAAAAGTAATGTATTCATAGAATAAAACTAAACCAAAATCAATAAAAATTTAGTATGTATATTTATAGTAAAAAATTTAATGTGATAGATGAGCTTGTTTGTTAGCACAAAGTTTCTCAGATCGTGGTATTATTGCAAGGACCGTATAAACAAGGATGTACAAACTACAAAACCAATGATGTCATGATGCCATGATACCAAATGGTGCGACTACAACAAAATTCTTAGCCGACACCACGAAATTCTTAGCCGATTTACAGAAACACTTAGCCTCTAGCAAGAGTTGTACCGCAAGTACAGTAATTGTGATGTGAATGGTGCCGTGTAATAAAGCCACAGGCAATAAAGCCATATGGCCTTATTTCACACAGCATTGAGAAATAATGCCATATGACTTTATTTCCATCGGTGAAGTGAAATAAAGCCATTATGGCATTATTGCACCTTTGATAATTTTCTGTGCAATATTTTTGTAGTCTATTTGATTTCTTTTACTTACAAATAAAAAATACAATACAATAAGTTCAGTTAACAAATGGAAATGTGAATCGATTTTTTTAAAATTAACAATATATGAATGTGCGTGCCATCCTTGATAATGAATGGCACGACAAATTGGGAATAAAAACGTGCTCATATAAACTAACGGTTCTTCATGCATAGCCAGTCACCAGAAAAAAATGCTTCAATATGTTGAAGAGCAGCAATCAAAATGCAATACGGAGCGTAATTGCCGCGCCGGCCGCGAAGACGCCGCGCCAGCCACCCTCTAACACCTAAACGCCATACCTTTTCAACGCCTGACAATAACAACGCATTCTTTTGGAAATATACAGGTTGGTTGAAAAGTTCCTGCGCTCACCAAGAGATGGCACTGCTAGCTCCAAACTTTTTTTTCTCAAGTTGGTATAACTGTCCTGAGAACACATGCAAAGTTGCAAGTCATTCTGTCAATTCTTTCTTTGAAGTTGACTTGTCATTGATTTTTTTTAATATGGAAAAAATTGAATATCGTGCAGTCCTTAGATTCTTTGTTTTGAAGGGTTTAAAAGCAAAGGAAATTTATGAACAATTGTTAGAAGTGTATAAGGAGTCCTCACCTTCAAAACGCACCGTTGAATTTTGGGCTGGTGAATTTAAACGTGATCGTACCAGCCTTGAAGACGATCCACGCGAAGGACGACCAAAAACTGCAACCACAGCAGAAATCATTGAGCAGGTACATAATATGGTTAGTGAAGATCCAAGTTTGACTAAGCATGAAATTGCTAATGCCATAGGCATCTCAGACGAACGAGTACTTCATATTTTACATAAAGAATTACGTATGAAAAAACTGTTTGGAAAGTTAGTGCCGCACACATTAACAATTCAACAAAAACTGGATCGAAAACAAATTTCTCAGCGTAATTTGGAGCATTTTAAGCCGAATAAAACGACTTCTTGCGTCGTTTTATAACTATGGATGAGAGTTGGATCTACCACCATGATCCTAAATTGAAACAAGAACGTTTACAGTGGACTGAAGCTGGTTCTTTAGCTCCAAAGCAGGTGAAGTCACAACGATCAGCAAAGAAGGTTATGGCATCAGTTTTTTTGGGATGCAAAAGGAATTTTGTTGATTGATTATCTTCAGAAAGGTAAAACAATCAACTGTAAATATTATTGCAGCCTTTTGGATCAGCTGGATAAAAAAATTCTTGCGAAAAGACCTGGTTTAAAGAAGAAAAAAAATAATTTTTTATCAAGACAATGCACCTGCTCACAAAAGTGTTTTGACAATGGCTAAATTCAATGAATTAAAGTACGAATTGCTTGAACATCCACCGTATTCACCAGATTTGGCTCTCAGTGACTACTATCTCTTCAGAAATCTCAAACAATTCCTTCGTGGAAAGCATTTTTCGTCGAATGAAGAGGCCATAGCAGACGGTTATTTATTGGAAGATCATTGGAACAAGTGTATTGAGCTTCTAGGAGATTATATTGAATAAAACAAAATATTTCGTAACAAAAACAGTATTCTTTCATTTCGAGCGCAGGAACTTTTCAACCAACCTGTATATGTACTATTACAATTAATTGCATTTTCCACTTCAATTGACAAACGCATATGACTTTATATCACTCCTTCTGTGGAAATAAAGCCATATGACAATTTTTCCCAATGCGGTGTGATATAAGGTCGTATGGCTTTATTGCCTATGGCTTTATTACACGGCACCGATGTGAATGTATACGTTTGAATTTTGTTTTTTTTTTTTTTTTTTTTTGCCTAACATACAACAAGCAACAATATTAATTATTATAACAAACAAATTATTAATAATTATAACAAACAAATGTATTTTAATATACATTTACATTTGTTTGTACTTGCGGTACAACTCTTTCTAGAGACTAAGTGCTTCTGTAAATCTGCTAAGAATTTCGTGGTGTCGACTAAAAATTTTGTTGTAGTCACACCATTTGGCATCATGGGTGGCTAACAATTTTGTAGTTTGCACATCCTGGTATATACGGTCCTTGGTTATTGTTTAAATAGCCACCCGAAGCTATTTTCCCACTACAAAATGATTTCTATTTCATGGCTGCTAATGCAGAAAATCCGGTTTCGCATAAATATGATGCTACGAATGGTAACAACACTATTATAGCTCTCTCCGACAAACTAATATAATCTTTTTTTCGTTCTACCCAAAACTGAATTAAAGTTTTACCAAGGACCCTATAAATCAGGATGAATAAACTACAAAATTTGTTCTTTTTCGAAAATTGTCAATTCAAATGCATCAAGTTGTTATTCAAAAATGGATTCTGGAGCCATGCAAACTTTGTAAAATTAATATCGCTGAAATAATGTGATGTTTCAGTAAACTTTGCAAATGTTCTATAAAAATATTTTTGTTTGCTTTAATATTGTTTCTGGTACCGGCGTCATTTAAAATTGAAAACATATCATATATATCATTTTCTAAATTGGATATCCATAGCTCCAATTTTTTAATGAATGCCGTGACTTTGTCTTTTTGAATCAGAGCATGCATTTGTGGACCTTGAATTGATTTACTTTAATCGCTAAATTTTTTAAAAATTTCAACTAAATAAACAACTCGGGATCATAATATCATAATATTACTAACGAATAGTAAACACTAATTTTTTTATTAAATGGAAAAATTTTTAAGGATCAGCGCTAGAGGGAGTGCTCACCTTCAACCCGAGCGACTCCCTCTAGCGCTGATCCTTACAATTTTTGTAAATTATGATCTCGAGCCTGATAAAATTAAAAATATATAATTAAAACTATATAAATAAAACAGATAGATCAAATAATATACAAAAACATAGGACACGATGTAAATTATAATCTAAACAACACTAAAATATGTTGTGAAAGAAAAAATATAAGTATGCCAGATTCCCAATTCGTTCCCAGAAATGGAAACATTAACATTTGGAATGGCAATTTGTGCTTCGAAAATCGAAGATGGTTGTCAAAGTGTATTTATATTTCACTAACTAAAATATGTAATAATATATATAATATATTTCACTAACTAAAATATGTAATTTCGCATAGTCATTTTCCTTAGAGTGTGTGATATAAAAAAGGCTGTTCAAAACCATGAGTTATTTGTGGGTTGGGTGTTTCATAAGGAGGTCGAAAGTGTGTAGCGCTAATCCTATAAAATTAAAAATATATAATTAAAACAGATTGATCAAATAATATAGAAAATTTACATACTAAATAAACAACTTTAAGAATAAAGTTATCGTTGCGAAAGGAAGATGCCTCATCTTTGTGATTTTCAGCAAGAAAGATCGCAATTCCGTCTTTAAGTTCGAACACTCCCAGCTCCCATATCTTCACACAACTTTCCAAATAATCTCGATTTCAAAGCACTGTTTTTGATAGAGTTTACAACTTTTGTAACAATATGAAATATGTTATTATATTCCTTACTCATATATTTTGATACAAAAGCTGCTCTATGAAGCATGCAGTGCGTCCATATAAGTTTAGTTGATTTATTTTTTTAAGACCTGCTTTGCGTCCTGACATTGCTTGTGCACCATCAGTACAGAGTCAAATGCAATTATCCCATTTTAAATCGTTCTCAACAAAAAAAATTGTCTATTATATTAAAAATTTCGATAGACGTGGCTTTGCCCAAAATAGGTTTGCAAATTAATATACATATATCTTCTTTTAGATTATTGTAACATATCGAACATATGCAATTAAATGAGCATCTTTAGCTATGTACATCTGTAGCCTCATCTACTTATATAGCGAATTAAGTATGCAGTTGATAAACTAGCTGATCGCAAAGATCTTCAGACATATCAGCAATTCTTCTACCAACTATATTATCAGCGAGAAACATTTAGCCACTTGCAATGGTACAACCCCAAGTACAGTGATTGTGTTGTGAATTATTATTACTTATTTTTCTTTTATAACCGATTAAAAACTTATCCATTCTTTTGAAAGGTATAAATATAAATTCCTTAAAACTTAAAAAAAGATATTCTATCTATTAAACTCACACAATAATTCAGGTTACTAAAATAAAAATAGTTGTTCACATAAGTTTAACTTTAACTTAATAAAAGAATATAAACGAAAAGAAAACGAAAAATTTTTTCACAACATACACATAGTTTTTTTCGTTTGTTATACCCTCCACCATATATGGTGAGGGTATATATCAGTTTGTCATTCCGTTTGTAATATGTCGAAATATAGGTTTAAGACCCCATAAAGTATATATATTCGTGATTCTTATGCAATTTTAAGTCGATTTAGCGATGTCCGTCTGTCTGTCTGTTGAAATGGCGATCACGACGCGAAGACGCAAGCGGGGGTGCCAATTTTTACCCAGATTATTGAACATCCTCCCGAGCAGTTTGGTATTTAAAATGAGCGAAATCGGTTTAGCGGTTCAAAAGTTATGAGTGAAAATGTGAAGGTTCCTCTAAATTTTCCATACAAATTTGTACAATTTTTCTGTATCTATTTTAATTTTCTGTTAAGTAAGTAAAAATGTTATTAAGTCTTCTTCTTGTTTCGATTACATTTATTGTCTTACATACTATGAGAACAATAACATTCTTACAGCTATACATATGTGTGTTACTCTAAAAACTATGTTAACGTAAGAAGCAACAATGTTAAAGTCGCTAACAGAGCAGACGTCTGTAATCAACATTACTAAAACTAAATAACAAAAGTTCTGTTACATAAATTGACAAAACATATTCATATTACAGTTCATGCAAAATTTAGTATATACGTATATCATCTTCAGCCCCTATGATTGCCGGAGGCTTGGCTAATATAGAATGAGGTAAGGTCCAGAGAGTCTGGATCGTCGTTAATACGTCCATTAATTATACCGACAGGAGAAAGATATGTAGATCCAGCCCAGATGGTGTTTTTCTCGCTTTCGTATATTTGGCTGACAAGCATATTATTATGTAGCGCAAGTTTCTCAACAAATCTGGCTTGCAACGACATGGAGTACCTACAGAAGGGTAGAACATCGGCATTTTCATAGATGTAACTATTTGAAAATCGTTTTATGAAATTTTCATAATTTCTTCCGATGCATTTTCCTAGGATTTTCCGTTCAAATATCTCCAATTCTTTGGCTACTATAGGAGATATAGTAAACCAGATTGCGTTTTTGTTAAGCTTTGTTGGTTTTTCGTTTCATTCCATAAAATGTATTTTTTGTTTATGTAACCAAAGACATATTTATCTAATGAAAGAGCAAAATACATAATTGCTTTAGTGCCGCTACTTTTGAATAGGTGGCAGTGAATTCATTAAAACAATACCCTGCCCCATGGCTAGGTCCAAAGAAATTTATAAATAAAGAAAGAGCAAAATGCATAATTGCTGTAGTGCCGCTACTTTTGAATAGGTGGCGCAGAATCACAGTAAAACTATACCGTGCCCCATGGCGATATAGCCTTGGATTAGGCTTTCAATTAATTTATTTTCCAAAAATATTATATAAACTACATACCTTAAATTATAATACATTCAGATGTTGCTAGTAGACTTATTACATAATTTTAAAGTCAATTTTTTAAATGTTTGGCGTAATATGCCTAATGGAGACTGCACCTTCTGATGGGCCATCTATTGGCAAATAGTTACAACTCATGTTCTTTCTTTAACAAATTAATTTCTTTGCTGTATTCTCTCCATTAGACACACTTCAATTTTTTAAAGAAAGAACATTCGTTGCAACTATTTATCAATACGTGGCGCATCAGAAAGTGCATTCTCTCCATTAGTCATATTCAGCTGCAGAGCTAGTCACCATTAGCCGGAACAAAATTGAGTATTTGACAAAAACTATGCTTAAAATGTGTTTTTTGTGCAGTCCATGGTTAAAAAACTAGTGAAAATGTAAAGGTGCCTCTAAATTGCCCATAGAAATTTAGTACAATTTCATAGTAGCGACTGGTACATAACATATTTTCTCATATTTTTTCACCAGTCGCTTAGCAGTAAATATTTTGTATTCACCTCAAACATTTTTTCACCACTCAAATTTTTTTCACGACAAAAAATTTTTTCACCTTAAAAATTTTTTCACCTCTAAATTTTGTTTTCCACCAAAAGTTCTTTTCACATCTAAAAAAGTTTTTCACCTCAAAAAATTTTTTCACCTACATAATTTTACTTCAAAAGTTTTTTTTATATTATTTGTATCAAAAACAGAAGTGAACATCTTTTTAGGATATTGGTGGAGGGTATTGAAAGATTCGGCACATCCGAATTTAGCCCTTTTTTACTTGTTTTTATTTAGTTTTCAAAATAAAGCACAGAGTATAGTGAAATAGATAAAAAATTCGATATTATCGGCATTTACAGAGATTCTTCGCAACAAAAAATTTGCATTAAATAGATTTTTGAAAGTATTTTTTTTTTAAATTTGACAAAACAACAGAGTAGTATTTTGGATGCTGACAAACCAAATTATGATAACATTTCGTTGTTGTTCTTCTTTTTCTTTGATATTTGAGGATTTGAATAACAAAATCCTCAGTGAGTTGTAATTTAGCCACTGACCACTTCCTTGTTGGGTTTAGGCGAATGCCTAAAAAGATAAAATACATATGAGATATATATAAACGTATATTTTTAAAGAAATAAACTTTCTGATGTATTTGTATTATTTGCCATTTTCTAATTTTTATTGTTTATCAACAAATGAATTTTTTTTTTGTTCTTTTTGTTAAAAACTGGCATTCACTTGAGACTGATACGTTATGATACACAATACAACATTTAATAAACACAGCAAATTAAATTGTATCAGATTTTTAGGTGTAAATTACCAACAACAATTTTACACTATTGTAAAGTAATACACGATACAACAAATACAACGATACAATACCCGTTGCGAATTGCACAATTAATGATTAGTAAAAATGAATATATAAGAAAATTAGTGTTGTCAGTTTATCCCCAAATTTGGGGATTTATCCCCAAATTGGGGATTTTATTTCTTTAATGGGGATAACAATTTCCGTTTGTGGATTCGGGGATTTGTTGGGGATAGCAACCAAATTTAAGGGAATTTTCGGTATAAAATATTAACAATATTATAATAAAAGTTAATTATTTTTTCAACCCTGTTAATATTTTAGTATTGGTGGTAACAGTGCAGAGTTGTATAATGTTCATACTTTAGAGTATTTGATACTGCTAGTTTCAGGTTAGACAAATTTGTGGTTATACAAAGGGTTTACTAACGCCACAAAGGGTTTACTAACGCTACCTCGTATCTCAAAAACTACTACTTTTCAGGAAACACAAAATAAAACGTATTAATAATTTTTTTAATTTAAAAAGTAATTAATTTTTTGTCAGAAATTTTTTTTTTAGAAAACGATTTTTTGTCTCTCCTGAAAAGTAGTAGTTTTGAGATATGAGGTTGCGTTTGTAAACCCTCGATATTAACCCATTCCCAGCCAGTGATCACGTATTCCGTGAAATTTGTAGTTCGACCGCGTTTTATAAAAATACGCAAAGATGTTCGAATACGATTGTAGGTCTATTTTGTGGAGACAGGGCTTCACAATGCTCGCTACAACCAAAAAAAAACTTTTTATCACAAGATTTGGATTTGGGACTTCCCATAAACCTCCTCCAGGCAGCAAAGTAGCAAAAGAATAGAAAAAAGAAGCAGTGACCTTGATTTCAGTATTGTGAAAATTTGGATCGGAACCATTGATTTTTACATAGGAGTGTCATAGAGTACAAGTTTTTTAAGATCCTTTTTCATTGTATCTAAAGTAGTTATTATGGTTTAGGTCATTTTCACAATGTCCCGGTAGCTTCTACCTGGGAATTTGACTAACGCATTTGTTGTTCTATATAAAGTTTAATTTTGAATTTTAGTTAAATTACTGGACATTCAGTAATGGGACCTTATTTATTAAATTACTTTATTCGAAATTCTTGCAATTTTTACTAGAATAAATTTTCTACTTTTTGTATTGATAACTACGATTTTAAGAATTTAAAATCTGCTAAATTGTAAGTTAAAAATTGAAACAAATTACTTAAACCTGACAACTTGTTTCAAATTAACCAAAGTTTATATGCAAATATCTGTGTTTAACCTTGGTTGTTTTTAAAATAAGTTACCCGTCTTAGATTTCAAAAGAGTTAATATCATTCAAAATCACATTTTTTGAAGATGTGCAGAGTAACAAAATTAAAATAAATGATACTTTGGAATCAATGAAAAATTGATTCCTTAAAACTCACTTCCATTTATTTTTGCTGTTTCTCCACCAAAATTCACCACCATATTAGAATAAAATCCCCTGGCCGGTATTGGATTAAAATAAATTTTATTTTGAATTTTATAAATACAAATAAAAGCACAATACAATGGCAGAGGTATTTAGGCATTGCTGAAATTGTGGTACGTCGTAGTACACGCTACCAGCAAATGAGTGAGGATGAAAGACGTGCAGTGGATGATTGATTTGCAGACTTCATGAGTGCGGAGATGAGTGATGACGATGAAGGTGCTATTCCTGCATTTGGTCTTGAAGGTGCGGATGATGACGATTTCACATATCAAGCAAATTTTCATGTTGATGATTCGGATGCGGAAACTGAACCACATATAGACATCAATGAAGATATTAGTGATGACGACGATGATGAAAAGGAAGAAACTGATGCTCAGCAAACAAGTGACAATTACTTCATTTCCAAAGATGACATCAAATGGACTAAAAATGCACCGCCGACTTCCCGTACTCGTGCTCATAACGTGGTTGACTACACAAGGAGGAGTCCGGGACCAGTAGGAACCACATATGATCCCTTTACCATATTCCGCTCGCTCATCACCGAAGACATGGCGTACATCATAATACGCGAATCAAATCGGAAAGGCAGGGAAGTGAACGCTGCATGGAATTTGGCAAATCCAACTAACACAAAGGAATGGAAACCAATCACTTTGAAAGAGTTCGATGCTTTTTTGGCTATTATTTTGTATGCTGGACTCACTAAATCGAATAGTGAACCTCTTGAAGAGTTATGGGGCCCAACGCGCTCTCCAATATATAAAGCTGCATTATCATTAGAACGTATGAAGTGCATAAAACAATGGCTTAGATTCGACAATGGAAATACTCGACAGCAGCGACTAATCAACAGCAAAACTGCGGCTATTGATGATATTTGGCAAATGTTGCAGTCTAACTTGGCAGCAGCTTACACTCCGCATGATGCAGTGACCGTTGATGAGCAGTTATTCCCATACAGAGGCCGCACCCGCTTCTCACAATACATTCCATCGAAGCCTGCCAAGTACGGTATAAAGATATGGTGGTTGTGCGACTCAAAATCATTTTATCCTGTCAAAGGAATGATTTACTCTGGGAAATTGCCTGACCAGGCACGAGAGGTGAATCAAGGGCAGAATGTTGTACTTCAACTTTCGGAGAGATATTTGAATACAGGCCGCACAATTTATGTCGACAATTTTTTGACAACTTTGGATTTGGCGCGTACTTTGATCAGAAAGAAAACCGCATATGTTAGAACAGTGCGCTCGAATAAGACATGTGTGCCTCGGGAATTCCAAAAAAATCATACGCGTCCTGTCAACAGCACATTGTTCGGCTTCAACGAAGGCGATATAGCACTATGTTCATATGTGCCCAAGAAGAACAAAGCGGTAATTTTGCTGTCGACACAACATTATACTTGCGGTGTGGACATGCAAACTGAAAAGGAGAAGCCGTTTGCTATTTTGGATTACAACGCCAAGAAATCGGGCGTTGATACAATGGTCCAGATGCTTGGCACATCTGGCCATTGGCCATGTTTTTTAATATGGTGGACATTGCTGCATTAGCTGCATTTATTTCATACAACGAGATGAAGCCAATAAAAAGAAGTGACAGACGACGGTCATTCCTACTGATGCTGACAAAACAATTGGCACTACCAAATATAGAGGAACGAGCGCTGAACAACCGCATAACCGCATATCCAAGGATACGGAACGCAATGGAAGCATTTGATGTAAAGGTAAGAAAAAACAATTCTAATGTTCAAAAGCAGAATAACTACATAATTTTGTTCTTTTTAGATATTATCAAGACCGGCAGAAGGAGCTGCCGTCGTTTGCGTCTAGAACGAACAGACCGTCATGTCGCCTATGCCGTTCTGAGTACGGACGGCAGCGGAAAACAAGGGCCTATTGCCATTCCTGTAACAATACAGTTTGTTCAGAGCATTCAACACTTATGCATCGATGCTACACCTGCACAGAAAATATGTTGGACGAGGGACAATCTACACAACAATAGTTTTTTAGGCTTAGGCTGTTATATATATAAAAAAAAAATTTTTCTAACATTCATTATACATGTATAATTAGTAAATAATAAATCAAAACAAAAAAAAAAATGTAAAAAATGCGTTTTCATATAAAATTCTATACAAATAGAAATAGGTCCCTGTGTACTTCGTATAAGGGCAACGGATGACTCAACCGTCGGAGGGTTCAAGACGTGCTCTAGTAGGAAAATCAATAACCTGACCTTAAACACATGTATTCCATTTGTGCATGAAAATGATTTAAAAAGCTAGAAAAAGTTTTAAACGATTTTTTTATCTATCGCAATCCATATTTGAGAGAAATCTGAAATCTTACTTGGAAGAGTTCCGATGTTAGTGTATATTTACAATGTATTTTTTTAAATAACTTAAATGTCAATAAATTATATACAAAACAAATTTTTGTGTTAACTATTACTTAAATTAGTGTGAAACCCAGCGTGTTAAAATTTAAATTAAAGTACAGTGAATTCCCGATATAACGAACCATTGATTGTCAGCCCTGTTCGTTAAATCTAAAGATTCGTTATATCCAGTACTAAACAAAAAAATATTTATTCATGTACGAGTAATAACCAATTAAAAGGGCAATTCATATCTTATTTCTAAAAATTAATTTTATAAAAATATTAATAAAAACTTGTTATTGACGTTTGTTTTTACGATTTTTTGAAACTTTTTTCAATTGCTTCCTCAGGAAGCTCTCGTAAAATTAATTCAAACTGAACCCCAAAACACGTATTTTTGGTTTTTTCAAGTTTTCAACTTTAAAATTCCATACAAATTTTAAATCGAAAACTTTAAAATAACGAAAATATGTTTTTTGGGGTTCAGTATGAATAGGGTATTACCATTGTTGGCATTCAATACCTTTTCATAATAACGGTAGTTGGCTACCACAGCTACTTTAAGACCGATATGAAAATTTTAAAATAGCTATTCCATTAAAGGCAAGTGTCTTTTTGTATAACCGGGTTTATTGCGCTATTTTACCGGTTCAATTTTGTAATATCTTAAGCTACCGTTATAATAACGCTTAACTACCGAAACACGGATTTATAAAGGTATTTTCCAGATATAACAAAATTTAGCAGGTAATATTATAAAATAAACCCCGTGATATTTGAAGACACATGTCCCTATTTTCGTATCGGTATTGATCAGAGCGCAATTGACAACTACCGCTATAATGAAAAGGTATTGCTTGCCAACCATGGGTATTACACAAATTTAAAAAAAAAATCAAAGGTAGATGGCAATACATAATTCATTATAAACGAAATCAAATACAGGGTGTTCTATATGTTCCAGGCCGATGTGTTTGTTGAATAATTCTTAAAAACGTTTTCTTGGGCAAATTGCAAAGGTGAGAGTCGCGATCGAACTGTCATGATAAATGGACGTGTTGCGGTGCTTAAATTTCTTTATCGTTTATTCCTTATCAATTTTATTTTTTTACATACTAATTGTTTGGGGAGAATTAGGTTAATAATTATATTTTGATTTTTGTTTAACTTTAACGTAAATTGAATTATATTATGTACATCACTGAAGTTTAGTACATTTATGCTTTTTTGTGCAACTGTGTTGCTCTCATTAAATATGAATTTATTAGAAATATAAAACTAGCCCTAAGGAATTTAATATGGAATAAATGAATTATTGTTTTGCCAGCAGCAGCATTGAGTAGCCGAAATCCATCGTGTTTTTTTTTAATTTGTTTTAATTCGTAGAAATTCCTACGAAACATTTGGCGCCCGAGCAGTAACTGCATCGTATGAAGTTGAAAATTTTTTATTTGTAATAAAAAAGAAATGATTAAAAATTCCGTGGTTATTAAATAAAAAAAAAATATTGTAATTCTTGAATATTGTAAAACTTATTATTGGCTGTTGCTGGATAATTGTCGTTGGATTTATTGCATCATCCAAATTGTCACCGTGGTTGTTGTGGCTGCAAACGAAACTCTGCACCCAATCGCTAGAAAATAACACCTAAAATTGAAATCAAAAGCTGATGGAATGTCCAAGATAAAAGGAAGATTTGCAATTGAACGTGTGGATCAGGTAAAAAAGAATAAAAACTTTAATTGAAAGTGCATGGTGGTTAAATTGCTGGAGATTTGCATACTATTAAAAAATAAATTTGGTAAAGCCTAATATAAATTAAATTTCAAAGGTCTAAATTTAAATGCACTTAAAATTATACGTTTTTATATATTTCACATGCATGGTAAAAACATTAACAAAAAAAAAAAACTCGCATTATTGAAAACAGTTAGATTTTTTTTTTTTTACAAAAATCTTATATATATTTTTAAACATTATGGTGTTTATGTCTCTTTAAAAACAAGTAAATACATAAAAGGGGAAGATATTTTGAATCACATATTTGCAAACCCTTTCCCCACCTTTACCTTGCAGTATTTTCCCTCCTTTTATCTTCTTTCAAATTTGTGAGCCTATAAAGTTGTTTTAATTTTACTGCTCAGAGTAATAAAGGGTGTCCCAAGAAGAACGCAATTTTTAAATCTGGCAACATTCGAAGTGTCATTGTTTGACATTCGAACAATTGTTATTGTTTGCTAGTAGAAGGTACGAGGTTAGTAAAAATGGAGCGCTACAAGAATGAACAACGCATTCTCATTGTGAAATTGTTTTACCAAAATGGTGAAAGTTTTGCGGCTACAGTTCGCAAATTGCAATCAATTTGGGGTCACAATAATGCTCCAAAAGAGTCAACTGTAAAGAGATTAATGGATAAATTTGCCGAAACTGGGTCTGTTAGTGATGTAAAGACAACAACGCGCCATCGACCAGGTTGATCGACCGAAAATGTCGCAGCTGTACGTTATGATGTCGCTCAAACTCCATCCACCTCAATTCGACATCGAGCTCAGCAAATTGGTGTCTCCAAATCCACTTTGCAGCGAATTTTGACGAAAGATTTGCATCTGATTTTGCCGATAAAATCATCTTCACTGACGAGGTCCATTTTCATCTTGATGGCTTCGTCAATAGGCACAATTGTCGCATTTGGGGTGAGGAAAATCCTCGAGTGATTCACGAGAAGCAAATGCATTCTCAACGTGTCACTGTGTGGTGTGGTTTTTGGGCTGGAGGAATCATTTGACCTTTTTTTTATGAAAATGAGGCAGGTCAAGCGCAAACAGTCAATGGTGTTCGGTATCGTGAAATGATAACCAGTTTTTTCTTGCCTAGAATTGAAGAAATGAATGTGGAGGGCATGTGGTTCCAACAAGACGGCGCCACATGTCATACAGCCAGAGAAACAATTCAATTGCTGCATCAGTCATTTCCCGGTCGTGTTATTTCGCGTTTTGGAGATCAGAATTGGCCGCCTAGATCGTGCGATTTAACACCATTAGATTTTTTTCTTTGGGGTTTTTTGAAGTCGATAGTTTACGCGAATAAGCCGACGACGACTCAAGCCTTAAAAGAGGAAATTGGACGCTGCATTAATGAAATACCGCAGCATTCATGCAAAACGGTCATTGAAAATTTCATTAAAAGATCGCGTGCATGCCAGCAAAGCCGCGGCGGCCATCTGCACGATATATTGTTCCATACATAACCTCATTCTGTCTACTTCACGATATAATAAAGTTTCACGATTTTTTTTAAATATCTGTGTTTTATTTAAAATTTAAAAATTGCGTTCTTCTTGGGACACCCTTTATTTACTCCTTAGAATCTCTTGGAGAAAATTAATGGAGAATGTTGGTTGAAGATAATTTTAGTACTTGCCAGTTGTAACTAGCATTAAATAAATTGCGCTAAATTTGATATTTTGTTGTGGTAGTTGCTCCTAAATCGTTATCTTCGTTGAATTGTACTCTAACACTCGCTCTCTTAATTTGTTGGTTATTTTGAGTTGGATATTAAGAGCAATAATTAGTTGTCGGTTTATCATAATTATTGGATAGTAAGAGCAACATTTAAGGTGCTGAAAAATATTGTTGGAAAATCTAAATAGCAACAAATAAATAAAAAAAAAACTGGAAGAGTTGATTTGTAAGTAAAGTTAAAACGAATAATACTTACACTCATAAAATAACAATTCTTAAAACATTAAATCTAATTTGTTTGCAAAGTTGGTTGTTAAATAATTTTTTTTTTAATAATGGGCGAGGATTCGGATAAAAATGAATCGCTTGGCGTTTAAAAACGCCAAAGAGGGGCGGCTAAGGGTAATATAACACGCATAAAAAAATTTTTATTGGAACCTTCGTCAGCAAATTTAGACCATCATGATCTACAATGTCGGCTTGAAATCTTAACGTCCTATATGGATCAGTTAATGTCATTTCAGAGCAAAATAGAAATGATTGATTTTGAAGATAATAAGAGAGCAGAATTAGAGGAACTATGCATAAGTGCAAAATCTAAATTACTTTCGTTGTTAGGTAGACATAAGCGTAAGGAAAGTACGATAATGGATTCTACTCTTGGTATAACACTTCCACCACCTACCCGTTTACCCAATCTCAAGTTGCCTTCATTTAAAGGAAAATATTGTAGTTATAAAAATTTTATATCGTCGTTTAACAATTTAGTGCATGATGAGCCCACATTATCTCCTATAGAAAAATTTAATCATTTATTGAATTGTTGATCGTTTTGGAAATGTTCATAATATTAGAACTTTGTTAGATTCTGGTTCGCAGTTAAATTTGGTTTCAGAGGAATGTTCACGGAGGCTTGGTTTAAAGTTTAGGCCAAATAATATTGATTTAAATGGTGTTGGCTTAATCAGTGTAAGGTCTAATTACAAGGTAACGATCATAGTAAAGTCGAGAGTTAATGAGTATAAGTTTCAGGAAGAATTCTCTGTTGTAGATTCAATATGCTCTTACCAACCAGAGAATAATTTAGCTGGAATTGAAGATAAAATTCCCAATAACTTGCAATTAGCCGATCCAAATTTTAATAAAAGTCGACATGCTTCTCGGAGCCGATATATTCTTTGAAATATTGTCTGTAGGTCAAATAAGGCTTGGAGCATTATTGCCAAAGTTACACAAAACGTTGCTGGGTTGGATAGTTGCCGGCAAATCACGTGCAGCAATTAAAGATAACAATGAAATTTGTAATAGTGTAGAAAATACTGGTAATGTTGATATGGATGCTCTGGATATATTTGTTAACAAATTTTGGGATACAGAGGAAGTACATAATCATTTTTGTAAATTTAGTGAAGAACATTTAAAATGTGAAGCTCATTTCAAGAAAAACACACGAATTCTAGAATCTGGTAGATTTGACCCTTCAGATTTAGGGGTTTCATTTGCAGTAGCCAAACGTAGATTTCTATCATTAGAGCGAAGATTAATAAGAACGCCAGATATTAAAGAGTTGTACTTAAATTTTATGAAAGAATATATTTTAATGGGGCATATGTCTGAAGTCGGCAACGTTCCTCATGGTCCACACTATTTTGTACCACACCAGTGTGTGCTAAGACCCCAAAGCTTAACGACTAAATTAAGAGTTCTTTTCGACGCCTCGTGTCGCACAAGTTTTCAACTTTCATTAAATGAGATTCTAATGGTTGGTCCCACAATTCAGCCCGAGTTATATTGCACTTTACTAAGATTTCGATGCTATAAATATGCCATGACTGCTGATATTTCTAAAATGTATCGTCAAATAATGATGAATCAAATTGATAGAAAATTTCAATTAATATTGTGGCGAGCAAATGAAAATACGCCAATTAAAATGTACAGCCTCAATACTGTTACCTACGGAACCGGCCCAGCATCGTTTCTCGCAATCTGTTGTTTAAAAGAACTAAGCGACCGTAATAGGAAAAAATACCCACTTGGTTCAAGCGTTATTGAGAATCATTTTTACGTTGACGATTTATTAACAGGTGCAGACACCATACAACAACTTGAGTTAATAAAAAATGAAGTTGTTAGAATATTGAAAAGTGGATGCTTAGAATTAGCAAAGTGGTATTGTAATGATGAAAGCTTAAACGTAAATCAAAATTTAGAAAAGCAACTCTTGATTGGTGAAATGGATTCCACAAAAACTCTGGGCATGACTTGGTTTCCTCATGAAGACTTGTTCCAATTCAAAATTGATTTTGATTTTAGAAACCTAAAGGCAACCAAAAGAAATATACTTTCGTTGTCTGCTCGATTGTTCGATCCGCTGGGTATCCTTAGTCCTATTATTCTACAAGCAAAAATAATCCTTCAAGAACTATGGCGTGAAAAGCTCGACTGGGACGAGTCAGTCCCAATGCCTATAGAAACATCTTGGCTACATTTTAAATTAACGTTAACACAAATTGATAAAATTAAAGTACCCCGATATGTAAACACGTTGCTTTATAGTAAGGTACAAATACATGGCTTCGCAGACGCCTCAAAAAATGCGTATGGTTGTTGCTTATATATTCGGGCCATTATAAATTGTAAAGTTGTTGTAAGCTTGCTGACAGCCAAATCGAAGGTTGCGCCACTGAAAAAGAGAACGCTTCCGCGATTAGAGTTGTGCGCGGCTCACTTGCTATCAAAATTATGGAAGGCTGTGGAATCAATAATGCTCCCATATGTGGAAAAATTATTTTTTTGGTCTGATTCCGAAATTGTTTTATACTGGCTCAAAAAATATCCTGCAAGCTTAAGTACATTTGTTGGTAACAGAGTGGCAGAGATACAAGAGTGGTCATCATCTGCCAGTTGGAAACATGTTCCTACAAAATCAAATCCCGCTGACATAGTTTCTCGCGGCTGTAATGTAAATGAGATTTGTAATTCGATTTGGTTTGAAGGACCTGCATATTTACGTTTAAACGAAGATATATTCAGCAATGAAATAAAATGTGTAAAGAATCAAATAGTTATAAAGTGGAGCATTCAGAAACTGAATCCTTTCTTGCATCAAGTCAATTTTGGTGATCGTACATTCGAAGTGTTAAGAGTTGGAGGTAGGCTGTTAAACGCACCTCTAGAGTACGACACAAAATTTCCAATATTAGTACCAAGAGCTTCAAAATTCATTGAGCTTTATGCTAAATATTTGCATTTCAATAACTGTCATGCTGGGCCCAAAGTTTTATTGAGTTTGCTGAGACAAAAAATATGGGTCATAAATGGTCGTGAATTAACTCGAAAAATAGTAAGAAATTGCATACACTGTTTTAGATATAAACCAAAGTTGTTGAGCCAGATAATGGGCAATTTGCCAAAAGATAGGTTTCAATTTTCTAGACCCTTTTTAGTGTCAGGTGTTGATTTTTGTGGCCCGATTTACACCTCTTATAAAATTTGTGGTAGACCTCCATATAAGTCCTATGTTGCTATTTTTGTTTGTTTTTCGTCAAAGGCCGTGCACATAGAACCAGTTTCAGACCTGTCTACTAATGCTTTTATTTCTGTTTTTAAAAGGTTCATCGGGAGGAGAGGCCTGCCTGCTCGAATATACTGCGACAACGCAACAAATTTCGTGGGTGCGAACGCCGAGTTAAAAGAGGTACGGGACGTGATGTTCAGCGAAGAGAACCATAAGGAAATTCACAACTTCGTCGCAGAGAACGGAGTCATGTTCGTGTTTATTCCCGCACGCGCTCCTCACTTCGGAGGGTTGTGGGAGGCGGCGGTCAAATCGACCAAGAATTTGTTGTATCGAACCGTAGCAAACGCCAGTTTAACTTTCGAGCAGTTAGCCACAATACTCGTAGAAATCGAAGCTATACTAAATTCAAGGCCAATAGCACCAATGAGCGACAATCCAAACGATGGAGACGCTTTGACACCAGGGCATCTTTTAATAGGATCATCCATAAAAGCTCTGCCAGAGATATGCGAAAAAAATCCTGGCACAAGCGCAAAACAATGGCAACAAAAAAGCGATTTGAAGGCACGGTTTTGGAATGCGTTCCAAAGAGATTATGTAGTAGAGCTACAAAGTCGTATGAAATGGTCGAAACCATGTCGAAATGTAGAGGTAGGCGCTATGGTACTTGTACACGAGGACAATGTTCCTCCTCAAAAATGGCTGTGTGGAAGAGTTGTTGCTGTTGTTGTTGGCGAAGATGGGAAGGTTCGAGTTGCCGATATCAAAACCCGCAATGGGGTCATTCGTCGTGCAATGGGGTCGGGGCCGGAATGTTTGGGGAGAATTAGGTTAATAATTATATTTTGATTTTTGTTTAACTTTAACGTAAATTGAATTATATTATGTACATCACTGAAGTTAAGTACATTTATGCTTTTTTGTGCAACTGTGTTGCTCTCATTAAATATGAATTTATTAGAAATATAAAACTAGCCCTAAGGAATTTAATATGGAATAAATGAATTATTGTTTTGCCAGCAGCAGCTTTGAATAGTCGAAATCCATCGTTTTTTTTTTAATTTGTTTTAATTCGTAGAAACTCCTACGAAACACTAATCAATTTGTGTAAAAATTTTTTTTTTTTTCTGTTAATAAATTACAAGAGAAATAGACTCAAATACAAAAAACACATTTAATCATGAGTGAGCATAATGCTCTTTACTCATTAAAAAACAATGACAAAAACAATAAAAATAACATATCTATTGATGCACCAACAATAGAGAATGTGGGAAAAAGAAAAAGTGTTACAAAACTAGAATCAACATTTAAGCATTTAAAAAATAATTACTGGGCACTTCTTGCCGATGGTAAAAATTGCAATAATGAAATAATACAAAAATTTAAAAAACATGTGCAGGGGAGAGGAGAACCCACAACATCAAAAACCGTAATTTCGATTAACTCTCAAATAGGAGAAAACAACAACATTAACTTTAACAATGTAAAACCTACAGATGTTCATCAATGCAAAAACAAAAAAAATCCACCGCTGTATGTGTTTGATTTGGACCCCAATTCTCTTATAGAATTCGTGAAGAGTGGTTTAAATATAAATGAGTTTAAAATAAGAGAATATAGTAATAATAAAATCCAAATACTAACCTCATCGATAGAGGACTACTCTAAAATAAGAGCATATTTGCTCGACACAAAAACTAAATTTTACACCTTCACACCAAAAATTTTAAAAACAAAAACTTATTTACTAAAGGGCTTAACTGCCAATATCGATATTAATAATATATTACATGAACTTAAAAAGTTTGAAAATGAGAATCTGAAATTCATTAAAGTAAGTCTCTTTACAACTAAAAGGGCTGTGGCTAATAACTATAGTCTACCAATTTATATGGTTCAAATAGATGGAGATAGTAAAGTTAATGAGCTCAAAGCAATAAAGGGGCTGCTATATCGTTGTATCTACTGGAAAGGACTTAGAAAACCCGAAATAATGCAATGCAGAAATTGCGAAAGCTTTCTACACAGTGCATCGAATTGCTTTCTACCACGAAGATGTGTAAAATGTAAAGATCACCATGAAATCGGTAAATGTTCCCTCCAGGAGGTTTCTAAAAATGAAAGGCAGAAACTTTTCTGCGTCTTATATAATAACTACGGGCACCCTGCTTCGTACAGAGGTTGCCCAAAATATAAAGAATTACAACAAAAGCTACGCGCTAAAAAACAGTTAACAATAGATAAAAGAATCAAAAATACCCCAACTATTGTTAATGATAGTTTAAGTTATGCGAGTATGGTAAAAAATAAATTCACGCCACAAAGTGGTAATACAAATAATGCAGTTAATAGTATTTTAGAACAACTAAATAACTCGGTGCAAGCCTTGGCTAATCAAATTGTTAATTTAAACAAACAGTTACAATTGCAATCGTCTATAATAGACACTTTATTCTCTATACTTGAAGGTCAAACTTTTTTTTTCATAATGGTGGAAACAATTACAAAAGAAATTAGTATTATACAAATAAATGTTAACTCCTTAATTAAGTAAGTGGAAGATACAATCTTAGCTTATTTTTAACCCATTATTGCCCGCTACCCGAAAACGTGAACCGATTTCGCTGAAACTTTGCACAAAGTAGTTTTTGGGTGCAACTAAGATATATTTAAAGTTTTGAGAAAATGGAACAATTGGTTTCCGAGATATGAGATGGTAAGTTTACTTACCAGTGGGCAGATATGTTAAGTGTTTTTGGAATAATACAAGAATTTGATTTAAAGTTAAAATTCTTATTTTAGTAAAAGATATTTATTAAAAATTAAAAAATTCATTAAAAAGAACAAGTAAAATAAACATTTTGATTAAATTGTTTTACATTTTAAATTTTTGGTAGCTTTTAAATTTTAATCCAAGTGCTTTGAGTATAAAGAAAAGCATTTTTGATGCAACCGCACTTTGCATACTTGACATTCAAAAGGCGTATGAGTATGACAAATTACGCAACGTCTCGGGTTTCCAGAACATCTTAAAATACAATGAACTGTTGTGTTAAGGTTTGGCAATTTTTCTCTTAAATTTGATGAAGACATTGAAGGTTGTTCACTTGTGGGTGATCTTGTAAATGTAAGTAGTTCATTAACCACAGCTGCACGAAATTGTAGTTGCGTAATGGTTTTATTTGTTCAATTGTTGATACCAGCACATGCAGCTTCCATGCATTAACCATCATATTACCAAGCAAATTTATAAACAAT
This sequence comes from Eustalomyia histrio, assembly GCA_949748255.1. Lineage (NCBI taxonomy): Eukaryota > Metazoa > Arthropoda > Insecta > Diptera > Anthomyiidae > Eustalomyia > Eustalomyia histrio. The sequence continues at coordinate 81,773,663 of OX456523.1, read as the reverse complement.
GGCCACCACCATTTTTTGGATCGTACAGCAATCCGATAATTAGCCAACGCGTTGTCATGTAGATCAACTCCCCCCATATACTTGTTATATTGCCCAATAGCGCCAGGAACTTTTACGTTAATATGCGTTTTGGTTACGCGATCATAACGTTTTGTGTTTGATTTTGGATCCATGGCACCATGATTTGTAAGAACAGTGACAAGTGCATTGTCTCTCCACCGTATGGCCAACACTTCATTCGTCATATCAAAAAGAGCTGCACTTTCACCCTTGGTCATTTTTTCTGGCAATTGGGCTTTACCGATTCTATTGCATCGAACAGTTCCTGTTAAAATATCGAAATTCAAATACAACAGTTTTATATAAAATAAAAGTAGCAAATTACCTGTAGCAAAAAAATTTTCTGTGCTTAGTAAACACATAAGGTGGTATGATGTGAAGAAGTTGTCAAAGTATATGGTATGACTCGATGGAGATTCTACAACTCTTAGCAAACTGAGAACAGTATCAGCTCCTAATCCAATGGACTTGTCATAATTTGATGACGATCCACCATACAGTTTTATATTGTACAGATATCCATTTGATGAAGTCAGACACCATGCCTTAAATCCAAAACGGATAGGTTTCCCTTTTATAAACATTTTACAGGAATGCCTTCCGAAATAGGGATAGATTGTGAGTGAATACTCCAAACTGTATAAAACGTTTGTTGCACAAGTCTACCATAGGTCTCACTTTGGCGAATTTGTCTGTTGGATCAATTTTAGTGTTATCAGCTAAATGAATGAATCGTTTTATCATTTCGGCGCGATTTCGTGGAAAAGCATTACGAATGATTCCAACGCCAAAAGATGGATCATTTGACCAGTATAGTTTCCATTCTGGTAATTTATGATAGCCAGTAAAGAACAAGAATCCAATAAAACGTTTTATATCATGCGACTCAACAATAAAAGGCACGTTGCACTGAGAGGCGTATATATTAGTTTGCTCAATAATCAAATGAAGCATTTCATCATCAAAAAAGAGATTAAATAGTTCAATTGGTGATTTTCCACTTAGTTTTTCAACAACATTACGAACACGTTCTTCTTCAACATCTACTGGTGTTTTATCAAATGATGAAATTCTTCTGGTCCATTTGGGTACATTAAATTCGTTTATAGATTTATATCGCTTTGTGGTAGGCTCCGCAATTTTATCATTTTCAGATTCGTCTTCTGATTCATATTCAAGCTCAACTGTGCCAGCAATATCCACATCTATTGCACCATTATCATTCATAACGTTATCATCAATTTGCTCTTCATCTGAAATTTCGTCTGCGTCAGGTGGAATATACACAACGTTGACATTTGAGGATGATGCAACCGCAGCAATTTCTTCATTTTCATCTTCATCTTCCAAAATGGCAATTACTTCTTCAATTCTTAAATACTTTTTTGGTGGCATTTTCGCAATAAAAAATAATTATTTCACTTTTAACACTCTTACACTTTTGTTACACATGAAAAGAAAAGCAAGACTAAAGTCTTGAAACAAAATATTTATTACAGCATGCTAACCTTGGGATAAAAAGGGAATTCCCCATTTTCAATTCGAATGAAATTTGAATTAACAAACCCAAGGAGAATCGACCACGCCACCTGGTTGTACACCATCTAGACAATGGTGTACACCATCTAGACAAATAAAAGACAAATTATGTTTTCGGCGAATTGACTACGACGAATTGAATTCGCCGTTGCCCTCGCCTTATTTAATGCTCCTTGAACCAACCATAGCGAGCCAATAAGAAGTATTAAGCATACAGCGCTTAATGGCGGGTATATTGTGCTTTTGTTCGCGATTTTATTAAATCTTGCCTAATTTGCTATATGTTACTGCCCAATGGTAAGTAAAATTACCACAAGGATAATTGATGGTATTTCAAACATTTAGTCGAGGTAAATTAAATTGAATTATGTACATAATAAAAGTAGACTTAATGAGGGTTTTGAAACAGTGTGTAAAAAAAAATTAAATTTTTTTATAATATTTTTATAGTTGTTTTAAAATATGATCTTTTTTGGAGCTTGGCGAAAGTCCTTCCCAAACGCGAAAGGATAACAAAAAATAAATATCCTTCAAATTGTTTTCTTAAAACACATTAAGTTAAAGTATACACCAAAGAAAATTTAGTTTTTTTATATAATGTAGGTTTTACACGTGATTAAAGTGCTGGTAAGTTAAATTACCGCCTGGGCAATAATGGGTTAAATACTCATAATCCAGACTTAGTTTTAATTAACGAAACGAAACTTAACTATAAACATAAACTTAATTTTGAAAATTATTCTCTAATACGTAATGATAGAAAAGATGCTAAAATGGGGGGAGGTACAGCGATTCTGGTTAGAAATGGTATAAGGTATAGTTATTACAATAACAGAAACATAGGCTCATTTAGACACTTTGAAACATCGGTTGTAAGAATACCTCTGTTTCCAAATAAGATGCTTTTCGTTATCTCTGCCTATTACCCCTAAAGGGAATTTTTTGAAGGAATGGATTGAAGACTATGAAATAAGATACAAATGCAAACTATATGCGACATGTACACCCTCATATCCACGGAGCAATTCGTACTTGGACATATGTATAATTGATTCAAGACTAGCAATTCATAACAAAAATACTCCATAAATTGTCTGGAGGCGCTTGACTATGACAGTGACCACAACGCGGTTAAAATTAAAGTATTAGGGTTCGAGAATGATCACCCAATCACGTTTTTCAATGAATCTCCTAGAATCAAATTTAACTATAGAAAAGGAAATTGGAACAAATTCAAAAATTGCTTATTAAGGGAGACCAACGGAAATTTTATAATCCGAGTGATAGAAATCTGAGTAATATTGAAATAGATTTTCATTTGCGTGAATTAAATGATTATATTATAAAGGCCATAGATATGTCAATCCCTAGTTATAAGTCTCATGATTTGATAGAAAAATTCACGAATCCGACTATTAGGAAATTACAGTCTGAGAAAAGCAAAATTGTCACCTTGATAAAACGTTTTAATAGATTGGAAACTTTTTTAACACAAACTGAACATAATCTACTTAAAACGAAACTAAAACAAATTAGGAAACTTTTGAACGAAAATTTTACGATTTCACTAAACAATAATTTTCATAACAGACTTAAGCGAATCAGTCCAAAGGACGGCCCAAATATGTTTAATGAAGTGAAGAAACAGTTCAAGATGGCACAGCTGGCTTAAGCGTTTGAGAATTCCTTTAGAGGATGAAAGATTAATAAGGAACGCCCTGCAGATTTAGAACAAGATAATGACAATACTAACTACTTGATTACCAAAGAAGTGCAAAAGTTGAACACAATTGGTTCTTATTTGGAATCGGTTAACTCTTATAAAGAGATTGTTCCCGATAACCCTGTACATATACAAGTAAATCATTGTTTCACTGAATTTTTAGAAGTGAAAAATCAGTACGAAGGTAATGACTCAACCATAACGACGTTTACAGCATCGAAAAGGGCAGACGACTTAAAAGATTTTCAACTGGATAATTTTTTTTATCTCTAAAGATAAAATTTTATCAATTTTTAAAAACTTAAGACCAAAACTGTCAACTGGCGTCGATAAAATACTCAACGTCGTTTTACGTAATTTACCGGATGAATTAATGTCCGAGTATGGAACACTTTTCAATAACATGTTGAATAATGCTTACTTTCCTCGTGCTTGGAAGCAAGCTAACGTAATCATTTTACCTAAAAAAGATAAGGATACCGGCAATCCGAAAAATCTTCGTGCATTTAGCTTGCTTCCAAACATCAGCAAAGTATTTGAAGTCTGTATCAATATCGACATCGTAAAGTTCTGCGAAGACAAAAATATAGTTAGCGAAAATCAATTCGGTTTTAAACACAAGCACTCAACGATACATGCAGTTCATTTGCTTGTTTCAAATGTTCAATGGAACCTAAATAAATCGTTATATACCGGTGCCTGTTTAGTAGACTTTGAAAAAGCTTTCGATAGTATTTTGATACCCGGTTTAATATATAAGTTATTTAAATTCAAGTTCCAATTACATTTTGTAATCCTTATACATAATATGTTGAATAACAAAACCTTTTCCGTTCATGATAAAGAAATGTTGGCACAAGAAAATTCACAATTGTCAATGGACTACAACAAGGTACCGTGAATTCCCCTATACTATTTACTAACTAAAATAGACAATATTATTGCTTTCGCAGACGACATTACTATCTTCCACGCCGACGATACAATTGAGAAAATAATTTGAGGTTTGCAAAATAAATTTTTAGCTATCGAAAAATATTCCGTAGATTGGCATATGAAAATAAATTTGAACAAATGTGAGTGCATCCTTTTCAGGCCACCAGTTGGGGAATGTAACAACAATATAAGAAAAAACTGGAAATCTTTTGATATTAGACCAATTAATAATATGAATATTCCAGTAAAACAAACTTTTAAGTTATTAGGTATTCACTTAGATAAATTCCTGTACTTTAACAACCATACAAGCGAGCAACTTACAAAGGCAAGGAAAGCATTTTTAATGTATAAAAAATTATTTTTTTCAAAACATATACATTCAAGGGTGAAAATTATTATGTACCAATCTTTAATAAGACCAATTATATCTTATGGTTGCCAAATATGGTTCAACATATCACCTTCTTACATGGAGAAGATACGGATATTTAAAAGAAAATGTCTCAGATGTTGCACTTCTTTATACAGATCCCAAACATGTAACCACAAAAAATACATATTAAACAAAATACTGTATGAAATAGCTGAAATATCCAGATTTGATAACTTTGTTATTCATATTATAAGAGATCACATTGTAAGCTGTATGAATATCATTGAAAATAACCTCATTATGGCTAGCTACTATGTTTCCGAAGACTACATTTCAAAAACATTACAAAATGGATACGTTCCACCTGAGGCTTTTCTTTTCCTGGATAGAAATGGTTTCATTCAAAATGAAGATGGTGTGCCTATTTTTTACCATATATATAGACGTGCCAATATCAAAGAAATAAACGGTAAAGATCTTACGTCTGAAAATTGTCGTTTTGACACAAGTATATATTCGGGTGATAAAAACACTAAACCTAATTGAAACCTAAAAAGTATTGGTGGCTATCTCAATAATAACTCTTTATTTTATCCCTTGACCTTTTTTTATCCTTACGAAAATAAAAGTAAGTTTTTTGTTAACCTTTTGCTTACATTGATTGTGATATTAGTTATTTTTCTTATATTTATCTAGATAGATTTAGTTAATAAAAAATATCTTTATTTTTAAATAAATAAAGGGTGTCCCAAGAAGAACGCAATTTTTAAATCTGGCAACATTCGAAGTGTCATTGTTTGACATTTGAACAATTGTTATTGTTTGCTAGTAGAAGGTACGAGGTTAGTAAAAATGGAGCGCTACACGAATGAACAACGCATTCTCATTGTGAAATTGTTTTACCAAAATGGTGAAAGTTTTGCGGCTACAGTTCGCAAATTGCGATCAATTTGGGGTCACAATAATGCTCCAAAAGAGTCAACTGTAAAGAGATTAATGGATAAATTTGCCGAAACTGGGTCTGTTAGTGATGTAAAGACAACAACGCGCCATCGACCAGGTCGATCGACCGAAAATGTCGCAGCTGTACGTGATGATGTCGCTCAAACTCCATCCACCTCAATTCGACACCGAGCTAAGCAAATTGGTGTCTCCAAATCCACTTTGCAGCGAATTTTGACGAAAGATTTGCATCTTCATGCATACAAAGTTCAATTGACTCAGGAACTGAAGCCAGCGAAGGGAGTTCTTTAATTGGGTATTGGAGAGACAACATGAAAATGCTGATTTTGCCGATAAAATCATCTTCAGTGACGAGGCCCATTTTCATCTTGATGGTTTCGTCAATAGGCAGAATTGTCGCATTTGGGGTGAGGAAAATCCTCGAGTGATTCACGAGAAGCAAATGCATCCTCAACGTGTCACTGTGTGGTGTGGTTTTTGGGCTGGAGGAATCATTGGACCTTTTTTTTATGAAAATGAGGCAGGTCAAGCGCAAACAGTCAATGGTGTTCGGTATCGTGAAATGATAACCAGTTTTTTCTTGCCTAGAATTGAAGAAATGAATGTGGAGGGCATGTGGTTCCAACAAGACGGCGCCACATGTCATACAGCCAGAGAAACAATTCAATTTCTGCATCAGTCATTTCCCGGTCGTGTTATTTCGCGTTTTGGAGATCAGAATTGGCCGCCTAGATCGTGCGATTTAACACCATTAGATTTTTTTCTTTGGGGTTTTTTGAAGTCGATGGTTTACGCGAATAAGCCGACGACGACTCAAGCCTTAAAAGAGGAAATTGGACGCTGCATTAATGAAATACCGCAGCATTCATGCAAAACGGTCATTGAAAATTTCATTAAAAGATCGCGTGCATGCCAGCAAAGCCGCGGCGGCCATCTGCACGATATATTGTTCCATACATAACCTCATTCTGTATACTTTACGATATAATAAAGTTTCACGATTTTTTTTAAATATCTGTGTTTTATTTAAAATTTAAAAATTGCGTTCTTCTTGGGACACCCTTTATTATACTTGAGAGCTCGTTAAATGGGACTTTGTATATACAAATAAGTTATCTTTATACTTCTTGTTTATTTGGAGTTTGTAATTAAATATATCTAACATATTCATTAAATAAACGTTAAAAAAAAAAATTGCAAAGGTTTGGCATCTTTTCAAATTGTTTTTTTGCGATTCCAATTGATTTTCTTTGCAAATACAATTAGTTTTTAGCAGATTTCCCAATTGGATTTGAAAAAAAGGTTTAAAAACAGGGACATTTATTAAAATTTTTGCAGAAATCAGGGAAATTTGTTCAATTTTCCCCTGTTTTCTCTCAGTTTCCAAACCTTTGTATTCTGTATAAAATTTATTTGACCGCTGCCGGCGTTGCAATCTCTATACTTATTCTTCCTCTATGTCTGTAGTATCATCCCAAAGAAAGAAGTCGGAGCAGTCAAATCAGGAGTTCGAGGGGGCCAATCGAAATCTTCGCTTTTTGACATAATGCGGCCAGGAAAAAGTTCTCGCAAATTACGATGGTCTAAAGGCCGTTGGTGTACCAATTAAGGATATTCAGTTTTCTAGTAGAAGCTATATGTTTATTAAAAGCCACCTAAGTCGAAATGTGCCTCGTCGCTCACAATGATTTTTCACCACAACTGGGGATTTTTATATTTTTTAAGAACTTTAGCACGTTGTTGGTGATTTAGATGCACCAACAAAACTGTCAAATACAAACTGACAAAAGTCAACCAAACAGAAATAGCGGTTAAAAAATATCGACCAAGACTACAACTGTTTGCCTTACTACTCCATCTATTTGTAAAAATTTAGAAATCCAGATTTTGATTTTATTTTACATATGTATGTATTTAACAAAGTTTTACGTATTTTCTTATATGTATTTTTATATTTGTTCGTTAAACCGAATACTAAATTGGATTTTTATTCGTTATACACAGAACCTAAAGTAAAAATTTTGTCTGTTCGTTAAATCGAGAGTTCGTTAAATCGGGAGTCCACTGTATATAAAAATTTACTGGAAAACATTATGAAATTTCTTTCTCATTAATATCAGTAATCTGTGAAAACTTATATATTAAAAATTATTGTGTTGCAATAATTTATGCTTCAGAAGTTAGAAAAGGAGTGATTTTAAGATAAGAATCGGGTTTTTACCTAAATCACTACTTTTTTTAAACATGAGTTCTTTTAGAATTTCCTCAGAAAGGCTTTCAAACTAATGCCCAAATTTTGCAAATCCCCTGCATTCAACGCCTCACCTACACTTCACTTTCTAACACCAACGCGAGTGTAAAAAAATCGAATTTTATAAATCACTACGTCATTGCGTTGGGCTTTTACGTTATCTATTTTATTATCAAATTAAAATAATTTCAGTGTTACCTGCATTTATGCATATATGGAATTTATGTTTAACTCATATCGTCCCAAAGTTTTTTTAAATTTTATAAAACTTGGTAGTTTAGGTAATTTGGGGTTAAAAACACGAATCTGAAGTCAAATTTTTTTCAGATTTTTTAATTTTGAGAAAAATGGTGTTCGACTGTATTTTTAAGGTATGTTACAACAATACAAATGAAAAAACAAAAACATTTGTTTTCCATTGTTGAAAGTTTAATCGTTTGTTAATGGAACTTTATTTTTACTTTTTTTATATTTTTATTTTTTATACATAGTTTTCAGTTTTAAAAATTATGCTAAAACACATTAATGTTTTCTTCTTCTTTGTTATAAAAGGGGAGTGAAGTGGGTAAGAGCTTTTATATTTGCATTTTAAGCTAATAGTTCAAAATCTTAAGAAAAGAAAAAAATTATAAAAACGAGTGTTCGAAAAATCGAACAATGGGACGATATGTGTTACCCTACTTTTTTGCTATTGGCAACACCAATGTTAACAGCTGATTGAAAATTAATTTTTTCCTTATGTAAATATTTAGGTCACCTGAAACCTAAAGTCACAAAAAAAGTTTTTGCATCAATTTATTTTTTTAATTTTAAGAAAAAAACTCAAAAACTACTTTATAAAAATAAAATTTATTGCAAATTTATTAAAAATTGTGTTTTTTTAAATAGCTTGAAAAAATTTCAAGCCAACGGTCAAACAATTCAAGGGGTGATTTTGAAATCTCAAGAGATTATTTTTTCAGCGCAGTGATTTATGAAATTCTAATTTGTATGTATACATTTTCAAATAACGTAACGAACAGCTGTTTCAACGCGAGCAAAATAGATTTTTTAAAATAATGATTTGAAGTGAGAACTTGCGTTTTGTAAAATGAGGGCATAAATGAAACTTAGAAAACAATGACAGAAGTGAGAATATTTCGAAAATGATCTCTTTTTTTCTAAAATAGTCTTGTGATACAAAAAAAAACACTGCCACAGTTTTTTGCTGGGTTACTTTAAAAATATTTCGATAAAGTATCTTTTTTTCTGAAATAGTTTTGTTGTGTTAAGCCCATATTCAATGATATTTTTCATTTATAACGTTCTCCTGTACAATTATAAAAAGTGATGTTACATACATTTTAAAAAATTTTTATTTCTAAATATAGGTTTGCAAAAACTTTTAGGGTGACTCTCGTATGCATTAACATATATATGTTATTTTGTTCATTCGCAAATATACTTATTTGGTTAACGGTGTTCTAAAGCCAACGACAACAAAAATGTTTTAACTTGTACTTCCTTGCCCATGTTATAACTATAAGTGGCTTAGTCTGCCTTTACATTACGCTCGAAATGTAGTTTAAACATGATTTCGATCATACTGGTACTGAATACTATTATATACGAACTACATTTTGTTCGTAATGTAAAGGCAGCTTTACATATTCTTTTGTTGCTGTGAAATTGTGAAAAAGTACATTCCAGACAAATATAAAAGCAAAACTATAAAACATGCATCCCTATTAATACGGTCTTTCTTTAAAATCATAAATAAACAAAATTTGTTAGGTCCGATTACTGAATATTCTGTTAAAATACAACTGACGGTCAAATTGTATATGGAAAAAAACAGTAAATGTGTCAGCTTAAGTCTCAGTTAGTAGCCATAAACGCAGATTCTTTTTTTTTCATACTGAAACGTTGGTTTTCTAAGCACCTAATAATCTTACAGATTTGACAGTAGTGAAAACAATTTAATGTTTTTGGTTAAAACCCGGCAGCAAATCACAGCAGATTAGGCGTTTTTAAACAAGAAGTGTTTCATCCGAATACCAATTCATTAAAGATTGTCGATTTAATCTGAGGGTTAAGATCTAATCGCACAACATTTTCAAGATGATGGCCATAGTGTCTTTTATAGATATTATATCTGATATAAAATCAAAAAAAAAAAATACTAGGATACAGTGTAGACCTCGTGAATATTATTTAAGTTAAATAAAAGGTAAATACTAGTGGTTATTTTTAGTTAACTTTAACAAAGAAAGAATAAACTCTCAGAAAGCTTAGAGAAAGGACGTTGTAACAAATATACACTTAATACAAAAACAAGAATAACTTTTAGCCAATCGACACAAAAAAAAGTCCCTACATACAACTGAAAACTAACCATCTACTTCCATCAGATAAAAATCCTCTTGATATTTCTAAGTTGCAATATAAGGTAAATGAATAGACATTTAACACAGAAATAAAAGTAGTTATTTTGATTTAACTGCAATAAAAAAAATAAAATCATTTGTTACATTGAATGAATAGCAAAAGTAAATAGAAATAATGATGAAAACATACTCGTTTTAAGTCCTTTAAGTTCGAAGTATAATGAGAAATATATCAAAAATACTTTGTACGTACACTAATAGAAAAAATTCTGTTTACAAAAGCTAAAAAAATTAGATAAAAACAAATCAAAAATTATAGTCGGTCACGCCCGTCCATTAAATTCCCTACACCACAGTACGATATTCCTGGAAGTAGAATTGATATTTATTATATTGACTGAAAAATGAACCGTGCAATGTATCTAGTGACTGAATCTGAATGAAATTGCTGAAAGAATTCATTTAAGCAAATACCGGGAAGGTGGGTTTTTATGGGGAATATGTGAAAATGTTTTCAGATTTTCGTTAAATTTGGAGGCATAACATTTGCTTTGCCAGATTACTTGGCATTTGTGTGTAAAATTGCTATTAGAGCTCAATCCAGAAAGGATCTTTTTATCGAAAACAAAACTCTTAAATATACACAATTTAAGTTTTATTTAACTTAAATTTTAGTTAATTGAAAATAAAAAATTTATTCTGTTAAAATCAGCAGTACTTACCCAGTGATTAAAATACAGTACCAAACTGATACTTAAAAAAGAACTAGTAACAGTACCAGTACACTGAATATAATTTGTATATATCAGGGGTGGGCACGTATTTAACACCAAGGACCACTGTGAGGTTTTTCATAAATCATAAAGCGCCGCAGCATATTTAAAAAAGTCAAAATATATATCGTCATCGAAGCTACAATGAAAGCTGACTTACCTTTTTATTTTATATAACCTTAGTGAACATTTTTTGCATTCAGTTACTACAACTTAATATTAATTTTCACAAAAGAACTAGGTTAATACAACTGACTTTTAGTTGTAACCAGTGGCGTGCCCGAAATTATTTCCAAAAACAATTACTATGCTTAGTATACATATTTTTAAGATTTTACCCTTTATAAAATCGTTGATTTATTTGCCTTTTAAACAAACCGAGTTCTTTCTATATTGAAAATAATAAACACCGTTTGAAATTATTTATAGCTCTATTTATTTATAACAGTCACTCAAAATTACAGAAAAACAATTTAATATCACACTTAATTTACACGATGCAGATAGACTAAACGTTAGCCACACTTTGGGTTTTCACACTTTGCGTTTTACTTATGAACTGAACTACTGCGTCAATAAATACCCGTATATATATGAGTAGTCAGGTATTCTAGTTATTTCCAGTTTACTACGACACTAGATTTTTGCAGCTGTCAAAATTCGCGTGATGAAATTTCTAGTTGTGGAAATTTCTTGTAACACTGCCGCCCACTTAAGCCTGTTCGTTCCGAACAGACATAGCTATTCCTTTTTCCACCAGCTGACCCTCATTAAATCCCTCGGAATTTGCTGCCCTATCATACCTCGCCTTCATCTTATCGCTGACTATTTTAATTCGATTGCGTACACACTCATGAAGCTCGTTAAGGTCTTCTTGTTCCTGGCGGCGGGCTTAACACCAAATTCTAAATTGCCAGGCAATTTAAGTTCCGTTCCGAAAATTGTTCTTACTGGTCCTTTGTCTGCGATGCATTGCGCGAGTTATGGAAACCCCCATAATATCATCTACAACAACAACTCCACCAGCAAAACCACCTAGGTTGGCTTAAATGTAAAAACAACAACACAAAAGTCAACGCTCTAGACATAAGAAATTATTTAGTTGAATTATTAATATTTTTTTTGTTAACCCAATTAATATTTTGCAATATGATCTTCCGCATAAGCCAACATAAAAATAAAAATTTAGTTTAACCAGCATTTTACAAATTTGTTCTGTATTTTTTTGCACTTATTATTTTAAAGCTTAATCTGCATTTCTTTTAGTATAAATAATTGTAATATTGATAAGAAAGAATTAATTAATAAAGTGACAACAACCTTGAAGGTTGATTTTTTTTAAGTGTTAATAAGTCTCCACCCATATCTGGCGCAGTCTTCCAGTTTCAGTACGACGGATTATCGTAAAAAAGGAACACGAACCTACGATGCTGATTATTTTTGTGTAAGTCAAATATTGAATTATAAAATAATAAAAAATAAAAGTATATGGTAAAACAAAGTAGATTAAATAAAGAATAAAAAAAAATTTAAATTTAGATTTAAATTAAGAAAGAAGTGTTTTTATTAATATTGTAAAAAGAAATTTTATTATTGGAAATTTTTTTTAAAAGTGATTTATGGGAACATTTGTGTATTAATTATAACAAAAAATATTTTATATACATAGTCAGTGAATATTTTTGAAAACGGAAAATATTAACGTTTACAAATCTGTGAATATTTTATAGTTGAATCAATACTATTTTTAACAAGTTTGTGAAATTAAATCCTTTGCAACTGTTATATGCCTAGATTTCGTCCTTATCAAATCTTTCCTAGAGTTCTTGTTCCAATACCAGAAACAGACATGAGTGTAAGTGAGAATAGTGGAAATAATATTAATCCACCCTCGAATGTTAAAAATATCTTGGATTCCTTTAGAATCCCAGATGCCGTCAAGGATCTTCCAAAATTCGATGGTAACCCTAGATTACTCTACGATTTCATTAATAATGTGGAAGAAATACTCTCTGTATTAACACCAGTTGATGGCACTCCTTTTGCAAAAATGATTTTACGAGCCATAAGAAATAAAGTCGAAGGAGAAGCCAACGAAATATTAAATATGTATAGCACTGACCTTCGATGGGAAACCATTAAAAATAATCTAATTCTCCATTACTCCGACAAACGTAATGAAACTTCACTAATTCGTGATCTTCACCAGCTAAAACAAAATAATAGAACACTAGAAGAATTTTATAGTTCAGTGGTAGAAATTCAAGCTACGATTAGTAATCACTTAATGATTCATGAAATCGATCCTAACATTATCGCTGCAAAACGCGATCTATTTGCCAAAATGTGCCTCAATACATTTTTATTTGGCCTTAGAGAACCACTTGGATCTTCTATAAGAGCTATGAAACCAGAGACACTTCCAATAGCCTTTTCATATTGCGTCACAGAGCAAAAACATGTTTTATATTAGACAAGAAAACAGAATCCTAATTAAAAAACAAGAAACTCAGAAGCATTATACTCCACAATATTCATTTCCTCATTATCAGAAACCATTCACTCCAAGAACACATGTAGGTAATAACTTTAGACCACAATATTTTAATCCTCCTACATATAATCCACGGTTAACTAACAATCAATCATACAATAGGCCTCAGATTCCACACAATTTCTACTCACAAACACCAAGGCAAACTAACAATCATACAATTCAAAATAACCAAACCCAATTAAATAACATAAAACATCCGCAACCAAATCACAACTATCAGACACCAGAACCAATGGACACTAGCTCAGGCTATACACACCATAGAAATACAAGCCAACAAACACGAAGATTCCCAAGGGAACTGCACCAAATTGATCACACAACTGAAAACACCTTTTCCGAAGACTATAATATCCCAAACTATTTACCAAATATGGATAACTATAACGAAATATCAGATCCTGAAAATTTTCAATTCAGTGCCTCCAGGAATCAAGGGGATACTTAGATATTAATAAACATGGTAATTACCTCCCTTACATAAATATTTCAACACCATTCGGACATCAATTAAATTCAAAAGTAAACATGCTCTCTTTCGTAGAATTTCAAGAAAACACAAAATTAGAATTTTTTATATTCAAATTTCACAACTATTTTGATGGTCTAATTGGATTGGATATTCTTACTAAATTAAATGCAAAAATCGATCTTGAAAACAAACAATTACTAACAAGAAACACGATCATTCCACTGCTTTTCAAACCGAATTTAACTTCAGGGAAATTCTTAATAAACCCGATAACAAAAGCTATTATTAAAGTACCTGTAGACATCGAAAACGGTGATTTCTTTATTCCTAATGTAATCATACAACCAGAAGTAACAATCTCTACTGGTATAACGCAAAAAACTGGTACAGCTTTGTTGAGGTAAACAACAAATCCGACACCAACAAAGTCATTCTAATTGAAAGTCCAATAAAAGTAGAACTATTAACCAATTCAGATTGCATAGAATTTAACAACATTAATTTAGAATGTTCTTCTGAAAACGGCATTAATTTTATCGAAAATCTGAGAATCGATCACTTAAATTCTGAAGAAAAACGGGTAATAACCAAATTATGTAAGGAACCTTTACTAACAAGATTAAGCATAATTTAGTCACAAAAGATGACATTCCTATTTACACAAAATCCTATAGATATCCACACATCCACAAAGAAGAAGTCAAAAGACAAATCTCAGAGATGCTAAATCAAGGTATAGTTAGAGAAAGCTTTTCACCGCTTTTCAGCGCACCAGTGTGGATAGTGCCCAAAAAATTAGATGCTAGTGGGAAACGTAAATGGCGTCTAGTAATAGACTATAGGAAATTAAATGAAAAAACAATATCAGATAGGTACCCAATACCAAACATCAACGAAATTTTAGATAAACTAGGGAAATGTATGTATTTTACCACATTAGACTTGGCAAGTGGCTTTCATCAAATAGAGATGAACCCAAAAGATATACCCAAAACTGCCTTCACGGTAGAAGGAGGTCACTATGAGTTCGTTAGAATGCCATTTGGCCTTAAAAATGCCCCATCCACGTTCCAACGAGTGATGGACTATATTCTTAAAGATCTAATAGGAACCGTGTGCCTAGTATACTTAGATGACATAATCATCTATTCCACTTCTCTTCAAGAACATATTGAGAATCTGAAAAAAGTTTTTGCAGCTCTTAGAGAAGCCAATCTCAAAGTACAGCTAGTAAAATCAGAATTCCTACATAAGGAATGCGCTTTTTTAGGTCATATTGTATCAACCGAAGGTGTAAAACCGAATCCTGATAAAATAAAAGTTATTCAAAATTTTCCAATTCCAACCAACCAGAAAGAAATAAAATCTTTCTTAGGTCTTTTGGGATACTACCGCAAATTTATTAAAGATTTTGCCAAAATAACAAAACCATTTACAGCTTGTCTTAAAAAAGACCAACCTGTTATAATAAATGATAAATATAAAGAAACATTTGAAATCTGCAAGAGTCTTTTAACAAATGACCCAATTTTACAATATCCCGATTTTTTAAAACCGTTTAATCTCACAACAGATGCGAGTAATTACGCAATTGGAGCCATCCTGTCACAAGGTCCAATTGGAAGCCGCATACTAACATCATCAGAAATAAATTATTCAACAATAGAGAAAGAGCTTCTAGCCATAGTTTGGGCTACCAAATATTTTCGACCGTATCTATTCGGTCACCGCTTCAGGATCATAACGGATCATAAACCTCTAACGTGGATTATGAGTCTTAAAGAGCCAAACTCAAAACTTGTCCGTTGGCGATTAAAATTAGAAGAATACGACTACGAAATAGTTTACAAAAAAGGAAAACTAAATACTAATGCAGACGCACTTAGCCGTATAAAAACTAATCCTCCATTTGATCAAAATATAAATACATATGATACAGAATCTATCCAAGGCACATCAGGAAGTACAATTCACTCTGCAGAAGAAAATATTAATGATGGCATACCTATTTCGGAAAAACTAATAAATGATTTTAATTTACAAACTCTATTTAAGAAAGGAAACTCCAATTATCATATGAAACTTGAAGTTATCTTTAAAAATAGACATAGAAAAACCTTTACTTACCCCCATTATACAGAAGAAATAATAACAGAAATTCTAAACAACCACCTTGCTCCTAATAAAACTACCGCAATATTTACTGACGACGAAACTTTTCGCTTGATTCAAAACGTATATTCAAAACATTTTTCACAAAGTAAGATATTTCGTTTGGTTAGATGCACTGAAATGGTAAAAGATGTAAAAGAAAACGATAACCAAGATAAATTAATTCAGGACTATCATGAAAATAACAACCATAGAGGCATTACAGAAACTTTAGATCACCTTAAGCGCTAATATTATTTTCCCTACATGAAATCTAAAATATCGCAAACAATAAATAATTGCGATGCATGCCAAAGGCTTAAGTACGATAGGAACCCTCACAAAACTATATTTGAAAAACCGCCAACACCAACCAAACCGTTAGACATAATTCACATAGACATTTACACAATTAACGCTAAAAACATTCTTACAATTATAGATAAATTTTCTAAATTTTCTGCGGCATACACTTTAGCGGCTAGAAATAGTATTTGTGTGATAAAATCTTTAAAACTTTTTCTGAGTATGCATGGCATCCCTAACAAAATTGTTTGTGACCAAGGAACCGAATTCAATTCAAACCTATTTAAAGATTTTTGTAAACAATATCAGATTAATTTGCACTTCACTTCTTTTCAACAATCAAGTAGTAATGCCCCCGTTGAAAGACTTCATTCAACATTAACTGAAATATATAGATTAATAACAGAAAAAATAAAAAATAAAAAATTTGAAATGGATCATGACGATATTTTGACTGAAACTCTAATAACATACAATAATGCCATTCACTCCTCCACAAAACTAACACCCTTTGAACTTTTTTATGGCAGAACAAATAAATTCAATCGCGAGATCACATTCAATAATGAACATGAATATCTTTCCAAAATCAATCAATTTCAAATTCAGTTATATGATTGTATCAGAAATAAACTACAATCCGATACAGATAAGCGCATAGAGAAACTTAATGCAAATAGGCAAGACCCTATAAATTACGACGAAAATGATTATATATATAGAAAAGAATGTAGAAGAAATAAACTTACACCAAGATTTACTGAACACAAAATAAAAAGAAATAACAAAGTCACATTAATTACTACAGAAAACAAAAAATCAAAAAATCAAAAATAAAGAAAAAACGATTTTGAAATTTAAAATAATATACCATCTTTTTCAGATTAATAACCACAATATACGCACAAACACTTAACATACAAAATCTATCCGATACCCAAGGGTTATTACAAATAAAATTAGGAACGGTTAAAACAATAACAGATTACACCAATCTCATACATATCATTAAACTCGATTCATATAAAAACAATATCATGAAAATCGAAGAATCAGTAAAACATTTCACATCATCATACTATAACAAAGGATCGTTAAAAATGACAAACTTTAAATTAACAGATCTTAAAAACAAATTAAATTCAATAACACCCAGATATCGCAATAAAAGAGGATTATTTAATGGCATAGGATCAGTAGTAAAATTCATTACAGGTAACATGGATAGCAATGATGCTACCCGTATTAATGAAGCAATATTTAATTTAACAACTAAAGTACAGACCGGGACAAATAAACAAGATGTACTTAATACTAAAATTGTCGAAAGACTAGAAAATATTACAAACCATATAAATACCGAACAAAATATTATTGTTAAATCACTACAAAACTCTCAAAATGGCATCTTCTCCAACTTCAAACTTATAAGCGATATTCAATACCTTAATCAAATAAACTATCATATCGATTTACTAACAAATCATATCACAAGTATTTCTGAAGCAATGACTTTATCCTCACTCGGGATCATACCAAAAATGATCTTAAATATAGAGGAACTAAAAGAAATCGAGAATAATTTAGGAAACCAGTCTATTAAAGTTGAAACCATAGAACATTTGTATGAGCTACTAGAATTACAAGCGTACTACAATAATACAAATATTATTTTCAATATTCTCATTCCTCATATCCCTCCAGAAGAATTCACAATTTCTCATACAATTCCCATACCAATTAATAAAACCAAAGAAATTATTATAAAACCATATACAATTTATAACAATAAAAAAATTCAATATTTTGACAATTTATGCAAAAAAATCGAAAACCTGTTCTACTGCAAGGAGAGCCTACAACAAGAAGCTTTAGAAAAATCTCCATGCTTCGGCAAAATTATAAACAACCAAGAAGCTACCTGTAATCTAAGCGATGTTGGCCAAATCACCAAAATATCTCAACCAGAACACGGATTTGTGTTAGCAACAAACTTTACACCAACCAAAATAAAGACATCATGCGATTTGAAGGAACTAAGTATTGAAGGAAATCTACTAATACATTTTAATAACTGTGATGTCACTATTAATGAAATAGTATACAGAGGAAATCCAAGCATTTATTGGGATGATTTTATTATTAACACAACAGCTGAAGTAAATATAAAACCTTTTTCTACAATTGAAAGTTTGAGTATACCTAAGCTCAAAGAATACCACTTAAAGAATAAATTGGCAATCGAAATCTTATCGACTCGAACAGTTCTACATAGACATATAAACTATGGTTTAGTAGCAGCAATAATTCTCATTATCATAATAATTTTTGCAATAAAACGGAAAACAAAATATGACGTGAAAGAACTACCTACAACAAGTTTAATCGCTCCTGACCGTCAAAACTTTTGGTCATCGCTCCACTTTAAGGGGGGAGGAGTTATGGAAACCCCCATAATATCATCTACAACAACAACTCCACCAGCAAAACCACCTAGGTTGGCTTAAATGTAAAAACAACAACACAAAAGTCAACGCTCTAGACATAAGAAATTATTTAGTTGAATTATTAATATTTTTTTTTGTTAACCCAATTAATATTTTGCAATATGATCTTCCGCATAAGCCAACATAAAAATAACAATTTAGTTTAACCAGCATTTACAAATTTGTTCTGTATTTTTTTGCACTTATTATTTTAAAGCTTAATCTGCATTTCTTTTAGTATAAATAATTGTAATATTGATAAGAAAGAATTAATTAATAAAGTGATAACAACCTTGAAGGTTGATTTTTTTTAAGTGTTAATAAGTCTCCACCCATATCTCGCGCAATTTGCTACCCAATCGCCTACAGCTTGTTGACAGCCCACCCAGTAAAACCGTTGTTTTAACTTCTCGTGTTCCGCAGTGCTAGCTGTTTTTGGTTTTAACGGTGACTCCAGTGCTAATTGATTAACTGGCCGGAAGCTTTTTCTTGGTGCTCGGCAGTTCCGCTGAAAATCTCCCACTCTTCCGCAGTTATAGCATTCGGCCTTAACTTGCTTTCTGCCTAATGCCTGCATAACTACCTCTTTAACTGCTTCTATAAACTTGGCGCTTATATCTTCTTCTTTTTCTGCAGTTACTTCAAGGTTTCGTACATCAAATATTTGTTGCTTAGATATTATCTTTGCAGTTTCTTGCGCCAGCGCGAATGAGACAGTTTCTGCAAAAGACGATTTTCGTGTAGCACACACCGCGTACCTTACATCGGGATCATGGATTCCCCTCACAAATGCTTCAATTTTGAATTCATCTAATAATGGATGATTTTCGCCCGGATACGTCAGCTGCACCAACCGCTCAATTTCTGTTGCGAAATCCTGCAACGACTCATTTGCTTTCTGCAGTCTACCTCTTAGTTCCATTCGGTAAATTTCCTTTTTGTGTTCGCCATAATTATTTCCAGATCTTGCAGTTTTTTCTCGACGTCATTCTCTAAGTCGGTCACTCTTTTTGAAACCTCGGATATTTCTCTAGAGGTTTTTTGAAACTTTTCTTCCACCTTAGCTAACGATTTCTCGTTATCTGCTCTCGATATTTCTAGCAGTTTCGTTTCCATCTTAGTTAGCAGTTTCTCGTTGTCTGCTCTAGAAGTTTCTAGCAGTTTCATTTCCATCTTAGTAAACAGTTTTTCGTTGTCTGCTCTAGAAGTTTCTAAAAGTTTCTGGTTGTCTGCTCTAGAAGTTTCTAACAGTTTCTCATTTTTTTCCATCATAGCCGCAAACATTGCGCTTAACTCCATATTACCTTCAGTTTTACGGGTACTAACCTCCATTGCTTCATCAAATTCGTAAGTTGCAATGTCAATGTTACGCCGCTCAAATTCCTCTATGAGCCTCTTTTGCAATTCGACCTTATTTCCTGCTGTGGATAGCGCCAATTTGCTCATTCCTTCTTCAGCTGTTCCACCTTAAGCTCCTCAAATTTTATGACTGCTTATTATTTTGCAATCCCACTTCTGACACCAATTGTTACGATTTTATCCTTTATAAATCGTTGATTTATTTACACTCACCAAAAAAAGTCTGTAATGGCAACTGAAAATGTTGCTGTTATTACGGGAAATTTTGCTAATTTGAGCCCAGCGGTATTTTTTGCTAATATTAGCAACAGATGTCTGCTGACGTGTAGTACATGAAATTAGTAGAAAAAATAGTAGCCGCTACTAAATTTTAGTAAACTTTTTGTAAAGCGGAATTTAAAACTGGTTTGCTAAAATCAGCAAAAAAGTTTACTATATATTGTGAGTATTAGTACAAAATTTTAATATATTTTTTTATCGAGCATCAAATTTTTTTTATTTTATTTATTTTTTTTTTTAATATTTTATACAAAATTTTATTTTATACAAAATTTATTTCTGTTTTGAAAAATATTTTACACTCACCAAAAAAAGGCTGTAATGGCAACTGAAAATTTTGCTGTTACTACGGGAAATTCTGCTAATTTGAGCCCAGCGGTATTTTTTTGCTAATATTAGCAACACATGTCTGCTGACGTGTAGTACAATGAAATTAGTGGAAAAATTTAAAATCTGTTTGCTAAAATCAGCAAAAAAATTACTAAATACTATTAATATTAGTACAAAGTTTTAGATTTTTTTTTTATCGAGCATCAAAAATTTTGATTATATTTTTTAAAAAATATTTTATACAAAATGAAAAAAAAATAAAGGCTTAAAAATCTTAAAAATTGATAAAACATAAACGAATTTATCATTTTGGTTTAATTTGGTAACTTCTGTTTTGAAAAATATTTTAGTCAATTTTTTTTTTTTACTTTTAAGGTTAAATTTAATTGTTTTTAGGTGTGATTTTTAGAACTAAAAAACCCTTTTTAGTGCTTTGTTAATCCTATGTAACATTTTAAGGCAATTTAAGTTTGTATGTATAAGTTTTAATTATTAAAAATAACATTTCCTTCAATATCGACTCTTTTAAAGTTAGTAATTTTTTTTGCTAATTTTAGCAAATCGGTTTTAAAAAATTTGTAAAATGATTTCTGAAATTAGCAACGAAAATTTGTAAATATTCTGTAAAAATTCTGTAATTTGTAAAATGTAAATAGCAAAAAGATTTGCTAAATCAGTACGAAAATAGTAAAGTGGGATTGAAAACCGTTTACAAATTTTTCTACTAACTTTTTTTCTGAGTGTATCTTTTAAATAAATCGAGTTCTTTCTATATTGCAAATAATAAACAACCGTTTGAAATTATTTATAGCTCTATTTATTAATAACAGTCACTAAAAATTACAGAAAAACACTTTAATATCACACTTTATTAACACGATGCAGATAGACTAAACGTTAGCCACACTTTAGTTCTTCACACTTTGCGTTTTACTTATGAACTGAACTACTGCGTCAATAAATACCCGTATATATAGTAGAGTAGTCAGGTATTATAGTTCTTTCCAGTTTATTACGACACTAGATTTTTCCAGCTGTAAAAATTCGCGTGAAGAAATTTCTAGTTGTGGAAATTTCTTCTACACTCAGAAAAAAAGTTAGTAAAAAAATTTGTAAACGGTTTTCTATCCCACTTTACTATTTTCGTACTGATTTTTAGTAAAAAAAGTATTATTTAGCAAATCTTTTTGCTATTTACATTTTACAAATTACAGAATTTTTACAAATTTTCGTTGCTAATTTCAGAAATCATTTTACAAATTTTTGAAAACCGATTTGCTAATATTAGCAAAAAAAAATTACTAATTTAAAAAAAAAGTCGATATTGAAGGAAATGTTATTTCTAATTAAAACTTATACATACAAACTTAAATTGCCCTAAAATGTTACATAGGATTAAAAAAGGGATCCACTTAAAATATCACTAAAAAGGGTTTTTAGTTCTAAAGCCCTAAAAACAATTAAATTTAACCTTAAAAGTAAAAAAAAAAAAAATTGACTAAAATATTTTTTAAAAAGGAAATTACCAAATTAAAACAAAATAATAAATTCGTTTATGTTTTAGCAATTTTTAAGATTTTTAAGCCTTTGATTTTTTTTTTCATTTTGTATAAAATATTTTTTTAAAAAATATAATCAAAATTTTTGATGCTCGATAAAAAAAATTAATCTAAAACTTTGTACTAATATTATTAGTATTTAGTAATTTTTTTTTGCTGATTTTAGCAAACAGATTTTAAATTCCACTTTTCAAAAAGTCTACTAAAATTTAGTAGCGGCTACTAATAATTCTACTAATTTCATTGTAATACACGTCAGCAGACATGTGTTGCTAAGATTAGCAAAAAATACCGCTGGGCTCAAATTAGCAGAATTTCCCGTAGTAACAGCAACATTTTCAGTTGCCATTACAGACTTTTTTAACATTGGCGTGTCATTGGGAGGAAGTAGTTTGTTTCGGTGCTATGAAAAATCGATGAGCAGATGGACTTTTTCATTAGTTTATGGAAGTTGTTAAACATAGGGACTACAAAATAAATATAGGGAGTGGCTTTTCTTTAAGTTAAATATGTGATTTTGAACACGCCAGGAATTATTATTCCGACCAGGGCAAAGTAGACATCACTGTTATGCAATATATGTTTTCAATAAGACATTAAATTACTGCCGGAATTAACCATTTATGGACCAACTAAATGATTGTTTTTTTTTACTAGTAGGGGTTAATATCAACATTTTGGAAGTTGTTTAAAATGACTTCTTACAAATCGAAAAATTTGCACTATTAACTTCTTTGGATGTTCTGAAAAAGAGATTCGTAAAGAATAACATCCATTTTATTTTGCTGGGAATATATACAAAATAGCTTGTATTTGTTTTTTACAATTGATTTTCTTTCCAAGACTAATTGATTGTTTTGCCAGTCCAATTGGGTTTTACCAGATTTCAGGGAAATTTTCTGAAATTTGGGCAGAAATGAGAAAAATTTACCTTGGAATCAGGGAAATTTGCTCAATTTTCTCTCAGTTACCGAACCTTGTAACATGTACATACATATGCACATATTTTGCCGCTGCTTACGATTAAATATCTTTATTTATAATTCCTTTAAATAATTCTTATTTTAAAGAAATTTTGAAACCTATTGTCAGTTTGTATTTAGTTTAGAATTTATTTAGCTACCTCGCACAAATCCTAAATGGAATTATATAATTTGTATATCTTCTTTTAAAACAATTTATATTTATCCTCTATTTTTACAGTTTTTGTTATGAATTTTAATTCCTAAAGTATCCAATAACAAGGCTTATGAAGCCGTTATATTAGTTTAAATATGAGGTACTTATCCACCTTTGAGCCGCTAAAAGTATCCAACTTTTAGCATCGATACATAGTGAATTTTAAAAGACAAAACAGCACACATTTCACAGAAACATGAAATATCCAAGTCTAAAGTTTTAGTGATATCCATAGAATGACTCTTTGCTTTTTTTAATAGCATTTCATATATTTTGTAATTTCAATGGATATTTTTTTTAATTTGACTTTTTGATCTACAATTGCTATCTTTTTTTTAATGAAAATGCTGTTTTTATATAAATGTTCTGATTTAAATTACTTATTAAATAATTATTAATTAGTCAGTAAATCTTAATAAAATAAAGCCATAAGAACATATGAATTTAGTTATTGATATATTGAATTCGATGCGTAGAAATGCTGATGAGGTGTTTATTACAGATCAGTCTTATTCATTATATTTAGATAAAATAATCCCAAGTATGACAAATAGATTTTCTTGTCTTGAAAATTTGGTAAAGGGTTTATACAATATTTTAAGAAGCTAAGTTTTTTATCAAAATGAGCGAAGAGAAGCATTGGCTCGTATCTCTGTATACCGTAAAGAGGAAGATCTAGACAAAATTGTTGACATTAACTACTTTTAATGTTTTGACAATTTTCAGTACTTCTTGGAAGTCATTATTTTGAGGCCAGGTGTTTGGATGTTGTCTAAGGAAATCTGTTTTTATATTATATCGGTCAAAGAATGTAAACGTTTCTTTGGTAATCCCACCGACTTTGCATTCAAATACCATAAATGGTTCGAAAATTTGGTCAGGGCTATTTCTTGCTTTGGTGCAAGATGAGCTTTTGGAGCATTACAATAAATTTTAACTAGGAAAACAGAAATGGAACGCACGAAAAATTAACATTTTTAAGAAGTAAATGGCCTTTGCCATTCACCCAGCGTGATGAATGGCTCCTGGAGTTCTAAAACCCATAACATTGCCGTCTAGTGATCTAACAAATACGAAAACCAACTGCAACAGCTCCTTGTAGTCATCTCTGGGGTGGCTCTTAGTTAATTTGGTCTCGAATTCAGCAGTAAAATTTGCAATTACTTCTGGAGTTAGCTGCTTTTGTATTAGATTGTCACTTATACCTGTGTCGAATTTTCCTTTGTCTATCTTGGGCCATGCAGTGCGGAATCTCTTGAAAATGTCTGGATGAGGTCCAGTGGTTGATCCCATTTTTGTGTCGAATACGAGGCGTAGAATTTCCAAGATATGGTGACGGCAAGCTAGGTATAACAATTCTCTTCCTCACGTTTGCTCCAATATGACGCATGCTCCTTTGAGTCTTCCCGTGTTGGATGCTGTAGCGTGGAAGCACATCGCCTTGACGGTGTTAGGAAGACCCAATTCATGTAGGCATTCATTTGCGGCTACGGCTTGCTCCTCTCCAGAGCTGTTTGCTGTTACAGGAACTCCCAGCAGCTGTTTCTTTTCGCCATATGAAATAGCCATAGCTATTCGGTCACATTGTTAATTTTTTAAAACACCCGTTAAAAGTTTTCCGTCCCAATGGACAACCACGGGCTCTTTTTCAGGAATATTTATTTCATCTAAAATTCCTCTCTAAATATTTGCCTTCTATAATGTAATAAAGTGTTCGAGACTTTGTACTCAAGAGGGTCTGGGTTAAGTGCTTCTAGAGTAGCTATTAAAATTCTCCTGGCATTTCTGTTGGATACCTTACATCGATCTAACAATATGGACAATTTCATGTTTAAAATCTCTTTAACGCCCCTTGCAAATGAAACTTTCATCCTCTTGCTCCCAGATGGTCCTGAATCTTCTGCAGCTTCTTCAGGGATGTCCATTTCCTCCAAGCTCTCAAGTTCCTGGTAGATGCTGTCCTCTTCAGTGCCTTTTTCTTCTCTTTCTTCTTCTCTTTTCTTCATCATCCGTCTCTAAGAAGCAACAAAAGAAAGAGAAAAAGAGATTATAAAAACTTGTCGTTTTAGCAGAATAGTATTAATACATACATTTACTTATTTGTTTATCTATTTTTTAGAATAATAATAATAAAAACAACTCACCAATATCAAAAGTTTCTTCTTGGATTTGTCGGTTTATATTTGCAAGTTCCTTTTGCGCCTTGATTTCTTCAGCTCGAGACAACTTGAGATCCCCTCCAATCATGGAACCTGGTCGGCCCTTCTGCCTCTGTTTCACGAGATACGCCTTATCTTCTTCCGATTTCATCAGAACCAAGGTATCTTGTTGAGCAATATGAAATAGATATGTTTTCTTCCGGTCTGTTTGAAGAGTTCTCCACTCGGCGTGGAGTTTTTCCAGTTTTGTATTTGCATCTTGCTCATGTTTAGTCGGGATTCGAGATTTCTCCCAAAAAATGAAAACTTCTCGTTTGGCAAGTTTTGCTGATTCTCTTACAATTAATTTCACAGTACGTAAATTATAAAATAAAGCACACAAAACTTGACGATTTGAGGGTAGTTTACAACTGCTGATCTGGTGAATGGGATAGCCCACAATAAATATTTTATCCTTAGTCCGGCTTTGTACACCAGATGTGGATGCCATTTCAGAGTCCAATAGGTAAATAACAGATAACTTCAAAAATTAAACAAAATATATTACAAACTTTAATTTCAATCAAATGTTTTCAAATTTCTTTTAAAATAATACATAGTTATAAAAAAATAACACACACACTTGGAAAATTAAAAAAAAAAAAAAACTTAATATCTTCACTAGATAATTGTTCGATATAACCAGCTCAAAGCCACGTTAGAAACTAAACTGAATAAATAAAAGATCGGTTGTACGCTGAAGTAAAATCACCCTCTCTAAAATAGAAATTAGATTCACCTTCTTTTTTACCTGTCAAACAGGTCTTTCTTTGGTAAACTAGTCAGGTAATCCCCATATAATAAAGGATTAAATTTGAACAAAAGCTCTTTATGTTTGAAAATTGAGTTCCAAAATACTTTTTAACAAAAAAATGTTAATTCTGAGATACATTATGTAAAAGCCTGCAAAATTCTTAGAATACTCCCAAACTGGCTCCTACTGGTGCCAGATCACGTTTTTAAGGTCAAAGGCTGTTGTAACTCTGTTTGACTTAAAATAACAACAATTATGTATAGAATACAAATTTTGAAGAACAACATTTAATATGCCAGACGAACAAGATTCCGCCATTTTTTCCCCTATATGAGATAAGGTCACCCTAATATACACTATACTATATTAATTCTGCAATGAAAATTTAAAAAAAACATTACTTATATAGCAAAAGTTCAAAAATAAGGTATACGGGTTAAAAAAGGGGAGTTTAATGTTGCTTATTCATGTAACCACCAAAACTTTTTGGATTTTATATTTTGGAAAAAGTGCACATCTCATATACCTATACTTTTGTCGATAACTATTATTTTGTGGATTGAAATTAATTGCTTAATTGTGGCTCGTCTTAAGTTGTGATGGAAGACTGGAATGCCATTTCCGTCTTGAATTAAATTAACACAATAGAAAAGTTTTGTTGTATTTTTTACTTATATTAAATATGTCCAATTTTAGTAAAAATAAATAATATGTTGAACAAATATCCTGTATTAATATGAAAAATCTGAAAAAATGCGTGAATTAAATAAAAAAAAAAAAAACAGTGTCCACTTTCTCAGAACGTATCTTATTCGTAAATCGGAGGATTACTGTATGTATACAAAGAGAGGAATATGTTACAAAATATGTATTCCCTAAATCTAATATTTAAAAGAATTAATTCAACAAATTCAATAGAAAAATGCAACATACAAAATTGCGACTATACAAAAACTATATTAAAAAAACTATTTTTATTTCTCATAATAAAAACAAAGTGGCTTGAGGCACGGCTTAAAATTTTCCAATCGCTCTCACATTTCTTGTGTGTTTTTTTGACATCAACTGAAATGTTTTTAGTGCTTGCTGTGATAGAAGTTCGTAAAAATTAAATTAAGGACCGGTCTAATATATATTGCATTATGCTGTATGTATGGCCTGCATCATTTCGCTTTTAATTTATGTTTAATATACCTTTAAAATATTTTATTACGCACATTTTTGCGAGCAGTATAAGAACAAATCTTCATAATCTGACGATTTCGCAGAAAATTTTTTGGGAATCTGAGGTTTTCTATTGAGCAATAATTAGAATCTATTGGATTGGTTTCTGTAGATTCAAGTAGATTTTACAGGAAAAAGTTATTAGTATAAAATATTAATACGATTCTAACAATTTTTTCCTTAAGAAAAAGCCTAAAGTTTTGAGTATTGTTTCCTCAGATTCTGAGGACATTTTCTTTTATAAAAACCCTCACATTTTGGGGACTTTATATTTAAATTCGAAAGGCTTTTTGCTATAAAAATACGTACAAGTTCTGCGGACTTTTTTCTATAGAAAAACCCTCAGACACTGAGGAATTTTGCCATATAGAAACTTAAGTTTCTAAAGAGTATTTCATACAGAATTATCTCCAGGGGTACTTTTTCGTACAGAAAAACTCTTAGTTTCTGAGGACTTTTTCCTACAAAAGCCCTCAAAATCTTTAAGAAATCTAAAAAATTTTTTATTATAAACTCTATAAAAAAATTCTTGTATTTTTCGTTTAATTTGTAGTATTTTTTGTTTTTGGAAAAATCTGATTTTTGTTGTCTAGTAACAGTATTCGGAATTTGCATATTTAAATCGTTTGTTAAAGAAAAATACATATGAGTGTGAAAGAAAAATAATTAAAGCATGCACGAAAAACGAAAGAAGTGCTTTTTTGTTAACCCGCTTGCTTCTCTACCCCGACCGCCAACCAAACAAGAATTGCACGCAATAATTGCATGCAAAAAAGTTACCGTGTAAATTGGCTCTAAGTGTGCTAACAAAAAAAAAAATCCTAACAGAAAATCGTCTTTATAGAAAAATTAAAATTTTAACATCTCTCTTTTTTTAATACAACAATACAACACTGAAGCCCGTATAAAATCTTCTTTCTTTCGTATTGATAAAATTTTGGAGAGCAGTCCAAATCTATTTTCATAGCACAATTATACAAGTATAAAGAATACAACCAACTTTAAAAAAACACAAAACGCCATTTTTAATACAAAATGTTATCGAAAAAATAAACTATCAAAAGAGGAATTGCATCATCCGCTTCTGATTTCATGTTTTCTCTTTGAAGTTTAAGGTTGTTGTGATTGGTTCGTCATGTGTGGAGAAATGGTACGCGAACAAATCACACGCACAAATCAATCGTCTTTGGCCAGCTTTAGACTCATATAATAGCTCCGTTCGAGTACTTCTTTAGTCCATGTAGAAATATTAGAAAAATTTACGTTTGATAAGAAATGTTCAAAAAAAACAGTACGTGAACGAAAAATTCGCAACAATTTACAAGTTTGTTATACTGCTGATTGTAGTACCAAATCCAGAAATTAATTATAACTGTCCAATATGGAAATAGAGGATTATTGATGTAAAATCTCAAGCAGTAACATTTTAAAGGGCTTTCTTATCTTTTTCATAATTAATTAAACAATTTTTATATATTTGCATTTGCATACAACATGATTGTAAAATATATATATTTTTTTTACGTAATGGGTGGTGTCTCAGTAACAGTGCACTTTTTAAATTTAATATAATTTTTGTCTAGTGTTCCAATTATTCGAAAAATGAAGAAAATTGATTAATCGGTTATTCTGGTCGATTAATTGGAAAAATTGGCGATTAATCGTTTAATGCAAAATAAATTTATTTCTTTCATCAATAAGAACAGAAAGAGCTGCTTTTTCAAGCTAAGTATATTTCGTTGGTTTCTAAAGCGTTTGTTTAGGACAATTCAAAGCATCCTGAGATTTTATAAAAAATCATGCCTAATAATCTTGGGTTTTTTTCAGAGAAATCTGACGACTCTTTAAGAAGAGAATGTCAGACGTGTTCAGTGGAAGTAAACCCTTAAAAACGAAATGTAGATAGCCGATAAAATTGGTTTTTATTTTTCTTTATATGACACTTTCCAGAATAAAAAAATGGCTAAATAAACAAGAGCTATCTTCAACAAAATTCAATAACAAATTCTTAAAAATATGGCATGAATAGTTTATGCGAAATTCAAAAACAAAGTTTGACAGAACTGCCACTGTTCCCTGCCTGTTTCACTACCTAGTTTAAGCTATAGAGTTAAAGAGGTTATCTATTAGAAAATATATAAAAATCACGCATATTCCTAGCAAGTCCTCACCGATTAAGAATTCAAATAAGCAAATTCCTTAATATTTTTGAATAAACAACTGAATTCTACTAAAGTTCCTACTTTATCAAAATTTCTTAATAAAACAAATTAGAAACAAAATTACATGTTATTTTTAGTTTTTATAAAATTTAAAAAAAAAACTGTTTTTTAGAAAATACAGTTGATGTTTTACGATTTTCTTTCCAAAGTTAAGAAAATTAGGAGTTTTAAGAAAAATAACTATGGATGGTAACCGAAATGAATTCGGTAGGGGTAACGCTATTTTATATTATTTCGGTAACGTTATTTTAAGGGTAACGCTATTTTCTATTATGTCGGTAACGTTATTTTAAGGGTATCGATATTTTCTATTACTTCGGTAACAGTATTTAAACGATAATAATATTTCGGTAGATTTGGTATCGGTATTTTAGCGATAACGCTATTTTCAATTATTTCGGTAACGGTATTTTAGCGATAACGGTATTTTAGGTTTTTCGGTAACTATATTTTAAGGATAACGTTATTTAAGTTATTGCGGTATCGGTATTTTAATGATAACGGTAGTTTCAATGCACACCGATATATTTAACCCCATCATGATCAGACTTTTGGAAGATAGATATATGTATGCACAGCGAATATATTTTTGAATCTTGTAACTTCACAGCGGCAGAAATATCTATAACTAACACAAAAATTTTTACATACATGGTTTAAAATTAATTGGTATGTATAGGATTTTAAAGCACCAAGAAACGCATTTTAAGGAACATAAAGTCATCTGACTACTGTCAGCTGTAGTTGACGTGTCTTTTTTCTCTGTTTATTGTAATATATTCTTATATAAAATAATTAAACAAAATTACTATACGACGTAATAATTATTGGACTCTTTTGCAAGCATTAAACGACGATGAAATTTCCGAAAATACTGACATTCCAGTGCAAGTACAAAATGTTAAAAGGAATTTATTTCTCCAATTAAAGTGCCTTCGCATAATTGTAAACACTTTCATAAAATGTTTAAAATTTCCGGTATGACAAAATACTGTATTAAAAAATTTCAATTGGCATCAAAATAATTTGTGAAACTAATTTTTTGTTCATAAATCTAAAAATGAAAAAAATATAACAAATATGTTGACACTCTTTATATCGTATACTTCGAAAACAGATCAATAAAATTGCAAGACTTAAAACAAAACGTCAAAACTCATTCCCATATGATAATTAAATGGGATTATCAAAGAAAAAATAAAAACAAGTAAGAGCGGCTAAATTCGGCTATGCCGAATCTTATATATGGACATATATGGAATGGACAGATTTATATACGGACATCTTTAAGTGGAAATTTATTATTTAGTTTAGTGATAAAGCTTGGACTCTGAAAGATTTATGGTTCCCGAAAATAGGTATTTAAAAAATGTATGTTTTGGTCATAACTATTTTCAGCAAATATGTTCTACTAAAGATTTTCGATCTTTAGATATATAAGAAGTATCCATAGGTCATATTACATTTTAGTTTTTATAAAAATTTTGATGTTTTTAGCCCATTTATGGAGTATTTAATTACGGTCTTACCGTTCTTAAGATATAAATTAATATATTATGTGCCACGCCCAATTTAAGGATCCCGCCCACAATTGGTCAGATGTTGTGTATTGATAACCAAGATGCTTGCACCTTATTTGGAAACTTTTCCTCTTTCCGTTCTCCAATTATACAGAAAAGCTGACCAACATCGTTAAGACAACTGTGCTGGACGCATTTGTTTTGTTAAATAAAAAAATAACAAAAAGTCTTAAGAAAATAAAAAAAAGCGTTAAAAAAATATAAAAATAAAAAAAGTTGAATAGACGGAGCTCGATCGCGCGACTAAAAGAAAAAAGGTATTTGTGACAAAGCGCTTAGACCACTGAGCTATTGAAGGACATAAGCAAACGTCGTTAATAGAAGTAAATAAAGAATTTTCGTTTAAAACAGATTTGTTTGGCTTTTATTTAAATGACAAACCTTTGTATGGATTTGTTATTTGTGGGTAAAAGGTGAGGAGGTGAAAGACAAAAAGTTCAACAAATAAAATAAAAACAACAACAATCACGATCATAATGCCAATCAGTGTTGTCATATTTTTTTTTCAAAAATCTTTTTAGTTCTAAAAAAAGCTATTTTCGACCAAAAAAAATTTTTTTACAAATCGTTAAAAGAAATCACTAGAACTGCATGTGTTTTATTTCTACAAATATATTTGATTTAGCTGGCAAACTTGCATTTGGGATTTTATTTCGCTTTTTTATTAATTTTATTATTTTTATATTTTTTTTTTATAAATTGTTATAAGTTATGACCTAAAATAGTTGCACTCAAAGGGAAATTATGTATACAATTTTCCTAATAAATGAGAAAATGGTTCAAAAATCTTTTTATAAAATCTTTTAAATCGGAGCAAAAAAATAGAAATAAAACCGTTTGTATTTTGTTTGTATCAGAGGGTTTTTATACAAATTTTGATGTTTTTAGCCTATTTAAGTATTATTTAATTATTAATATAAAATTTTATTTAAATTAATTATTTAATGTTAAAAAAAAACAAAAAAAATAAAAAAAGTCTTAAGAAAATAAAAAAAAAATGTACAAAAAAAAGTTGAATTGTGTCTTGAGTAGGATTCGAACTCGCGTTCTTAGAAAAAAAAAGTATTTGTGACAAAGCGTTTAGACGACTTGGCTATGAAGGCTATATGGAATCATCGTTTATAGAGTTAAATGAACAGTTTTCGTTCAATAGGGATTTGTTTGGTTTTTATTTAAATGAGAAATCTTTGTATGTGTTTGTTCTTTGTGTATAAAAGGTGAAGAGGTGAAAGAAAATAAGTTCAGCAAATCGTTAAAAGAAATCACTAGAACTGCATGTGTTTTATTTCTACAAAAAAGTTTGATTTAGCTGTCAAACTTGCATTTGGGATTTTATTTCGCTTTTTTATTACAACATATTTTTAATTTATTTAGCTTAATTTTAAAATTTTGAAGGAAAATAGTTAATAATTTTTTTTTATAAATTATTATAAGTTATGACCTAAAATAGTTGCACTCAAAGGGAAATTATGTATAAAATTTTCTTAATATATGAGAAAATGGTTTAAAAATCTGTTTATAAATTCTTTTAAGTCGGAGCAAAAAATAGAAATAAAACCGTTTGTATTTTGTTTATATCAGAGGGTTTTTATACAAATTTTGATGTTTTTAGGCTATTTATGGATTATTTAATTATTAATATAAAATTTTATTTAAATTAATTATTTAATGTTAAAAAAAAAAAAAAAAAACAAAAAAATAAAAAGAAAGTATTTGTGAGATAGCGTTTAGACAACTCAGCTATGAAGGCTATATGGAATCATCGTTTATAGAGTTAAATGAACAGTTTTCGTTCAATAGGGATTTGTTTGGTTTTTATTTAAATGAGAAATCTTTGTATGTGTTTGTTGTTTGTGTATAAAAGGTGAAGAGGTGAAAGAAAAGAAATTGATGTGTTTGTTATGCGTAATATTCAACATACATATAAAAACAAAGGAATTTTATGGAAAAAATTAGAGGTAGTCCTGGTTTTTTGCTAATATCTCAGCCATTTATCAACCGATCTGGCTGATTTTTAATAGCAAGCAGAAATGGATCACATTTAACAGAAATATATAACAATCAAGTCCTCATCATGTCTGGGGTCTTCGGAAAACCCATTTCAACACACAGACGGACAGTCGGACATCGTTAAATCAACTTCGCTCTTCATAAGGACCCAGAATATATATACTTTATAGGGTCTAAGATCAATATTGTAGAAATTACAAACGGAATGACAAACTTATATATACCCTTCCACCTGTGGTGAAGGGTATAACAAACCTACTCAAAGTTTTAATTGTCAAATGCATGGACAAGGAGAGAAAGGGTGCTCCATAAAAACAAAATGTGCTATTTGTTCTGGAAGGCATAATATCAATATGAAAGTGTACGAATCAAGACAAAGTAAAATGGGCAAATTGCAATAAAAATCATTTAGCAGCTGACAGTGCATGTTCAGTTAGAGAAAATTATTTTATTCTCAGAGAAAATATTCATCGTAAAAATAATAATTAATAAGCAAAACAGAAACAGCAGTAAAATCGCAAAATATAATAATGCTTTGGAGAACAATGAATTTCCTAATCTACTTGTGCCAAGGGTATATCGTAGTAATGAGAATGCTTTAATGTTTTGGCCAAGCTCCCAAAATAATTATATTATCAATAAAAAGAGCCCAAATCAAACCTCAAATAATCTTTTTACCGCTGAAGAAATAAGTCAGATGACTATGGATATATTAAACAAACTAAAAACTTGTAAATCTAAAGATGAACAATTTCATGTTATCACACAATTAGCTATAAAAAACTTGTATAACAAATAAGATATAATGACAGCCACAGAGTTAAAAGTTATATTATGGAACTGTAGAAGTATATGAAATAAATATTTAGAACTTTTTGGCTCTTTAAGTAGTAATAGTGTAGATTTATGCATCCTAACTAAAACGTGGTTAACAAATAATGTAAAACTTCCACAAATGGAATAGTCTTGTATTAGCTGTGATCGTGCAAATCGTGCTGGTGGAGGATGCAATTCTTGTGAAAAAAATATAGAAAACTTTAAGCCGATCTTTGTAAATACAAAACTAATTAAAAATGTAGGAATCAGTATTAGAACTTCTTATTCACTGGAAATACATTTAATCGCAGTATATTTCCTTGGAGGCGTGGCAAATATAAGAACTAAATGTTATTTTCGAAAAGATCTCAGAAAATCCTCAAAACTGACAGCAATGTCACTATTTGTGAAGATTTGAATAGTAGACATATAAATTGAAACTGCTACTGTGCAAACGTTTGGGGAAATATATTATCTGATACGATATCTGTTCTTCCGTATACCATTCCACACCCCGGGTCACCTACATATATTCCTACCTCAAGAAACAAAAGTCCCTCCACTTTGGACCTGATTATTTCAAATATATCACAATACATCACACATCATATAACCCTAAATTGATTAGGTTCTGATCACTTACCCGTCTCATATAAAATAAATAGAGGTACATCTCGAAACAATCGTTTAGTTTTTAATTCCAAAAGAGCCAACTGGGGGGTTTTTAGGTCCTTAGTTAATAACTCAGTCTCTCATTTACCTTATGATGTCAGGAATATAACAAATACCAGCGCAATTGATCTAAGTGTGGATATTTTAACAAAAAGCATGACTGATGCTGTTGATACTGCGGTTCCCAAAGTTAATTTAGACCTCCATACTAATCAAATTCCACCTTATATTAAACAATTAGTAAAAGTTCGAAACTACAATCGGCGAAAATGGATGAGATATCGAAACACACCTGATCAAAGATCATTGAAAAACATAGTATAATTCCAATAAGACAATTCGGGTTTAAACCATATCACAGCACCGGATTTACAATCATATAAACACTTCATTTAAGAACGGAAATTCTACTATTTCGATTACGTTGAATATAGAAAAAGCCTTTGATTCTGTATGGTATATCGGTTTACTATACAAGATGATACAATTTGATTTTCCGCTATATCTCATTAGAACCATTGAATCCTTTTTAAAGAACAGACTTTTTTCTGTTTGTCTTAATGATAAATACTCTGGTCTTGTCGAATTTGTCGACACTTGTATTTTTTCATCACATGAGTACGGTCAAAATATTGTGACCGAATTGCAATGCGCACTTGTTCCCATAATAGACTATTTTAAAAAGTGGAAAATTAAAATTAACGAGCAAAAAACTCAAGCTCTATTTTTTTTAGCAGAAAACCCAAATCTTGTTTTTATCCCTCCATGAAGTGACAATGTTAAATACTTAGACGTATATATGGATAGAAAACATAAAAAAACAAATCGAAAAGTTCAATATGGCTAAAAACATGTTATATCCCCTTGTAAAGCCGGGCTCTCCCTTAAGTCACGAAAACAAAATTATTTAGTCAAAGGTCGTTTTTCAATCAATTATTTTGTATGCATGGCCTGTTTGGGGTGTTTGCGCATGTCACACGTTAAGAAATTACAAATTTGCCAAAATAAATTACTTAAAATTATGCTAAATCTCCCATGGCACTACTGCAGCAGAGATCTTCACAATAACAACAACATACGTAATAAAATACAATTTATAACAGATCGTTTTACACTTCTTTGAGGATTATCAGAAAATCCTCTTATATCTAACTTACATATATGAGTAAATAACTATAAGCACTTCAGGTATATAAATTCATTTACTTATATAAATGTGATTTGGCATTTGTCTGATTCAAATTCTATGTATATATTTATGTATATACATATTATTAAAACATATTTTTATAT
Organism: Eustalomyia histrio; assembly: GCA_949748255.1. Classification (NCBI taxonomy): domain Eukaryota; kingdom Metazoa; phylum Arthropoda; class Insecta; order Diptera; family Anthomyiidae; genus Eustalomyia; species Eustalomyia histrio. The sequence continues at coordinate 81,737,229 of OX456523.1, read as the reverse complement.
TCTTTATGTTTGCCATCTTATAGTACATACAATTTATATTTCATTAATAACCAATATTGTTGGTCTCAATATAATAAATCAGGGGTTTTTAAACATGAAATTTCCTCTGAAATATATATTCTTATTACCAATAATATTATTTTATCTTTAAAATATTATTTATTTATTTATTTATTTATTTATTTTCAATATTAGAACCGTAAGAATTGAATTCTTTTATGGTTCAACTGGTATATCATAAAAAGCTCATTATTTAATTTGTAATATAAAGGTCAATAATAATATAAAAAATATATGCTAAATTCGCAAACAAAATCAACATATTAAGTTTAAATTCAAATTTAAATTTGGCTATCTAGTTTGATGATAAAAAGATTAAAGGATTGATAAAAATTAAGATTAAGTAGAAAATGAGAATAACTAGTTTTTTAAGGATACAAATTCAAATGGTGCTTTCCTGAATCCGTTTTTTCTCTGAATTAGTTTAATATAAGCAGGCAAAGTATTCCATATATTAATGACGTTATTAAAGTCATGCAACGGGCGGATCTACCAAATGTTAGTTTATTATAAAGATAAGATGGGGTTTTCTGATTCAGAAGTTTATGCATGAATATTATGTTTCGCAAACGCAAGTAATCAACCAAATCGCACCAAAGAGTCATTTTTCACCATGATGATACACTATCAAATCGATTTAACCCATGTACATACCGTGTCGCATTATTAAAAGAAGTTTGTGTAGTGAATGTGAGTCTAATTTACTATAAACCTCTGCTGAATACGTAATAAGCGGAAGTATTAACTGAACTACAAGGTTTTTCTTTATTTCAGTGGGTGTAAAGTAAGATGATATGCGCAAATTACGAAGCCTTAGAAACACATTGCGAATAGTATTATTCACATGATCACTGCATGACAGAGTGGAATTTATACGAAAAGCAAGATATTTCACTTTATTGACATACTCAAGTGCAGTATTATTGAGGGATAGAGCGGGAAAATCAGAAAAGTTTAGCTTGTATCTGCTGATTGGTAAAACCAGTGATTTTTTGGGATTAAGCATTAAATTGTTATTCTCGGCCCACATTCCGATCGCGTCAAGATCCTCATTGAGTCTAAAGCATAAATCCTCTGACATACCAATACGATTAGATATATATAATTGTATGTCATCTGCATATGCATGAATATGAGCATGTTTTACCACGTTTAATACGTCATTAACAAAGATGCTGAACATTAAGGGACCAAGGACAGATCCCTTCCCCCAACAAGAACTTTTTGAGATCTTCCTGATAAATAATTTTCTATCAGTAATAGCGCACTATCAGAGAAGCCAAAAAAGTGTTCAAGCTTTTTGGAGAGAATGGGATGATCTACTTTATCAAATGCTTTTGAGAAGTCTAACAAGCACATAAAAGATAAATTCCCTTTATCATATTCAGGTCTGATGTGTTCAAGTACTTTGAGTGCTGCCGTTGTACAGCTATGACCAGCACGAAAGCCTGACTGAAGGGGAGATAAGAGTTCATATGAGTTTAGATACTCAGAAATTTGGTTCGACATGAGGGATTCGAAGACTTTCGCGAAAACTGGAAGTATTGTTATTGGTCTATAATCACTAGGAGTTCGAGCCGATAGTATTTTCGGCACAGGAGTAATTCGTCCAATTTTCCACAAGCTAGGTAAGACTGACGTTGTTATTATGTGATTAAATATATACGTGAGGGATCCCACAACATACGGCAAAATCATCTTTACAAACCTTATAGATACACTATCTTCTCCGATAGCATTGGACCTTATATTCATTACCATCTTATAAATATCAGACTCCGATACAGAAGAGAATTCAAAAGAGCTTGAACAGAGGAGATTTGGTAGAATACTGTTATTACGATGGTCAGTTATCACATTTTCATAAAAAAAATTATTGAGGTCATCTGGATCTAACGTACAGTCAGATGTAGTTTGAGAATGGATACCTAACATTTTAATATTCTTCCATAGTTGACCAGTGGATAAGGAAATATTAAATTTCTTAAAAAAAATACAATTTTTTGGACCGCCTAACCAGCAGATTACTCTTGTTTCTAGCTCTAGTATTCAGCACTCTGTTTAATATTGTGCGGTTACGTTTCCAAACATTATATAATCGATTACGATCACAAATAGATTGTTTCACATAAGTATTGTACCAAGGACAAGAAGAATTTTTTATTAGAACACTACGCGAGGGAACATGTCTATTATAAAGAATCTGCAATATTGATAAAAAAAAAGCATACATCTTAGCAAAATTTCGAAATCTGAAAGTAAAAATAAATCAAGCAGGCTTGGGTTATTATCTGCAGAGAACCGTGTAGGCACTTGTTGGTTCACAATCTCCAGACCAACAGAGCTAACAGTCACGCATATCCTCAGAGTATCTATCATTATAAGTAAATTTACGTTAAAATCACCACAGGTAACATAAAAATCATAATTTATGATATGATTGTTAAAATCTGCGAAAAATGGTTCCAGGCTAAATAGTTTATTAGGACTGTTTTATTTTACATTATTTGATACATTTACAAGTTTAGCACTAATATTCGTTTTACAATATATTGCAACACCACCACCTCTCATATCTTTTCTACAATGCTTGAAGAGATTGTAGCCACTTATCCTGTAGTGATTATTTGATTTTTAGATGAAAAATTTATAAATAACTCAAACTCTGTAAATTGTGTTAAGGAAACATTTTCTAAATAAAAACAAAAAAAAGATAAGAAACATCGAAACTGATTCGAATCCGTTGAAATACCGTCAATGACGGACCGATATATCGGATGAAAAATGGAGTTGTCCGTAAAAAGTCCGTCAATAATGCACCGTTTACGGAACAATATATCGGATAAGAAAACGGAGTTGTCCGTTAAAAGTCCATCAATGACGGACCGTTTTCGGATCCGTATTCGTACCGTTTTTCAACAAAAAACGGATTTGTGTAAATGCATGTTATTTTAATTTTTAATAGCAAATTTTATTTATTTTTTTCTTTAAATTTATTTAAAATAAAATGACAAAACTTTTGCCATCTAAATACAACAAATACCAAACAAAATTACAAACAAATACCATATTTATCTCCAGCACAATTAGACTGTAGTTGTGGCCCATTAAAAATCATAAAAAAAACAAGTAAAAAAGGGCTAAATTCGGCTGTGCCGAATCTTTGAATACCCTCCACCAATATCCTAAAAAGGTGTTCTCTACTGTTTTTGATACAAATAATATAAAAAAAACTTTTGAAATAAAATTATGTAGGTGAACAAATTTTTTGAGGTGAAAAATTTTTTAGATGTGAAAGGAACTTTTTTGGTGGAAAAAAATTTTTCGTTGTGAAAAAAAATTTAGTGGTGAAAAAATGTTTGAGGTGAATACAAAATATTTACTGCTAAGCGACTGGTGAAAAAAATATGAGAAAATATGTTATGTACCAATCGCTACTATGAAATTTTACTAATTTTGTATGGGCAATTTAGAGGCACCTTTACATTTTCACTAGTTTTTTTAACCATGGACTGCACAAAAAACACATTTTAAAGCATAGTTTTTGTCAAATACTCAATTTAGTTCCGGCTAATGGGACTAGCTCTGCAGCTGAATATGCCTAATGGAGAGAATGTACTTTCTCATGCGCCACGTATTGATAAATGGTTGCAACGAATATTCTTTCTTTAAAAAATTGAAGTGTGTTTGTCTAATGGAGAGAATGCAGCAAAGAAATTAATTTGTTAAAAAAAGAACATGAGTTGTAACTATTTCTCAATAGATGGCACATCAGAAGGTGCATTTTCTTCATTAGGCATATTTTGCTGCAGAGCTAGTCTCCATTAGCCATATAATATAATATGATAATATAATAATATAATATGATATAATATAATTAGCCATATAATATGCAGTAGAGTATTATTGTTTTTCTATTTTCTTCGTAACATAAATGAATATTTGTCAAAAACTATGAAAAATATATGTTTTATGTAATTTTGTAAATCAATATTCATTTAGATGTTTAAGAGCACAATATTGTATTTTTTTATAAAAGAAAAAATTAACATAAATATACATTTGCCAATCCCTCAATTCTCAAAAATACAAATGGAATAAAAAAAAATACTATTATCCTCTATGAAAATTTTTTTTTTGATATAAAAATGTGAAACAAATGCTTTTATTACGTCAAACATTTGAATTATGTAATAAGTCTGCTAGCAACATCTGAATGTATTATAATTTAAAGTATGTAGTTAATTTAATATTTTTGGTAAATAAATTAATTGAAAGCCTAATCCAAGGCTATATCGCCATGGGGCAGGGTATAGTTTTAATGTGATTCTGCGCCACCTATTCAAAAGTAGCGGCACTAAAGCAATTATGCATTTTGCTCTTTCTTTATATATAAATTTCTTTAGACCTAGCCATGAGCAGGGTATTGTTTTAGTTAATTCAGCGCCACCTATTCAAAAGTAGCGGCACTAAAGCAATTTTGTATTTTGCTCTTTATTTTGATATAAATGTATTTGGTTACAAAAACAAAAAATACATTTAATGGAATGAAGCGGAAAACCAACAAAGCTTAACAAAAACCCCAATCCGGTTTACTATATCTCCTGTAGTAGCCAAAGAATTGGAGATATTTGAACGGAAAATCCTAAGAAAATACATCGGAAAAAATTATGAAAATTTCATAAAACGATTTTCAAATAGTTACGTCTATGAAATTGCGATGTTCTACCCTTCTGTAGGTACTCCATGTCGTTGCAAGCCAGATTTGTTGAGAAAGTTGCGCTACACGATAATATGCTTGTCAGCCAAATATACGAAAGCGAGAAAAACACCATCTGGGCTGGATCTACATATCTTTCTCCTGTCAGTATAATCAATGGACGTATTGACGATTATCCAGCTCCTCTGCACCTTACCTCATTCTATATGAGCCCAGCCTCCGGCATTTATAGGGGCTGAAGATGATATACATATATACTAAATTTTGTATGAACTGTAATATGAATATGTTTTGTCAATTTATGCAACAGAACTTTTGTTATTTAGTTTTAGTAATGTTATTTATTTAGTTTAGTAATGTTATTTGCAGACGTCTGCTCTGTTTGCGACTTTAAAGGCCGAAAGCAATTTCAATTTGAATTTTGTACTTTTTTACATATTCTATCAATTTAGCAATGTTGCTTTTTACGTTAACTTAGTTATTAGAGTAAGACACATATAGCTCTAAGAATGTTATTATTCTCATAGTATATAAAACAATCAATGTAATCGAACAAGAAGAAGACTTAATAACATTTTTACTTACTTAACAGAAAGAAAAGAAATAGATACAGAAAAATTGTACCAATTTGTATGGAAAATTTAGAGGTACACTCAGAAAAAAAAGTTAGTAGGAAAATTTGTAAACGAGTTTCAATCCCACTTTACTATTTTTGTACAGATTTTTAGTAAAAAAAATATTATTTAGCAAATCTTTTTGCTATTTACATTTTACAAATTACAGGATTTTCACAGAATATTTACAAATTTTTGTTGGTAATTTCAGAAATCATTTTACACATTTTTGAAAACCGATTTGCTAAAGTTGGCAAAAAAAATACTAATCTTAAAAAAGTGCATATTAAAGAAAATGTTATTTCTAATTAAAACTTACACCAACAGACTTAAATTGCCTAAAATGTTACAAAGATTAAAAAAAAGGATCGGAAGTGAATATGCCGACTCATGTCTGAAAAGAGGACATCCACTTAAAATAGCACTTAAAAGGTTTTTAGTTCTAAAAATCAGCCCTAAAAACAATTAAAATATAAAAGTAAAAAAAAAAATTTACTAAAATATTTTTCAAAACAAAAATTACCAAAATAAAACAAAATGATAAGTTCGTTTATGTTTTAACAGTTTTAAAGATTTTTAAGCCTTTGATTTTTTTTTAATTTTGTATAAAATAATTTTGAAAAATATAATCAAAATGCTCGATAAAAAAAATAAATTTAAAACTGTACTAATATTAATAATATTTAGTTATTTTTTTTTTGCTGATTTTAGCAAACAGATTTTAAATTCCACTTTACAAAAAGTCTACTAAAATTTAGTAGCGGATACTAATTTTTCTACTAATTTCATTGTACTACACGTCAGCAGACATGTGTTGCTAAGATAAGCAAAAAATACCGCTTTGCTCAAATTAGCAGAATTTACCGTAATAACAGCAAAATTTTCAGTTGCCATTACAGACTTTTTTTGGTGAGTGTACCTACACATTTTCACTCATAACTTTTGAACCGCTGAACCAATTTTGCTCATTTTCAATACCAAACTGCTCGGGAGGATGTACAATAATCTGGGTAAAAATAGGCACCCCCGCTTGCGTCTTTGCGTCGTGATCGCCATTTCAACAGACAGACGGCCATCGCTAAATCGACTTAAAATTGCATAAGGATCACGAATATATATACTTTATGGGGTCTTAAACCTATATTTCGACATATTACAAACGGAATGATAAACAGATATATACCCTCACCATATATTGTGGAGGGTATAATAAAACAAAAATTTAATTTAGGCTGAAATGGTGGTATTTACGATATGATGTAGCACACAATTCAAATTTGCAAATTTTTTCACAAAATCTATTATAAATTTTCAGGCAATATTTTTATTTGCAAATCTGCATAAAGTTGCACACATCAAATTTCATAAATATTTACCTTATGTATATTTAGGTATTTGTTTTTGATAACTAAACAAATCCAAAAGCAACGGAAGAAAAACTGATGAAAAACGTTGGTCCGTATTTGACGGTATAGAAACGGATACACAAAAACGGAGTCAAAGCGTATTATTTTTGAAAATTCAATTATACTGTCCGAAAATGTTCCGTTTACGTACAAGCTTTGACGGATACGTATTTTCAGACCGTAAACGTAAAGTAGAAGCCGAATTCATGAATCCGTACGTGTCGGAGAGTCCTTAAAATGTTTCTTGGGGAAGACATAGAATATAAATTTTTTTAAAAGTGCGTAACTTTAAACTGTCATCTTTAAAATTCTACAAAGATTTTTTTAAATAGTTACGAAATGTGGGGGTTTAAAGGTTAAAAATAAGGTAAACACTTAAATTGATCCTACAATTTTTTTAAATAGTTTTATTTGAAAGTTAACGTGCTGTAAAATCCGGATTAATGATTCCGTACGTATGGGATAGTTCGTAAAACTATTTCTTGTGATAATGTTTTAGAACGAGAACTCAATTAATGCGTTTCGAGGTTAGGTATAATACCATCTCTATTTTAGTACACCCCATTCTGTAGCGTGAATTATATATACCATCATTGTGAATCTAGTTTAACAAATCTTTTACTGATCGAAATTTGAGTCAAATTTAATTTATTTTAAAAGAGTGAAGTAAAGATTTAATTCTTTTCAAGCTTTTCTATCATGGCAACTCAATTTCAAAAGTTATACGAAAAGTTAACGAAAACCCTATTTTTCGACATATTACATTTTTAATCAATTTGGGAAAAAGATTTTTATAATAAAAAAATAAAATTTTGAATTTACTGTTGTATTTAACAAATTAATAGAATGGATTTTGATAATGGAGTAAGTATAAAATGCATTTCGTCTGATAAAACATATGCAACATTATTGAAAATGTTCCTTGTTACGTTTCGGTATTCTGTATGTTTTTTCTATTCGTCGAAATACTGAGTATCGAATTTTCTAGTACTGATTGATCTCTAATTTCAGCAAGATCTAAATTTAAATGAAATTTGGAAGGCATGTCGTAAAATTCAAAATGCTATATTTCATTACGGCTTTAATTTATATTCAGAATTCTGTCCTCATGATCCTAATGGAAAAGGGGTTGTATCGGGTAAGTAACAATGTTATTTAAATTCACAATAAAAATCATATTTAATTTCTTGTGAAAATTTCTTTAGAATCTCTTTTTAGCGGTATTTTGGGCAAATATAAAAACATAACAGGTCTTTCGAATTTTGAATTAAGAAAAATTACCGATTATTTTAGCTTACGTGATGGTCGTGTCGTCTACAAGGAATTTTGTAATGTTGTTTGCGGCTAATGTTGCTAAGTTTAATGTTAAATAATTTGAACTCTTGTATATAATTGCAATTTAAGCTCATGATAAGGAAGCTATAAAAGATCTAGCAACCGGTTTGGAATGGAATGATCCCTTACATGTTAATGTTATACCTAAAGCCGAAGATCGTCGTCAATTGTGTTTGACTTTAATTAAAATTGCTCAATTTTCCCACTTGCCTTTGCTACCACATTTTCAAGATTATGAATTGGTAAAGTAACTTTCATACATATATTATTTAATATTATTGTAAAGCTGGTTTATATGTTCAAATATAATCATATATGGTTGCATGTATGGACACTAGAGTGGTGAGAAAAATGTTAAAGTTTCAATTCGCAATCTCCACAATTTCGCCACTATTATTGTCTAAAAACTCTCTGTGTCAAGTTTCATCAAAATTCGTTTATATCTAGAAGTAGCGGAAAAAGTTTACTTGTGAGAATTAGTAACTTGTTGAGTAATTTATAGAAAAAGTGGGGTTGACTTAAAATTTAATTATTTTTTAAGCTATACGCTATAATTTATCAAAATTTTCAATATATCTTAATTACCATGCATAAAGGAATATGAGATCAAAATTTAAAAAAATCAGTAACTTTAAAGTAGCTCGCGTTTTTTTTTTTTTTTAATTTATACATAAAAATACATCTTTTAGTCAAAACATCAAAATTTTCTGACAAGATTTAAGTAAAAATTCAATGATTTTAATGCTTAAATTTCTCAAATCTGATCTTAATTTTTCTGAAAATTACGAAACTGAAATCAAATTAAAAAAAATTTTAATTTTTAATTTAATAACAAATTGATTTTTTTTCCTAATTCTTTGCGGTTTTTGAAAACTCAACAAAATTGGATTTTTTGTGGTATTTTCCTAACTATCTACAAAAGTTGTCATCGAATAATCCAACTTCTTGTACTTTTGCAACCTACTTACCGAGGGCTTTCATTAGACATGACATTGTTTTTAATTTTTGAAATGATAATTGTTATCCCTGTAATTGAACGTAAAATTTTACTTTTTTAGTTTCTCCCTATTATATCTTTGAAGTTAGGAAAAAAGGTCTTAAGTCAGAAATTGTAATTTTTCGTAATGTTAAATTGAAAAAACGGAAATTTAGGGTGGCCATTAAAACTTGGATTTTTTAACTTTTTATGAATTTAACGCATTATTTATGTTAACAGCTACAAAATCAATGTCTTTATTTGTTGGATAGTTAGTTTGGGTAGCATGCTTTCATTTTCGGATATTGTTGCAATAATACACTGAGAAAAAAAATGGCAACAACAAAACTTGGAAGTAAAAAAATACTACTGCTTATTATGTCTTGCCATTCAACACGGAGTTAATGACTTCAAAATCTAAAATTCTGTGGTGGTGCGTGACGATCGCATTTTTCCTTTAGAAGAAAATTTGGAAAATGTTCAAAAAAAAGCGAAAAAAATTTAAAAATGCGTTCTTTTCACCTTCATTCACATATAACTTTTGAAGTAGGAATGTAATCTTCAAGCACCACCGCAGAAGTTTAGATATTATAGTCATCAACAACTATGGGTAAATTTTATTCATTCATTTAAAAAATAGAGTGAATATTTAAAAAAACGGGAATTTATGCTACTAAAATGAATTATATATTAGTAATTAAGATTATACACATTGTTTTTAGTTTGGAGAACAAAATTCCTTTCCATGGGTTAAGTAAATATAATATTCTAGATATTCTAGCCGGCACCCTATGCATGCTTATTAATTATCAATCTCTTATTATCTCTTATGATTTACTTAATAAAAAAAAAACAAAAAAATAAAGGTCAACAGATAATTTGCTTACTGCAAATTTTAAAAAAGATGTTAACGTTTTCCAAATAGCCACTAAGGATGCGAAAGATTTAATGTTAAAAAGATATATCGATAGACCTGTAGATGATGTATACTCATTCCACAGTAATTTCAATGTGGAGAGAGTATTTGCGATCGCGAAGAGGAACGAGAATATGGCACCTCATAAAGAAATATACACCAGATCTCAGCAAGTAAAGACCCGGCAAAACAAATGCGTTCACTTCCTTTTCGATATTCTGCAGTTCCATCCAACGAAGCAAGAAATGGAAAATGGTGTAAAAATAATGAAAAAGGTTTTTCAGGAAAATAAAAAATGGAATTCTGAGGAACGAATAAAGAGATTGGAAGAGATGGGGAGCAAACAACAAGCAAAAAAACGACGTACGGAGAGTAAAGTCATATTTCTAAATTTGATTAATATGGATGAGCCTATAGAATTTTGCCAAACGAAAGCCAAAAAACAATTTTTTTCTAATTTGTAAATGGGTTTGGAAATTGGGGGGAAAAGAGTTGGACTTAAGTTTTAATATTAAATTGAAGAACGAGGGGGAGTCCTTTTATATGAGCTGTCTTTATTGATATAACTTAGATCTTATGAACTATTCGTTTTATCCACAGGGGCATGGGACTCCTGGGAGAACACACAGCTTAACTATAGCCCTTGTAAATATACCCGCCTTTGTTCTTAGGAACTCTCATGCGCCCCAGTCGCAGGGAGGAAACAAATCGTCCTTAATAACAACGAGTTGACCCTCTTTTACATTTTCTCCAAATTCTGCCATCTGTATCTTTTTTGTAGTTCCTTAAGATACTCATCCTTCCAGCGTTAGGCAAATTGGTGATTTAGTGATTTTAACCTTTCCCAACGATTTCGTAGGTTAGTATTCCCTGTGGGAGGTTCGAGGGACGCTATGAGCGGCGCGCCTTGCAGAAAAGGTCCAGGAGTCAACGCTAATAGCTCATTTGGATCATCTGTCATAGGGGAAAGCGGGCGCAAGTTTAAGACCGCTTCTATACGCGTCAAAAGGGTGTCAAAGTCAGATCTAAACATAATTCTAAATGTAGGGCCTTGGTGCTAAAGCATACAAATATCCAGACGTAGCTTTTATGGTAAGGAACATTTCGCAGGATAGAGGTTTTAGTAGAAAAAGGGCCGTCAAAGTCTAACCCGGTAATACAAAAGGGAAGATGTGCTTCTATGGGACGGGAGTGCCGCCATTATTTGCGTTCGAATTTTATACTTATAAATTAAGCCAGTTTTGCAGCTGCGAATGCACTGCAGTATTTTTGATCTAAGTCTCGAAATGTAATATTCTTGGCGGATTGCCTTAATAATAAATTGTTTTCGGCATGCATAAGAAGATTGTGTGTAAATGATATAAGAAGTTAACAATATTTGAGCTTGCAGGGATGATTATGGGATGACGTTAATTGAATGTTAGAGCGGAGTTGGAAATTCTACCATTTGCTCTAATGACCTCGTGGTTATCTAAGTATGGAATGAAAGGGTATAGCCAGTTAGTCAGTTGAAGAGTACAGACGTGTTTTATCTTCGCTCGCAACATCAGTTATAAAAAAGTTTTGTAATAGGTTTATTTTTTAATAGGTTTATTATATTTTCATTAAAATTTCGGTTTATAGTGTTTAAAAAAATCTAAAAATTATAATACAGCGATCGGACGCTTTTATAAACAAAATTAAACCATTTAAATAGTGTCAAAATAAACAAAATCTGTGTGGAAATCAAAAATACATTTAACTTAATCAAAACAAAGTTTTATTTTTATTCTTTGTTTTGCTTAGCTATATTGTCATTCAGGTTGGTTGAAAAGTTCCTGCGCTCGAAATGAAAGAATACTGTTTTTGTTACGAAATATATTTTTTTATTCAATATAATCTCCTAGAAGCTCAACACACTTTCCACGAAGGAATTGTTTGAGATTTCTGAAGAGATAGTAGTCACTGGGAGCCAAATCTGGTGAATACGGTGGATGTTCAAGCAATTCGTACTTTAATTCTTTGAATTTAGCCATCGTCAAAACACTTTTGTGAGCAGGTGCATTGTCTTGATGAAAAATGATTTTTTTCTTCTTTAAACCTGTAAATAAAGAGAGTGTGCAAAAGAAAAGTGATAATTACAACAAATATTATTTAACCGCCAAACCTAATGAGAGAGCGAGTTCTTGTTCACCCGCTTTACTCTTGTGTGAAAAAAATAACAAAATAACAGATTTAACCAATGTGGAAATAAACAAAAGTAAAATTCAAAATAACCTATCAACAACTACTTTGCTTAAACAGCCTAAATTAACACAGGCTACTTTGACTTCCACTCCAACAACAACACCACTGGAAAAAAATAATAAGTTTAACATTGAAAATACCGTAGCAAGTCAGAAGGCAAAATATTGAATTTATTTGGGAACAAAGTTAAAAGTCCAAATTCATCTGTAACGGCAGGTATGTTAAGATATATTAATACATATGTATTAACAAGAGAAAAATAAGTCCTCAAAAAGGTAATGGCGGCAACGAAAAACGGAATAAAAATGAACTCATGAACAACACAACTGATACCTTGAAAAATAATCGTTTTGCTCTTTTGATGAATAATAATTCTGAAAACCCGAGTACTACTCCCGGTCCAAGGGTCTCGAAACCACCACCAATATTCCTTCGTGAAAGTAGCTCTAATCTGTTGGTGAAGACAATTTCGGATCTTATAGGGAAAAATACTTTTCATATTGTTCCGATTAGAAAAGGAAGTATACACGAGACGAAAGTGGTCGTTACACTGAGGAAAATTATAGAAAAGTTTCTAAATATCTTAACGATACCGGGAGAAACTTTTATACATACCAACTGAAGAGAAGTAAAGAGCTAATAGTAGTCATTAAGGGTATTGATTCCAGTGTAGAACCTAAGGAAATAAAGGAGGCCCTTGAAGAAATGGGCTATAAAATAAAGGTTGTAGTCAATATTTTTAATAGGGAAAAGATTCCCGAACCTATGTTTAGAGTTGAACTGGAACCGGAGAACCTAAAACTCAAAAGGAGTTAGGTTTATCCTATTTACTCACTTCAATATTTGATTCATCGTAGGATAACGGTTGAAGAACCTCATAAACGAAATAGGCCTGTTCAATGCGCCAACTGCCAAGAATACGGGCATACTAGGGCTTATTGTACAGTACGTACTGTTTGTGTTGCATGCGGAGACCTACATTCTTCTGATCAATTCGAAGCTTTTAAAAATGGTCTCGGAAAAATGTGCGCAAATTGCGGTGGCAACCACACTGCTAATTATCGCGGCTGTCCAGTCTACAAGGACATGCTTAAAAAATTAAGATTAAGACAATGGGTGCAAAGGGGCGAGGTAATAGAGCCAAGCTTATTTAACCAGAACGTACAATCTTCTGCTCCAGTTATTTCTGGTGCTTCTCTTACAGACAAGAGAATAAGTTCTGTGGTATCAAGTTCTAAGGCTATCACTTCAGCTTCGGTAAATCCTTTGGTTTCCTATGCACATTCTTTGAAATCGGGCCCACAAGGGTCCAGTGTTCCCCAAAATTCAGGGAATACTATGAAATCAGGCTCCCAGGAAGCCAGTGTTTCCCAAAACTCTGGAGGGTTGAAATCGCTGATTCAAGCACTCACCCTTAATATTACATCGCTTAATCAAAATATGACTAATTTTATGTCATCCATGCAAAACACAATACAAGAGCTTTTGCGAGCGCAGAATCAAATGCTACAGATACTACTGTCAAGAAAATGAGTTTTTTGAAAATATGTTTTTGGAATGCAAATGGCATAAACCAGGACAAAGCTGATATATCGAACTTTATATTAAAGGAAAGTATCGATGTGATGTTAATTTCGGAAACCCACCTTACAAACAGATATAATTTAAACATTCTTGGCTATTCATTCCATAAAACAAACCACCCAGACGGTAAAGCGCATGGCAGTATTGCCATTCTTATTAGAAATAGAATGAGACATTATGCCCTGGAAGAATACTTGAAAGACTATCTACCGGCCCCTTCTATCCACTTGGAAAGTTTAGTTGGCGATTTGACTATAAGTTCAATATATTGCCCACCAAGATTTGCAATAACTAAAGAAAAGTTTGAGGAATTTTTTGCTACTCTAGGAGATCGCTTTCTGGCTTGTGGCGACTATAACGCAAAACATACATACTGGGGATCTCGTCTTATGAACCCCAGAGGCAAGCAGTTATACTCAGCACTAATGGGCTGTAGGAACAAGTTGGACTTTCTCTATCCACGACAACCAACATATTGGCCTACTGATCCTCGAAAAATTCATGATCTGATAGACTTTGCCAAGTCAAAAAATATTGATAAGGATAACATGTCAATTGATATATCTTATGACCTATCTTCAGACCATTCTCCCGTCATAAGTATTATGGTATACGGTATAGAAATATAACCTCTATGAATACTCATTTCATCACGGACTGGATTAAATATAGAAGTTATATTAGTACTCATATCAACACAAACCCGTTTTTACAGTGTGGGGAGGATATTAAACTGAGAAATGCCCTCCATCGAGAGGAGGATCGTAGACACTTCTTATATTGAAAGTCTTTCAAATTCGAAGCACACAAATTTCTCTCTTTGGAAGGCTGCTAAGAATATTAAACCACCGGTAGTGGGACTAAAACCATTGAGAAATTGTAATGGTTCCTGGACTCGAAGTGATAAGGAAAGGCTTTAATTTTTGCCGATCACACAAGGCTTCAAAGAGCCGATATGCCGCCCGTTAAGATGATGCCCATATAAGAAAATGGCACCTTTACGGGAGTAACTAGTGTTTAGTGATTAGTTATAAGATTTTATTACATATTGTTAGGCCTAAGGTGGGCAGATTCAATATTAGAATAAAAAAAGTTAAAAAAAAAAACTTTCTTTGATCTTACTAGGGAAAAGTATTAAGGATTATAATGTATTTGCTGTGTTAAGGAAATCAATTTATTCCTAGCTTTTTGGAATTCCTTATGATCAATTTGGGAGAAGCTGTCTAACATTATTTTTATGGCCTCTGCCGGAGAAATACCCCTTTCAATAGACAAACGATTACCACCATTTGAGGGACTGTCTTTATTTTGCCGCTCCTGAACGGCCCTATAGAATCGGAACATATTCGTAAATACTCTCAATGCGCGATTCCATTTTGAAAAAGATTACAAAACATCTTCTTCGTTGGCAAACAAATGAAATATTTGTGTCTGCTTTTTCATCTCAGGCGGACTCTCCTCTACAAGCTAGGACTCTGGCCAATCTTCGCGGGACTTACGAAGCCATGATGGCCCAAACCACCACAATGAAGTATTGATGAGGTCTTCAACACCACACCCACGGGATCCCGGCTGAGCGGACGTGACGTCAAGTCACATTTCCAACATTCCGATTTATCTGCGCCGATCTATTTGCCACATATGTTTTCCAGGTGGTCCAGCCATCCTAATGCTATGGACGAGTCACACCATAAATACAACTCGTAATTCCAAAAAGGCATTGAAGACAGAACTTGTTTGACCAACTTTGAAAGTAGAACGGCGCCACAAACTTCTAGTCGAGGAAGGCTTAGTGGGTCAATTGGCGCAACTTTTGTTTTTGAAACAAAAAAAGAGGTACAAACACAATTTTCGTTTTGAACACAATTCCCATTTTTGTTTGGATTATAATAGGGAAGTTCCAACCTGCGGGATCAAAAAGCTTCAAAACGGTGGAAAGAATTTTCCTCTTTGTCACGGAGAACGAGGTCTGAAGAGGTACTACATTATACGAGAACTCATCGCACAATGCACTCCATTGTATACCCAGAGTTTTTGTGGAACTAGTTTCCTAAAACTTTAAAAAATAAAAGTCCAACATGTTTTCCTTGGGTATTGACTCCAAAATTTCCTTACAGTTTGAGGTTATTTTTCTCAGAGGAAAACCTGCTGATTACAAAAGTGCAATTACCTGCGACAAAGACTCCAGAGCGGTTGGTATGTCATGGGCACCTGAGAGTATATCATCGACATATGTTTCCTTTTGCAAAATGTAAGCCCCTCAGGCGGCTGGTAATCTCTACACAATTGAAAGAGTGTCCAAAGGTAACTGGTAGAGAATAGTCCCTAATAGGTCCCATCGGATCCGGGCGAAAATGTATTCTCTGGAAAAGCAGATCGTCATTTTGAATTAATATCTGCCGGTACATTGTCTTAATATCGCCATCAAAAACAATTCGATAAAGTTGCCATCTCAAAATAAGGGTCATGAGGTCTGCTTGAAGGGTGGGTCCGACGTGGAGAACGTCGTTCAGTGAATTTTCTGAAGTCGTGCACTTGGAGGCATTAAAAACGACCCTTTCTTAAGTAGTTCGGCTCTCGGGCTTAATTACCGCATGATGGGGTAAGTAAAACGACTCGAATGACCCGTCATTGTATATCTCCCTTGAAGTTGTCAGTTCAATATGATAAAGATCGAGGTACTCCCGCAAAACCTTATGATAGGTTGTCGAAAGTTCGGTTTTACTCCTTAAAGAATGTTTCATACGTCAGTATTGAGTCATGGCCGGGGATCGAGAATTACCGAGAGGCAAATCCCGAGGAAAACTCGACTTAAAAGGGAGCTTGACGATGTAACGACCATCTGCGTTGCGGGTGGTCGAATTTTGGAACATTCTTTCGTAATATTCATCCTCTTCTGAAACCGTACGCCTTTCCTGCAGCTCCTCTTGCTCCCAAAACATTATCAGTTGATCCCCGAGTGGATCTTCAAGAGAATGATCGAGCCGTTAATAGTGGACTGGGCCATAAGAGACCTGCCAACAATTCGGGTGGCGTCAAGAAATAGTTGAGGAATATAATTACTTCCAAGTAATAAGTCGATTTGACCAGGTATATAAAAATTAGAGTCCGCCAATTCGAGATCCTTCATATCGTCAAAATCACAGGCAGATTTAGATGTGAAAAAACTAGGCAATGTCTCCGTAATCTTGGACACAACGAGTGCTCTAACCTCTACACTACGGTTATACTTATGTGACACTAAAGTCAAATGACAGACAGAATTGGTGCTTCCAAGCCCATGTTCTAACGTACCCCGTATTCGAAAGTTCCTGCTCTTAGTTGGGAGCATGTCGCTGCTGCAGTCTCTTAGATACAGGGTGTCCGCCGGGAAGGTATACTTCTTTGTTTGTTTATAATTTTTGATTAAATGAAAGATAATGGATCTTATATTGAGAAATGTTTTATTTAATGCCGACATTTATATATGGAATACAATATCAGATAAATTAGCACATTTTTCATTACAATCTCACACATTTTACGCGGTATTTCATTAATTTCATCATGAACATTTTGTTTGAGTTGCTTAAGCGTTTCTGGGTTGTTTGCATAAACCTTGCTTTTCAGATATCCCCACAAAAATAAGTCCGGAGCAGTCAAATCAGGCGACCGTGGAGGCCAATCAACATCACCATTTCTTGAAATAACTTGTTGTGGAAAGAGGTCTAGCAGTAATTCCATTGTAATCCTGGCTGTATGCGACGTGGCACCGTCTTGTTGATACCACATGTTAATCAAGCCCAAAGCGTGCAGTTGTGGCGTTAAAAAGTTTTCAATCATATCACAATATCTCTCCCCATTCACAGTTACCGTAGCGCCGTTTTCATTTTGAAAGAAGTAAGGTTCAATGATTCCTCCTGACCAAATTGCACACCAGATTGTCACTTTTAATGGATGCAAAGGTGACTGATGAATAATTTGAGGGTTTTCCATTGCCCAGAACCGACTATTCTGTTTATTCACATATCCATTCAAATGAAAATGTCGTGGGCGAGCTGTAACATCCACTTGGCAATGGTCTTGTGGAAAAAGCTCTTGTGTTTACTAAATCTTAAATGAAAACAAATGCAAATCCTTGTGCAAAATTGTGGCCAAAGTTGTTCTTTGAAGACCAAGCTCCTGAGCACGGCGACGAATTGAGGATGATGGATTGTTTTGAATACTTTCTTGAGCAGCAGTAATGCTTTCAGCCGATTTTGCAATACGTTGTGGTCCATGCTTGGGCCTATTACCTACAGACCCTCTTTCTTCGAAATCATTCACTAAACGATAAATAGTGCGTTTTGTTGGCACGTTGTTTCTCCCAAAAATTTCACGTAACTTTCTCATGGTCACAGTAATCGATGATTGATTTTGATAAAATAATTTAACGATTAAAACACGTTGTTTTATCGAATATTTTTCCATAATAAATTTGCCACTTGTCTACTTCACGACTGCCAAATATGAACTGTCAAGACTAATGTTTACCGAAATGGCAAAACAAAGTTGTAACGGAACCGGTATCAAGGAATGTACGCGCATTAAAAATCTTTCACCTGACCTCTATTTGTACCACAGCAGTTGGCAAGAGTGTATTCTCCGAAGGTTCGGTAACCAAAATAGAAGTAAAGTGAGTTGAGGCCTGGGCAGTATTAAGAGCATGATCGGATGTCATAGGTCCCAAGTCTAATTGGGAAGAAGCGGCCTACGAGGTTTCATACCCGGAATTGCGAAATGCAAAAGTGAGTGGTGATTCTTTTTACACTGAGAGCAAGTGAACTTGCTCTGACAGTCCTTTCGGAGATGTGTATACGAAAGGCAGTTGAGGCAGATTCCATTTTTTGAAACGAAGTCAAACCTTGATGGAACGTTAAGATTTCTAAACTCTGGACAATTTCTTAGAGAGTGTATCGATTTACAAATTCCACATGGAAACTGAGGCACCCCCTCTGCCTTAAAGGTGTTAACTTCAGTTTTCAACCCATTTCGAGCTTTTGATCTCATATTACGGTCCCGCTTGTTACTGTTCAAACGCTCGAGGTATATCTGTATATCTGTTTTTGCACTGGAGACAACTTTGTGTGGTCCATATATACGGCCGTGAACATGTCTCTAAAGGATTTCCACTCTTCATAACCTCCATAGAAAATTTCGGTGTCACAAGGAGGACCTGATTCAGCCGATGGAAGTATCAGGAAAGCCAGATGCGGACAGAGCATTAAGGGCGTTTGCCGCTGGCGGAGTTAAAATAGCTTTTTGAGCATCAATAATTTTCGCTTTGCACTTATAAAAAGCCTTAGAACATGCACTAAACTTTCCCTTGATGGACTCCAAAGACTCCTTTTCAGGTTTTACGTTTCCATCAGTACACTCAGCCCTATACGACTTCTGGAGTGTCACCCATCGATCGTTTAGATCCCCCAGGTTGACCTCGAACAACGAATCCGTTAAATCATCAAATGGGATACTATCGAAATCTGAACAGAATGTGACCAGATCGTCAAAATCGAATATAAATCCTTCCATAATCAGAATATGATCGGCCTTCAACTACTTACAAGTCAAACCAATAACCAAAATGTGAAGTGGTTTATGCAAAACCAATGAATAATAACGATGAATAATCGATAACCCAAATGCAAATCCAAATGGAAAGAAGCGAAATATATATACGATGATTTTTCCGATTCGCTTTGGGATCAAGGCAGAAACAAAAATATATTCATAGATTTCCCTTGATATAGAAATATAAATTTAAAAATGTATTCGGGGTTTTTTTATTATTTGTTTGGGGATAGAAAAAAGTGAAACCGCTTAAACTATCCGATCGAGCAGTGATGCAAGATTTTACACAGATTTATATAAATTGTGATTGACGATTTGATGTTTAAATTAAGAGTCCTGACGATTTTGGTCAATCACTAATTTCCGAATAAAAAAATCCAAAAAAAAAAAAAAAAATAAAAAATTTTGTTTAAGTTGTTGCAGTAAGCGTAAAGAAAATTATGAAAAATTAGCGTGTTAATTTCGCCATACAGGTAAAATTATCTTCATCTTTATATAAACATCCTATGTAAGAATTAATTTGACGTGAGTCGTAAGAGAATTCAACAATTATTACTTCTTTCTTAAAAAAAAATATGGGTCTTTATTTAACGTACCCGTGCCCGATACAAAAAATGTTCGTATGTGGTTGATTTAAATACACTCAAGGGATGCACTGTCTGTTGAGTGCATAACAGCGGCACTTAAAACTCAAGTTAATTGTATACAACAAATATTTTCATATGTGTATAATTTCAATGAGTTCTATTCAGTTTGATTCAAGAGAATAAGTTTCAGCCGAGTACCAAAAAAAAACTCAAATTGATTGTACAAAAAGTTTGAGTTCTTATGAGTAGATTTATATATTCACAGCTGTAAATTAAAAAAAAAACTTCCCTTCATATAAAAAAAACAAGAGTTCTTCTTATAAGCAATGGGAAAGTTAATTTACAAATCAAAAAACTATTGCATTCAAGCAAAAAGAACCTGCGCATTTATTGAATTATCTTCCAAAGAAATTGACACACTGGTACGGGTGCAATTTGGAAAATTGGTTTGTGTATATGAATTATTGATGAAACAATAACCGGCCGAAAATAAAACTTACATGAAGTTGGTCTGTTACCAGCGATTTCCCCTTTGTTGAAGTCTCTGTGGTGATACAATGATTAAATGCGCCCTAGTATATCCGTATCGTTGTGGGTTGGTTTTGTTCTGTTCTGCTCTGCTCTTCCTCTGTTTTTTTTTTTTTTGTCATTGCTTTTGTTTTACTTAATTTAACTTCCTGTTAGCAATACGTTTTACGAGTTGCAAACGATCTTGATTCCTTAATGATCACCACAATGTGGTATTTTGTACACCGAACAACAATTTCAGGACGTGAGTTCTATCTTCGACATTGACAATTGTTTCTTGTATTTAAACAGAAATAAAAAACTGTTAAATAAACAGCACTCCAGACAAACCAAGGTGGACCGTTTCTGTCATGTGAAGTAGATTTTTAAATATTTGGTGACCACTCCTTTGTGTAAACCTTTCTTTTTTTCCAGAGGCACAACTCCTTTAGTAATCAATTGCCCTGGTGTGATAAATTTCACTTTATTTGGTGCTTTATCTGATTTTTATGTGAAATAAAAATATCTTTATTCCGTAAATTTCGTGTTGACTGTAACAAATGTGCTTTTTTATTCTTTTTTCTCACACTGTTCGTCTGTCAAATGCATGTGTGCAAGTCTTGTCTGCAAAAAAGGAGAAAAACAGGGATGTTGTTTAAAGGCCGGTCTGCCAGAAATGCCGACTTTCAGTTGAAAATAGCAAATTGCCGATTTGGCGATTCGTGTTCCAAAACAAATAAACTTACATTAGCTCAATCAGTAAGGTTTTGGTTTTAATGTTCGTATTGTTATATATGAAAATTGACAAAACCGTCAACATCGGTTTTAGTAATTTTAATGAAATAATTTTTTAAGGGTTTTGTAGACACTTTATAGCAAGTTTGCCGTCTTTTTTCTCAAAATTGTCTGACAGCCCAGTTCTAATGAACTATCGATGTTCAGAGTAATCGGATAACGATTCTTAAAAAGCAAATAAACATTGTGATGATTTAATCATAAATATTACGGTGAAAAAGTTTGGTAAACAACAAATTTGGATTTAGAGTCCCAGCTCAAAGAAAGACTTAAAAATTTACACTCTAATGTAGACCTCTAAAAATTTTAATAATAAAAATAACTTCATGTTTTTAAAAGTATAAATAATAAAGATTCTGTTAAATACAATTCTATTAAAATAACTAAAATTTTATTCGCAAAACTAAAAATGTAAGTACACTCTAATGTCTGTTAAAATTTACCCAATTTATAGTAGAAAACTGTACTCCTACTATAAGTTAAGTAAATTCACTCTGTGTGCGTAAATGAAAAAAATGCACACATTATGCGTAAGTTGATGCACACAAAACAGGTAAAATTACATTAAAGTGCGTCAAAACTTAATGAAATTTTAAAATTAAACAGGAAATTACCAAATTTGTGCGTAAAGAAACACGATTTTACGTACACATAAAATGCGGAAATTCCTACAAAAATGCACACATTTTCTACCACGATATTGAAAATTAAACATCCCAAAAAATAAACGTATTGTAATAAAAACAATAAATTTATTGTATCGTAATTTACAATAAAAATAAAAACCATAGAGTTATTCTTTGTTAACTTACAGCAAGAATAAAATCAATGAATTTGTTGTGTAGTAATTCCAAATTATTGGTTAATTTGAAAAACTAATAAATCTATTTTTTAATTTTGAAAATTTTTTAGATTTTTTTTTTTTTTCAATTTCAAAATGTCATGGTTTTTTTACCATTATAAGTTAGTATATTTACAAACGTTGTGCGTAAAATTTTTATTCAACAAAATAATACTAATTTTAGGCATAATGTGTTTAATTGTAAACACATAGTGTCTAAAAACACTTTATGTATGTATTATTGTATATGAAAGTGTGCGCAAAAAGTTTTACGCACTTGGTGTTTATATTTACTTAATTTTCGTTATATTACATAAAACTTTACCGGTATTATAGTAAATTTACAAGCATTTTTGAGGGTGTACGTACAAAACTTTAATGATGAATTTAAGTTACATACATATTTTAATACAAATTTGAAACTATTTCATTATCTCATAGCTCTTTTCTTTTTCATTCGGTTATTTTTCAACCGGTTTTCAATTTTTTTTTGAAAATGTATTCAAATTACATTTTGAATTGCTAAATATAGTTAGTACAAATTTTTGCCGCTGTATGGCGCAAAATTAATTTTTATTTAAAAATGCATCAACACACCCTGTATTTGCAAATATTATGAGTTCACATGTTCTGCAAAAATACTCCCCAAAAGATTTTGTACAAAGTTGCCAAACATCATTTGGTCGAATTCCAGAAATTTAAAGATCAAAATTTAGATTTTCTTCAGTAACCAAAAAATAACGGTATTTTGTAAATTACGAAATTATAAAAAAGTCGCAGAACAAAAGTTGCTGCTGAAGCCCTAAAGAACCATTTTCAACAATAAAAAAGTTATTTTTCGCAAAAAGTATAGTATAGTAATATTAAAACATTTTTTTCAAAAGAAAGAGAAACAATTTTATTAAACCCAATGAAAAACTCGATTTGGCCCCACTAAATAATAAATATTTCATTTCATGAAATTTTCGCGAAATACAAATATACACCCAAAAATATATTAAATATGATGAGTCGCGATCGTAATAATTATATTTAACTTTTCTAAACTTCTAATAAATTTAAAATTATAGAACAAGTACAACTTTGAAACTTCAATGACAATATTTGTTGTGGAATTCGAACTTTTTTGAACAAAAACATAAACTTTACAAAAATGATTGAAATATTAATGACTGCTAATTACTGCTGTACACGAGAGACTTCATGTATCTCCTCAAGAAATAGTCTAGGGGTTTCAAATTGCATAATATTGGCGGCCAATGGACTGCTCCAAAACGTGAGATTAATTGCGCACCAAACTCGCCTTTCAATAGGTTCATGGTATCGCGTGTTGATACCACATGTCAACCAAGTCCAATTCTTTTATTTTGGGCAACAAAAAGTCGGTAATCATCGCACGGTACCTTGCTCCATTGACTGCAACGTTGCTAGTACGGTCCAATGATGCCGCCGGCCCACAAACCGCACCAAACTGTGCATCTTTCAGGGTGCATTAACAGCTCTTGAACTGCCTCTGGCTGCTCTTCCCACCAAATTCAATTCTGTTTGTTGCTAAAGACAATTTTCTACAATTTCCAACATTTCTCACACAGCACGAATTTTGGTAATATAAT
Source organism: Eustalomyia histrio (assembly GCA_949748255.1). Taxonomy (NCBI): domain Eukaryota; kingdom Metazoa; phylum Arthropoda; class Insecta; order Diptera; family Anthomyiidae; genus Eustalomyia; species Eustalomyia histrio. The sequence goes on along the minus strand of OX456523.1, from coordinate 81,713,460 downwards.
TCAAAGTTTTGCAAGTGTTGTTCGTTTGTCTTTTCATGGAGAAATGGCAAACCTTACTGAGCATTTTTGGCATTGCCACATGTCACGAATCTTTTTTACACTTTAACCAAATAGCAAAAAAATACCCTTTACATGTCTGGAGGTATCTGAGATTTTATAATTGCATATGGATATATGGTAGTACAGTACTTCATACAGCGAGGGCCATAACTGTTCACTCAAGTTTAAATTTTCAAAGAAATGTTCAGTTTCATACACGCACGCTATTTAAGATATGTCGTTTAAAATTACACATGAAGCAAGCATGAGTAATATCTTTCAGCATGCATAAGATTTATTCAATTCAAATATCCCTTATTAACGCAGAACTCAACAAGAAAGCTACTTACGCTTACACCAAGGTTACGAAGGGTGTTGATGAAGGTTGTAGCTGACCAGTGTGTTAAAAGATTTTTGTTTTTTATTTTTTTCTTCAACCATACTAAAATACATTTCATGTATTCGTTAACTTCTTTTTTTAATTTTTATAGCAACAATAATTTTTTAGACGCACTTTCATGTTAAAGCTGGATACTGTAATAGACTTTTCCTTGAATAAAATATTTTATCTAGCTTGCTAAAAAATTAAGAAAATTATTATTTTTTTTTTCGAAAAAAAGTAATTACAGTAGAATCGCGATAATTCGTAATTACAAGAGACCAGCAGTTTTTTACGAATTAGGGGGCTTTACGATTTGTTGAAGATGTTTATGTTTAATTGCGCCCACAGGAATATTAGACTGCCGACAATAAAGCTAAAGGTTTAAATGCCACCAAAAATTTGGCAATAACCAATTAACTTGATCTTCCAACAATGCATCAAAAAAAATTTGAGTATTTTCAACAGATTGTATCATTTTATACGTAGAATTCCAACGATTTGGAGTCTCTAGTAACGAAATTTGAATTTCACTTCTGATGTGGTTGCGAACAATTAAAAATTTTCTTGTTTCCTCAATATCTTTATTTATATCTTTAAAAACATCGTGCCAAACCAATTGTCTTAAAATGTTCTTCATCAATATCTTTAAAACCATCGTATGGCTAAATTTAAAAAGCAATGCATTAAAAATAAAATCAATATACATTATCCCCCATATGCATAGACATTTAGTTGATTCTTATAAGGAAAATTTGTTGTTGTTTTACATGTTAATTTGATTTATAAGTGTGTTATAAAAATCAACAGAATGTCTATGCATATGACAGTATATGTTTGAGCTTGTGCAGGTTTTTCAAAAACGGTGACATGGTCATGGATCCTAATAATTTTTAATTGACTTCAGAGTTTCAAATAATGCGCTTTTTCTACGAAGCAAATGCTAAAATAATAATTTTATTCTTTCTCAGAATATTAAGTAAAGATGAGAGCAAAAAACTGGTTAGTTTTTATTTGAAAAATTTATCATGATATCAGCATAAATAAATAATGGAATTGTTAAAAAAATGTATATAAAATTTCATTTGTTAAAAAGTAGAAATGTAGTAGCTAAAAATTAAACCAAAATTGTATGAAATACTGGTACTTTTGAAGTGTCAAGCATCGTTAAAATATTACAAATTTTAAAACGACTCTACTCAATAGAGAACCGTCTATGTTCTGGAATCCTATTACGCCAAAAATAAAACGAATTCAAATATTTTCGTGTTCTTGAATTCACTTTCAATAGTTTTTTTTGGAATTATTTTTATTAACTCAACGTATTTCAAGAGTATTTTTAGCATTTTTACATTTATTAATACTAAAAAATGAGATTTTAAAAGACATATATAATAATATAATATATGAAAGAAGTTTACTTCTTTGGGCAACAATAAAAAAAAATAAGATATATGGCCACCTCGGGAATCAAAACATAAAATTTCTTTCTACATGGTCCAAAAAAGCGAAACACACCTAAAATGGCAAGTGTGACATCTCAAATTCCAAATATGCATTTCGTTTTAAAAATAGCATGGATGGTAACCGAAACGAATGCGGTTATCGGTAAGGGTAACGCTATTTTCTATTATTTTAGTAACGTTATTATAAGGGTAACGATATTTTAGTTATTTCGGTAACAGTATTTTACTGGTAATGGTTTTTTAATTATTTTGTTAACGGTATCTTAGCGATAACGATATTTTATCTATTTCGGTATCGGTATTTTAAAGATTTTTACTACAATTGACTTAAGTAACTTAAGCTAGGTATTATTATGAATCGAAAATTCAAAATTTAAAAATTTGTATTTTTAAAATTTCGTTTCATACAAATTATATTTGGGCCTTTACTGTGGTGGTGGTTAACCTGGGATTAAAAATTTTTGCCTTGAGGTCGTCGTACATTAGCTCTTCGATCTGATCCTCCTGTTGTGTAAAATTTAAGTAGGCCTGGGCAAAGTAAAGTGATGCTTTTCTGACACAGAGTTTTTTTTTAAATTTACAATATAACTTCTGAGACCATAGTCTCAGGCTTTTCTTTTGATAGTGGGAAGGCTGACATCCAGCGAAAGTTCGGATTTAGCTTCTCTAGGAAAAACTTTGGGATATTTCGTAAAAAATATCTTTATTTTTTGATCTTCTGTTGTAGCTGCTACACGGGATCTTCCTACTTTATGCATTGTATGGACGTTGCCAATATTTACTATTCAACAAATCAACAAATATTTTAAAGAAATTTCTTTTTGAGAAAGTCGATTATGAAAATAATTTAAAATTTTGAGCTTAAAAACAGAATTTTAATTTTTTTAAAAGCGCAGAATCAACTTTTAATCATACTAACTTTAAATTGTTATATCTTCCAAATTCGTACCACAATTTTTTTGAATAGTTACGAGATATGGAAGTTTAAAGAAATGGGGAACTCTCCAAATAGTCCCACGATTTTTATATCCTCTACCATTTATGGTGAGGGTATATATCAGTTTGTCATTCCGTTCGTAAAATGCCGAAATATAGGTCTAAGACTCTATAAAGTATATATATTTATGATCCTTATGCGATTTGAAGTCGATTTAGCGATGTCCATCTGTCTGTCTGGCGACCACGGCGCGAAGTCGCACGCGGGGGTCTTCATTTTTTCTAGATTATTGGAGCAGTTTGCTATTGAAAATAAGCAAAATCCGTCCAGCAGTTAAAAAGTTTTGAGTGGAAATGTGAAGGTACCTCTAAATTGGTGTATTTTAGTACAATTTCATATTAGCGACCAGAGATGTGCATGAATCCCATTCAAATGACATATTTATTATTTTGCAAAGTGAATACTGAGTTATCACTAAACATAAACTAAACCAAAGGTGTTATTGCATGATTCAACACAGCAAGTGGTTTGTTACAAAATGCTTATTCTGAAAGTTCTAACCATTCACAAAAGTATTGAATCAGTATGAGTGATGAATATACGCAGAGCTTTTTGAGTAAATATACACTATCCTATATGAGTATGTTTGAATTAATTTAAGACTGTATTTAGGGGATATTTATTGCATATTCTTTTTTATTTTATTTGTAAGTGCTAAAACATATATATTATAATAATGATAGTGATAATGATAATGATAGAAAAAATAAGTACAAATTTCAGCCATTTTTCAGAGGTTAACAAAAGAAATAAGGTAATACTTCATGTTTAATATTTTATTATTTAAAGAAAAATGTACAGTGACTCCAGTTAAAGTGAGCCAGGGTAAATTTTCAAGTAAATTTGTCGATACATAATAAAAGGAAAATCTGATTGGAAAAAATTTAAATTATTTTTTTCAATTAACTAAAAAGCTAAAAAACATAACAATTATTTCCGATAGATTTCTTAAGTAATATAAAAAAAAAAAAAAACAAAAACTTAAAAAATATTCAAATGTGCATCACAGTGAAAGTGAGCCACTAAAAGTAAATGTAGTTAATATTTAATACTAATATTTTGTTGGACCTCCTTTCGCTGAAATAACGCCCTGCAGACGTCTAGGCATCGATTGCAATAAATTTTGGGTGTACGAGGTGGGAATCGCCCTCCACTCGGATTAAAGAGCATCTATGAGGCATTTTTGTGGTGTAATGGTATGTTTTCGGATATTTTGGCCAAGATAGGCCCATAAATTTTCAATTATATTTAAATCCGGAGATTGTGGTGGAACTTCAATAACATATTGGCAATTATACATAAACCATTCCCGCGCAACATGCGATTTATGCTTGGGATCGTTGTTCTGGTAGGAGTAGAAGTCAACTTCGATCCCAAGTTTTTCAACACTCGGCTTGACGTTTTGCTTCAAAATTTCAACATAAACAAATTTCTTCATGATTCCCGTAATGCAGTGCAAGTTTCCGGTTCCACTTCCTGCCATGCACACCCAAACCATGACAGAACCACCTCAATGCTTCACACTTGGGATAAGTTTTTTTCCTGAAGCTGGGTGTTCTTTTGTCGCCATACCATTTGCTTTCCGTCGGAGCCAAATAAGTTAAATTTACTTTCATCTGTAAATAAAACCTAACCAAACATTTATAGTGGATATTTACTCTATTTTATATGTGTATACTAGGGTGGAAGAAATTTTTTTTTCGTGAATTTTGAAGGCCGCGGGCCGGAATATTGTGACACTAGGTCTAAAACTTCAGTGCTAAAAATTTGAGCCAAATCGGACAACGCTTTCAGGGCGCGCGTCGAGGTCAAAGGTAAAATGTATACAAGTTTTACTATTTATATGAAATAAATATCTGAAACTCGTTAGATTGATACATTATTTTACGAAATTATATAAATTTATTTTTTTTAATAAAACCTTTAGTAATTTTTTTATGGAAATTAACCCTAGTCAAAGTGACCCACAAACTGTATAGTCGTTGAAGTCTTTAATACAAGAATAACTTCAATTTGAAATTCTCCATAAATGTAAAGAAGGAATCCCTCTTTAAAGTATATTTTGTTTCAAAATTTTAATAAGGTCGCTTTGAGAGATATAGCATCAGAGATACAGAATATTTGTGATATAGATGGCGCATATCACAAATATTGCAAATGAATTTGTTATTATAGACAACAACCTTTCGTCTTAAATTACGAATTTGAATGCTAAATTTCAAGGATTACTAGATTTTGAAAATAAAAATTATACATTTAATTTTAATGATTACTAGATTTTGAAAATTAAAATTATACATTTAATTTTTTGTTCCAAAACTAATTTATCTTAAATTTCATTCGGTTGTGTAAATTCCGGGTGTTAAGAGCTTTTTGTGAGTGATTTTTTGTGATTTTGGTGAAAAATATATTTGCGAAAATAATGCCCTCGTTAAGAGAAATAATATTTTTAATTGGCATTAATTGTTTGGTTGTAAACTTCCTTCGAAGGGAGAGTGCCTAAAAGTTGTTTCCATAATATGAGGGTAACAAAACTAAGTGCCAAAGAAAGCGCTGCTCCTGCGGTAAGAGTCTGCCATTTTTTGGGGAAAAGGCCCGTATTCAACAGTTCCATAGATGTGAAAAAAATATTGAGCCAATACGAGGAATGGAAAACTTAAAACAAAAATAAATCTAGAGAGTCCGATATTTATAAAAAAAAGAAGGGAACAGTGGGAGGATAGTTTAGACGATCTATTCGATATTGATCATATTGATGCACTAGAACTTATGGATATAGAAGAAGATAAACTATTTTTCATTAAACAAAGAGAAAAAGGACATGAAGGTAGTATGTTAGGAGTGGACCTAAAGGAAAAGGAAGAGAGAAAAATTAAACGAAAAATACAAGAAGAGTTACGTAAAATATAGTGAGGAGTTACCACCAACTTCATTAGGTAAAAAGTTAATTAAATATTAAAAAATGTTTTTTTTTTAATTTTTTGGAAGTACTGAATAATGACTATTTATTTAGCTTGCAATGCTCGAAAGTAAGCCAGAGAGATGCTGTACATTTATTAATAGCAGTAATTGATGCCATGGGACTTAATCCATCTAATTACATTTTAAATCGATCCTCCATAAATCAGCAAAGAGCTCAATTAAGAAAAACGCAAAGTGAAAAAATTATTCAAAAATTCACTGCAAATGATTAATCTGACAATATATTGGGATACTAAACTGTTATAAACAGTAACAGGAACAGTAGAAGATCGCTTGGCTATAATTGCTTCGGCTCCAGGTTTAGAGCAAATTATAAATATGCCTGATATTCCTTCTGGTACTGGAATGGAAATTTCCTCTGCAGTTTATGACGCATGGGAAGATAAAAACATTTTGACAAAAAAGGAAGCGTTTGTTTTTGATACGACATCATCCAACACTGGTCGTTTTAAAGGTGCATGTACGCTTTTGGAGAGAGAGCGATTGGAAAGGATATTTTGTATTTAGGCTGCAGACACCATATTTTTGAAATTGTGTTAGCAGCAGTTTTTGCAGAGGTCAATGTTGGAATATCTATCTAGAATTTTTAGAACTCGTAATTATATTCCTTGGTGGCAGTCACTATGCTAGATGGATGGCCAAGGCTATATACTGTTTGAAAATAGTAATTTTTCTCAATCAGTTTCCTGATATTACCTATTTGGAAATAAATGATTTGATAGAATTTGCTGGTTTTATTTTAAGCTGTTATGTAATTTTGGTTTGATTCAAATAAAGCGGATAAATCAGCTTTAAATGATTATATGTTTTTGAGAAAATTAGAAAACTACAAAACAGTCAACAAAAATATTGCCGACAAAGCCATTTAAAAAATATTAAATCATCTATTTTACTTAAACGAGAAATGTGTAGGCTTTTGTTTATTTGACGAAAGAATAGATGATATAACAAAAGCAAAATTAGTGCCGAAGATGTCTATAGACACTTCTGGAAGTGAAGATGAAAAATTACCTAAAAAGCTTGTGATAAAGAAATCAAATTTTAAGAGTTTTATATTCAGAGATAATTCTGATATTTTAGAAGATTTATTTTCAAAACATACGAAAAAAGTTTTCAAGAGATTTAAAATTTCTACGGACTTTTTTAACAAAGACCCGCATACTTGGAATGTTTTGGAGGAGTACCAAAGAGGTAAAAATATTGCCCAAAACTTGAGTGTTGTCAACGATAGCGCCGAAAGAGGCATTAAATTGATTCAAGAATACCATGGAAAAATAAGAAAGGATGAGGAACAGAAACAATATTTAATGAAAGTAACTATCTTTATATTAGGTATTTTGTATATTAAGTCTTTTTTTTTTTTTGTTATCGTTGTTTTTTCATATTTTTTTCAGGTTGTTCAAAACTGTAGGCAGCAATATTCGAAAAATGCTAATTTACAATCTTTACGAAAAGATTTTGATTTATAAATTATTTTGTCTTACTTTTATTTTTAATTTAGATAAGTTATTGTTTTTAAAATAAGAAATGAAACAAAATATGTCAAAGGTATCCATTAATTTCCACCAAATAACGAAGAACATTTAAGACTTCAACGAATATATAGTTTGTGGGTTACTTTGACTCAAAGGAGGTACTAGGGTTAATTTCCCAAAAAAAAGTACTAAAGTTTTTATTAAAAAAAATAAATTTATATAATTTTGTAAATTAATGTAACAATCTAACGAGTTTCAGATATTTATTTCATATAAATAGTAAAATTTGTATACATCTGACCTTTGACCTTGATGCGCGCCCTGAAAGCACTGAAATTTTCAGCACTGAAGTTTTAGACCTAGTGTCACAATATTCCGACCCGCGGCCCTTAAAATTCGAACAAAATTTTTTTCCATACAAACGATTGTCGCCCTAGTGTATACCTTTTGCCAAAAACTCATATCCTTTTGAACGTTTTTACGAGCAAACTCTAGGCGTTTTTTACGGTTTATTTTGCTAATAAACGGCTTCTTTCTTACTACTCTTCCATTATAACCGTGTTTTCTAAGCACTCTTCTGTCTGTTCCAGGCTGTAATTGGACATCCAGCTGACTTTTGACAATTTCCATCAGTTTCGGAGCGCTTAATCGATGATTTTTTTATTTCTCTTACAATAAAAGCCTCATTTCCTTTCAAAAATGCTTTTATATTACTTTTTTAAAAGCAGTGAGTTCATACATATAGAAAAAAAGTTAATCAACTCATGTACATCTCTGGTAGCGACTGGCAAGTAAAATATTTCCTCTTGTTTTTTCACCAGTCGCTTAGAATTAAATAATATTTTATATTCACCTCAAAAATTTTTTTCACCACTAAATTTTTTTTCACCTCAAAAAAATTTTTTTCACCTCAAATTTTTTTTCCACCACAAATTTGTTTTTCAAAGTTTTTCACCTCAAAAAATTTGTTCACCTTCACAATTTTACTTCTAAAGTTTTTTTAATTATTAAGGATTTTGGTGGAGGGTATTCAAAGATTCGGCACAGCCGAATTTAAGCCTTTTTTACAAGTTTTAAATAGTTTTATTTAAAAGTGGGAATAAGATAAAGTTGTGTAAGTATTTAGAAATTTAGTACTCAATACCGACCGTTTTTTGGAGAACTCAATACAAAACATAATTTTCCCCCGAAAATATAGAAAAAATACAACCCTGATTTTGCGTCTGAAATAATAAGTATTGAGTAGTATCGAGTGTTCAAAAGTTCATATTTAACCCCAAAAAATACGTATTTTTGATTAAAAATTTTGCATAGAATTTGAAAGTCATAAACTTTAAAAAACAAAAATACGTATTGTGGAGCTAAGTATAATTCGTTCATATTTAACCCCACAATCGTCTTCGTATTGCGGAAGATACCCCATTTGTTAGAAAACGTGTCCCGAATGCAATACTTCACAGCAATACTCTAGATATTCTAGAAGATAAATTGGCGATATTGCTTATTAAACATCTAGAAGATAAAAAAGGTAAAACAAATATCGCCGATATATCGTCTGGAAGTTAGAAAGAATATATATATATAACCACGCAGAAGATACAAATAAGTTTTTATATATTTTATTTCACTTTATTAAAATTACACAAATGTCATAAAATACACAAATTCCAAAGATACACAAATTCTGTTAGTGCAACGATTTAAAATAAATTATCTCCATCAACCGGTCTTCCGTGGATTTAAATATATTTTTACGATTATATTGTTACCCTTACAAAATCGTTGATTTATTTATCTCTTAAATAAATCGAGTTCTTTCTATATTGTAAATAATAAACACAGTTTGAAATTATTTATAGCACTATTTATTTATAACAGGCACTAAAATTACAGAAAACACTTTAATAGCACACTTTATTCACATGGTGTAAATAGACTAAACGTTAGCCACACTTTAGTTCTTAAAACTTCAGCGTTTTATTTAAAACTGTCTTGCTGCATCACCAAGTACCCGTATTTATATGAGTAGTCAGGCATTCTAGTTATTTCCAGCTATTACTACACTAGATTTTTCCAGCTGTCAAAAAATTTACTGTTTCGGTTGATGAAATTTCTAGTAAAAGAAATTTCTGTAACAATATTTTTCCTAATTTATAATACTTATTTATTTTGCCTTACAATTTGTTTTTTTTTTTCTGAAGAAAGGTGAATTTTTTGCAATATACTATTAAATACATAAATGAAATATAATTTTAGCTTACCTTGTTATTTTGCAAAATTAATCGCAAATCTGGCTATTTTTAATTTTTATATTTTTTCAATAATATTCTTGTCGTATTTACTTTTTAAAACAAACCAAAAATGTATTTTCTTGTCATTTTGTTCAATAACGCCGATTTATCCTCCAACTGATAAAAAGTAGAAAAGCTCAAAATACTACTTAGATTGTTTTCTAAAAGACAAATTAATGATATCTCCGTATTATTTTCTATGTGATATATCTTCCAAATGCTAGTAGGGATCATGGTTTCATACAAACTTGTTAAGATTTTTTTAAAATATATTTTTTTCAGTTTAAAACTCTACATACGATTATATATTTTTTTATTTATTTATGGCACGAATATTAAAAAAACAAAAAAAATTTTAAATATTTTTGTAAGTATTCCTTTAGGGATATTTCGGTAACGGTATTATAAGGGAAACGATGTTTTATTTATTTCGGTAACTGTATCTTAAAGGTAACTATATTTCAGTTATTTCGGTAACGGTATTTTACAGGTAACGGTTTTTTAATTATTATTTTAAAATTTTAAATATTTTTGTAAGTATTCCTTTAGGGATATTTCGGTAACGGTATTATAAGGGAAACGATGTTTTATTTATTTCGGTAACTGTATCTTAAAGGTAACTATATTTCAGTTATTTCGGTAACGGTATTTTACAGGTAACGGTTTTTTAATTATTTCGGTAACGGTATTTTAAGGTTAACGATATTTCAGTTATTTCGGTAACGCTATTTTACAGGTAACGGGTTTTTAATTATTTTGGTAACGATATTTTAGCAATAACAGTATTTTAGTTATTTCTGTAACGGTATTTTAAGGGTAACGATAGTCAGTTGAAGGTGTATTGAATCGATAACTGAAATTTATTCTTCGCATTAAACTGAAGGGAATTTTTTAAAAACAAATGTTTTTGACACCTTAAATATTTTGCGAACATAAACATTAAAATCGTACTAATTTAAGAACACAGTTTTTGCAATAGTCACTAATTACAGAACATACACGAACAAAAGAAAATTATAAAACCTAAAGAACCCTAAAATAGCTTTTAATTTCTTTTCTCACCGACATTTTCTTACCGACATTATCAGGCGATTTATGCAAATATAAGAACAAATCATAATTACCCTTGGTTCATCTTGTGAATCTTTTAGAAGTTGATACATTTTGATAACGTTTGAGGCATTATCTGCAGTGCAAGAGTAGATTTGATTAATTTAGATCTTGTATTCTTGCAAACAGCCAAGAATTTCTTGTTTGAGATTCTAGGCCGAGTGCCTTTTTTTGTTTGTATCATTCCAAGTCAAAATTTATAGTTTTTCATCGGATATTATCTGCGTGTATTCCTAAAATATGCTTGTCCTTAAATTTATTTTTATAGAGCAGTTTGTTTTTCAGTTTTTTTTGAATAGTTTGTTTTATCTTCGTTGAAAAGCTTTCCAAATGATTATGTATATTTTTTTGAATTTATGTTAAGGTCGTAAGCACCTTCTACTGGACCAAAGATTTTTTTAAAAAACATTTTTTGTAGTCAAATATTTTGAATGGAAAATTTTTAACGTTAACAATGCCTACACAACACTTCAGAAATTCATATTTTGGTAAAGATAATTTTGATATTGGCGCACGAGTTTTTTGTTTAAGTACATAGCCCCCATAACATCCATATTATGGACAATTTTGTAATGCCTTTTTAGGTTGGCTATTTGTTTACCTTTTAACTTCTTCGATCATATTCTACACTTAGATTTCTTATGAATATCATTGTATTCACAGAATGTATTTATATTGTATGCAATTCTGCCCATTTTTCCACAAAAAAGCGATTTTTGATATAATCTTATTAAAATAGTTTTTTTTGTAATTTATTTAGTTTATTTAAAAAGTAATACCTAGTTTGTTTTTAAATGAAGGATCAATTGAAATTCATAGAAATATATTTTTTAACTATTTTAATTAGTCATTCAAAAAACAAACTTTAAAAATTTACAGACATTCAGTAGGAGTTCATTTTTTCTATTTAATGTAAAATTTTTTGTTGTCTGTTTTCAAAAATAGAAATTCATATAGTTCCTTTTTGTTTTTTTTACCAAAGTAACTTGTTTATATATAAAATTATTTCAATAAAAACTACAAGAAATTATTCAAATATACATACACACAAAGCCAATAAAAATATATACATCTGTGTGTGTTGTGTTTTGTAAAATTACATACAAATGAAAAAAAATTCAATTTGAAAAATAAAATAAACCACAAAAATGTTTTTTTTTCTAATTTTTATCAGTTAAAAATTTATGGTTTTTTAGACGACTAGATTGCTTTTACTACTTTTGTCGATTATTAAACAATGATTGAAAATAAACAACAAAATAGGTTGAATATAATGAAAAAATAGTAGTCCTCTTTTTGATTGTGTTTTCGGTTAATTTAATATGTATTTTAGATTATTTTTAACGAAATAATATTGTGAGTGTGAAAATAAAACTATTAAATTCAAATTACTTTTCGTTTCAGATTATTTTAGTAGTTTTATTTTTAAAAATATTTATTGAGTTAAAAAAAAATCACACAGACTTTTATTTAATACTTGTGAAGTATTTTAAAAAAAAAAAAAATACTTTCAGAGTTTTATCACTAAAGAGTTTTATATTTTGTACTTTTCCATTGTTATCTAAAAATCTTGTAAATCCTAGTAAACTTTTATGTTTATATATTTACTAAAAAATATTTTTGATTATTCCCAAATAAATTTTCGTCACGTTGACTTCTTTTATAACAATAGTTATGAGCCCAGACCCATGCTTGGAATTGATTTGTTTGAAAAAATTTTAATACATGGAGTTTGACAGTTCGATGGTTGTAAAAGTCATATTTATTCGGAAAATATGGGAATAGATTAATTTTTGAGTGACGGGATAAAAAATGTCGGGTCATATAGCACAAATTGAAAAACTGAATGGTGAAAACTATGCGGTATGGGCTGTATAAATGAAAATCCTTCTAATTACCTTGGATTTATGGGATAGTGTTGAAGGAGCAACAAGCAGTACAACCAGCGGAGATGCTACTAAAAGGTATATAGCTTTGGAAAATATAATATTGTTCCACAGATGCCTGGAATACGTTAAACGGTTTGTACAAACGAGATGAACCGGCACGTAAAGTTAATCAGAACGGTTTCCAGCACAGAAAATGTTTTTAACGCCAATTTATCGCGTCAAAAAGATGTCCATAATAAGGAAGGCGTTGGTAAAAAATCCAATATTAATAAAATATTTTTATATGTTGGATTTATTATGTTATCCTGTTAAAAAAATTAAATTTTTGGAAGGGAAAAAATGCATTCGATCGGAATAAATGAACTATCGGACTCGAAATTTTAAAAACATTTCAACTTTTATATTAGAAAAATGCGTTTTTTATATTAAGTATATTAAAGATTTTTATAGATATTGTATTATCATAAAATATTTTTCGTTTATTGCTATAAATTTTTTTCAGTGCATTAAAAAAAAATCAGCATGCACCCGCTACACTTGTTCATTCGTCGCTGCAAAAAGTATACAAAGGATAGGGAGAAGTTTGCTCTTACGAACTTTTTAGTATTAGTAGTGCTTAGCAGCCATATAACCAATTTTTCAGTTCTTTTTTTTATAACAAAATATTTTTTTATTTTATTCATGTATTTTTCCAGATTTTTCATATAAAAATATAACATTTGTTCAATATACTATTTATTTTTACTAAAATTAGACATATTTAATATAAGTAAAAAATACAACCAAATGTTGCAATAGTGTTAAAAATAGTTACGAATTCAAACATAACATTGTGACATGAAAAGTATTATGGTGTGTACACACATTGACCAACTCTGTCTATTCACATCCATTATTTCCCATATATAATAAAGAGAACAAATATGCTATTAATTGTTGAATCATATAATTAAAAAGAAACTATAAAAAAATGCATGAATTTGAAAAAAGTTGTTTACATGAAAAAACTGGAAAACAGTTAATGATCCCAAAAACTGGGATAAACAATTAAACTGTTTATATGGCAACACTGCATACACCAAATTTAATGTTTTTCATTACATTAGCAACTTTGAAAATCTTACTAATTGTAAAAATGTTAAGAGTTTCTCAATCTACCCTCCTTTTTACTATTTTTTTAACATACTTGTAAAAAGATTTCTATGAGCAAAAATCATAACAGTTTCTCAAGTATGTTTGATTAACGATTCTACTTCCCAATATTTTTTCAAACTTTGTTATAATTTTGTTCGTTAATATTTCTTCTCTACTTCTCCGTTTTGCTTTTATTTATGTTTAAAAAACTATTATTCACTATAAATGTATATTAAACACGTTTGTATAATTTAGCATTTTCTCAACAGCATTGTAAGTCTGATTATAAAAAACTTATTACAAACAACAATTTCTAAATTGTTTGAAGTCTTGTTCCAGTAAAGTCCCGTTAATTGTACCGTAAGTTCATCGTTGAATATTTTGTACCGCGTGTCATTGTCATTCCTAATTTTGCTTCAAAAGAGTGCATATACTCTAAAAATATGTTTTTGATGTTTTTTTTCATTTTTGTATTGTAAGAAAAATTTATTTTTACTAAAATTGAAGAGAATTGAATGTATAAAAATATGGGCTTCGATCTATGTTAACCACTATGTTATATAAAAATGTTAATTTTTTAAATAACACTAAGAGATCTGAGGTAGGGTAGCATTTGGTAATAATTTTTGTCTTAATGATCATCCAAATACATTTTCCTTTTTTATTTACAATATTATATATCTAGTCTAATCTTTCATTAAAATAACATTAATTTGGATAGATTTCAAAAATTTTTAGTTGGTGGACTTTTTCTGGGACTTGCCCATATCAAACTATCCGATAAAATAAAAGTATTTTTCTCAAGTACCGGATTCACTTTCACTTAAGCAGAGTAAAATGGGATTTAAAAAGATGATTAAAATTAATCATTAAAAGTCCCTTCTTCTTTTTATTAAAATTAAACAAACTTTATTGCTGTTTATTAAAATCAAAATCCACTGATATCTTTCTATATGTTTTAGTAATAAAAATCATTTTATTTAAATGTTGTATAATAAGTATTTATTTAATAGGGGAATAGTAATTGATTCATTACACAATTTTGTATTTTTTAGAGTGTACTTTATTTCTTTAACAAAGCGGCATATACCTGCTCTGTTGAAAGTTAGCGTAATACCAAAAAGTATATAATTCTCAAGTATATAATTCTCAATTTTAACTATTTTTTTGCCGTTTTGTGGGATACTAGAATATAATATTTGTTCAATATAATATTTATTTTTACTAAAATTAGACATGTCTAATAAAGTAAAAAAATACAACAAAAATTTGCAATTGTGGTAAAAAATAGTTACAAATTCAAACATAACATTGTGACATGAAAAGTATTAAAGTGTGTACACACACATTGACCAACTTTGTCTATTCATATCCATTATTTCCCATTTCTATGGTAAAAATATATAATAAAGAGAATAAATATGCTATTAATTGTTGCAACATATAACTAAAAAACCTATAAAAAATGCAATAATTTAAAAAAAAATTGTTTTCATGAAAAAACTGTTAAACATTTAAGAATCCAAAAACTGGGATAAAAAATTAAACTGTTTATGTGGCAGCACTGCATACACCAAATTTAATGTTTTTCAACACTTTAGCAACTTTGAAAATGTTGCCCTCTCATTTAAAAATGTTACCGCTGAACTCTGTACCATGTTGAATTTCTGGTAGAGTGTTAAAAACACTCTATAGTAAATTATATACTTTTTGGTATTACTGAATGAAATAATTGTATTTTTTGTGCTCTAAGCTGTAAGATTTGATGACATTCGTGTAGTGTACGTGTAAATTACCGATTGTATTCGGCCCCCGAGTGCTATGAGTGCCGGTCACTGGTTTACATATGTTTGCACTCTCACCGTTATCAATGAACTCCCAATTTTTTGTTGGTAATATTAGGCCCATTCGTTTACTTTTCTTAGTCAAGTCCAGTAAGAATTACTCAGTAACAAACTTACAGAGAGTAAGACGCTTATTTTTTGTCAAATCGTAACAAGAAGAGTGACAAAAAAACTGTGGTTGTGAAGTTCTTAAATAAAAATTAAAAAAGTTTTCATGAATGAAAAAGCTAAAATGAAGGAGATGGATCATCTAAAAAATGTATAAGTTAATGATTTTTGAGCAACGAGATCATGGAACATCCATGATCTCCTTACTATGGGAAATCATTAAAATATGTTGGTTTTAAATTTGTTTTTGTCAGAGGTAGTAACGTACTATATATACTATAACTACTTTGAAAGTCTATATAACTGTTGTTAATTTAATATTTTCAATTTTCAATTTTCAAATATTTTTATATAAAAAAATCATAGTTCTGGAATTTTGGTGATTCCAGTTAAGACTTTATCTGGTATATGAATCTCAGATTTTTAATTTAAAAAAAGTAATACAATTGGAAACACGAATATTTATGTTTTAAAAAAAGTATACAAATTAAATAATTCCACTTAGGACCTGTGCGAGGTAGCTAAATAAATTCTAAACTAAATTGACAAAAGATTTTAAAATTTCTTTGACAAAATATTTGAACAATTTTTAAAATTTCATAGAAATTGAAGATACCTGAATTTAGTTTAGACTTTTTAGCCAGCTCACACCCACACAAAATAATACAACAGTGTTGGCAGGCAATACCCCTAAAATACCGTTAACGATTCAATACCCTTTCAACTCACTATCGTTACTCCTAAAATACCGTTACCGAAATAACTGAAAAATCGTTATCCTTAAAATACCGTTACCGAAATAATAGAAAATACCGTTATCGCTAAGATACCGATACCGAAATAACTGAAAAAATCGTTATCCCTAAAATACCGTTACCGAAATAAATGAAAAAATCGTTATCCTTAAAATACCGTTACCGAAATAATTGAAAAAAAAATCGTTACCCCTAAAATACCGTTACCGAAATAAAAGAAAATAACTTTACGCTTAAAATACCGATACATTTTTTTATTAAGTAGTGTCTACACAAGTTATGATCTTGTTTACCAGGTGTCTTCAAATGCAATAAAATTTGCCATTACACAAAAAATCAACAATAAAATTATTTTCGATGTTCTTTTGTGTGTAATTTTCGAATTTTATTTTTTATTATGGAATGAGATATAATTATATGTGGTTTAATATACGTTCTAATATAAGAAATATTTTTTGATATGGTATAGGATATAATTATATATGATACAACATGTGCAAATTTGAGATATTGTTATATATGATATTGTTATATATGTAAAAGATATAATTTCATATAATTATATGTGGCGCCATGGTTTCGAATCCCAGCCAGTGAGATCAATTGTTTGTGCTTTTAGTTTGTTTTTATTTCCTTATTAATATTTTTTTACAAAACTTTCAAATTTAAATCATTTCGGGATAACAAGAACTAGAAATTATTGATAGGATATAAGTAGTGAAAATTTATATACATATATATTTTTTCGCTTAAAATATAATTATTTTACCATGTCCCAGACCAAGACTCTAAGATGTACCTCAATATTGAGTTAGCCCATACTCCAGGTAACACATATTTAAAATTTCAGGTTTCTAGCTAAATCGGTGTGGGCAGCCCTTTAAGGGAGAGTGTTCAACTTTTTGCCCCTCTTCGAAGACATTTACAAAAATCCCACCTAGGTAAATGTCTACACCGGAGGAGGAACATATGAACCAAATTTAAACTTCCCAGCTCCAGCGTCGTCAAGGGTGAGAATTTTTCCCTTTTCTGCCCCTCCTCTTTGGATTTTAACTTTATAGGTCCAACAGTTTGTGCATGCTGTTAAAGCATATTTCATATTGGGCAGGCCGTAAAAGGGGAGTTTTTCCCATTTTGCTCTTGCCCGAAGAAGTTTCCAAGAACATCGTCTTAGTGAGTGTCTACGCCGTAGGGAGAACCTACATACAAAATGTCAGCTTCCTACCTCCTGCTGTTTGGCTGGGCGTTGTTGAATGAAATAAAGAAATAAATATTTACATATTTAGACAGTTACACATTTTCACATTTGCCCATTTGCACATTTGCCCCTTTGCACATTTACATTACCATCAAACCATCGATCCATTAAACCATCAATCTATCAAACCATTAAACAATCAATCAAAAATTTTTGTGCATATTGATGGTGTCCTGATTACTGAATCGTATATGGTAAAATATTTAGGCATATATTTAAACCACAACTTACTCTGGGATACGCATATAAATAAAATCAAAATTTTCGTCTGTAATCGGTGTTCTTTATAAGTTTCAAAATAAACTTAGCTGTGATGTGAAAAAGCTGATTTATCAATCAATCATACACTCCCATTTGACTTATCTACCAATTATTTATTGCAGAGAGAATATTGCGTTAAAATGTCTTTAATCTGCTCAAAATAAAGCTCTTAAACTAGTGTTCAATCTACCAATACGGTATTCCACATTGGATCTTTTTAGAATATATGCTAAATATGTATTACGAATTCGTGGTCTATATAAACATAAAATTTTAATGTATATTTTTAATACAACTGGAAGAAATGTTAATCCAGAATGTAGTACGTATACAAAGAAATACCAGACAAGCTTTAAACTTAGCTCGTTTGTTTTTCACTAAACAGCGCATTGCATTTTTTGGACCACTTAAATATAATCAACTACCAGTAAATTTGCGGAATATTCAAGTTACTTCTACATTTAAAGAACAAGTTAAACATTATTTATTGCAAAATATAGAAACACTTCTTATGTAATCTTCTAAATTATGTAAATGATTATACATGTGTCATAAGATGTTAACTTATTCTACTTTATACCAATGAGTTTTATTTTATTATTTTTTATATTCGAAATATATAATGTAATGTTGCCTGGTAGCCCCTTTAAAGCAGTGCTGTTCAAAAATAAAAATGTAGTTGTGTTTGTGAGAAAATGAGAATTGCACTGTAAGAAATGTTCAATGGGTTAATAGCAGTGCTAGTATCTGAATGAATTTATTTTTTTATTGTAAATATGAAACTGTTAATGTTTTGTGTAAAACTGTTTTAAAGAAATGAAAATTGAACAAAAATTAAATTTTTGAAAGGAAAAAAAGAAATATATACATTAGGGTGTCTTTTTTATTGTATAAAAACAAAAAGTTGAAGACTTTTTTAATCAATATTAAAATATCTTTAATATGTTAATAAAATATCTTTAATATGTTGGATTATAAAATATCTTTAATATGTTGGATTTCTTATGTTATTCTGTTAAAAAAATGAATGAACGATTGGACTCGAATTTTTCAAAACATATCAACTTTAATTAAAAAAAAGGGTTTTTTATTAAGTCTATTAGAGATTTTTATAGATCTTGTAGTATCACAAAATATTTTTCGTACATTGCTATTAATTTTTTTCAGTGCATTGAAAAAAAACCAGCATACATCCACTACACATGTTCACTCGTCGCTGTTTCAGTGACGACTAAAAGCAAGAGCGTAAGAATACATGTGAGTTGAGCAGGGGACAATTGTCCCATCAAATGAACAGCACTGATTTAAAGCCTTTAAGGCGCTGGGCGATAATTGAGTTTGTTTTATATATATTATTGAATAAATAAAAATACTTAAAAAAAGACAAATTTACTCTCAAAAATCAATTTTAACTGCTCGATATGGAAAAGAGAATTCAAGTTGTAAAATACAAATTATAGAGTAATCGAACGGATTACTCTATAATAACATATATTCTTAACCTACTAAAAATATACCGTTCAGTATAAATCTTTAGTACAATTACTTTTTATGGCTCTGAAAATTACATTTTTTATGTTAAAAAATCAAAATTTACAAAACTTTGATGGAGTAAAAAAATACGAAAAAAAGAGTATTTTTTACGTTTTTGAAAGTTTATACTAATATCTTAAAGATTATAAAAATAATAGAATAATATTTTTTGCCACAAATAACAAAAAAACATGTTTTAAAATGTCTATTTTCATAATTTATACTAAAATTTGTTCCACTTTTAAAGTGCCAAAATTTTAAATGTCGAAAAAAAAATTACCATAATTATGGATGAAAAATATATTTGTGGAAAGATTATAAGCAGCTTAAAATCGTGTACGAGAATATTTTTGTTTTGCCTTTTTGGAGCGAAAATAGTACAAACAAAAAAGTTTTAGATGTTTCACGAAAAAAATTTAAAAAATTAAGTTTTTCATAAAATGATTTGAATTTTTTTTTTAAGATTAATTTAACAGTTTTTAATAATGATTTTGCTTTACTAGCGTTTCCTGTTAATTTAACATGATTTTGCAATAAAACAAAAATTAATTTTTTTTTCAAATAAAAATCATGTAAAATTTACATTTTTATTCCAGTAAAATTTAAGGCATTATCATGTAAAAATTAAGTTTAAGTCCTTTAAAATCAACAGTAGAAATTGTAAAAATAACATGAATTTCAACACGAATTTCATTTAAAATTCACTATTAAATAATTTAAAATTAAAATGATGACCATATTGAAATAACATGAAATTTCATGTTAATTTTAAATGATTTCTATATAAAAATAACTTTAAAGCAATGTTGGTTCAGTAAAAAACAATTTAAATTTTATTAATTTATTTCTTTATACATACATAAGTATAACATAAATATAATAAAGTTTACAAAAATTGATTTCTTAAATATATTTTACAATTATTTATTGGAAAAAGATGTAAAGGTGAACTTGTAAATTCATGGAATTCTTTTAAAATTATTTCTTCCTTTAACTTGCCTACTACATATGATTGGAAATGATCATCAAAGTTGCGAATTACAACTTCATAACATAGAACATAAATTTTAGATTGAACACACTCCATTTACTGTAAAGAAGGTGGCTTTTGTTTGGATGCAGTAGCTTGATGTCTATATTAATCTAATAAAATAAAGAGGGCAAGGTAATAATGAATTATTTTCCTAAGTTTAGTAAAAATTACTAGTTCGTCAGATTTGCTATTATTATAAAGTGGCCAATAGCTAAGAAATTCATAATTGCTTATAGATGTCTTCAGTTCCAATTAACTTCGTCCCAGTTAGAAAACTCTCTTGAGAGAGAAGCTTTTAAGGCCAGTAAAACTGGTTCATTAAATTCAGAACAATCTTTATGGTAAATCGAATCTGAATCTTCTAAACCAGCAGGATTCGCTTTCCTACCTCGTGGTATGTAGTAGTATTCCTGAAAGATTAAAAAATTTAAATAAATTATTGTAATTTATTAGGTAAAATAAAATACGTACTATTATTTCATGAGAAAAGATTTATATTTTGTCATCTATTGCTGGCAAATCTTTTGGCGATAATTTTACATTGCGATAAAATATAATATTTATTAAATCTCCACGAAAAGAGTCGGTTAGTTGACATTTTTTTTCATAAAAACTTGTAATGGATTTTCCTTTAAGACTCTAAAAAAATAACAATAATAAATAGTTACAAAAATACAAAACCGTGATTTTTTAGTTTGCTTAAGATAGCTTGGAACCCCATCTGATGTGCAAAGGGATAAATTCGGAATGTTTGTTGTCCTATCATTAGATTGATTTTGTAACCAACAGACTACTTTATTGGCAAAATTATGGAAAAGTTTACCAAAAATAAACAAATAGATTATTTAAAATTCTTTGTCTTTACCTCACTCTTTCTCCAAATAAATAATTTTTCCCGGAAGTACAATAGATGGTATAGCTTCCTTTGTGACCTCTTTTGATAAGTATTTTAGGCTTTCAAATGTTATTTCAGCTTCTTATTGCTTAGGAGCTGAAATAGTTAGGTTTTTGTTAGAGTAATAAACAAAAATAGATTAATAAATTCTTACTTGTCGAATAAGCCTTTACTTCATTTAAGTCAGAAGTTTTCAGCAGCTAGTCTCATTGCTAACTTTGATTTGTATTTTGAACCACTGGAATATTTAAAATTAAATTTCCTTCTACGTCGCTCTCGAAATTAATGGTTTCTTGAAACAGACTTTTTAAATTACTTTCAGACTTTTTAAATTACTTTCATTATTGTTAGACGCTACCATTATTATGTTTTTAAAAATAAAATTCACTCACTTTGTTAAGCACAAAATAGAAAAACACAATAAGAATGCTTGTTCTTTGTTGTATTAAAGTAGCGGTACTTTTTGAATTTTTTTTACTAGTTTACATGAATTCATTTAATTTATAGTTTTTTCGTGTTATTTTTACACTGCATAGTTGTTATTTTTATTTGATTTTAGTGTTGATTTTACAATGGTTAGTATTGTTTTTAAACAAACACATGTAAATTTTACTTTAAAAACTCTAATTTTTACTACAAAACTACAATTTTAAAAATTTAATATTGACCAATGTTATTATACCCTCCGCCATACATGGTGAGGGTATATATCAGTTTGTCATTCCGTTTGTAATATGTCGAAATATAGGTTTAAGACCCCATAAAGTATATATATTCGTGATCCTTATGCAATTTTAAGTCTGTCTGTCTGCCTGTTGAAATGGCGATCACGACGCGAAGACGCAAGCGGGGATGCCTATTTTTACCCAGATTATTGAACATCCTCCCGAGCAGTTTGGTATTTAAAATGAGCGAAATCGGTTTAGCGGTTCAAAAGTTATGAGTGAAAATGTGAAGGTACCTCTAAATTTTCCATACAAATTTGTACAATTTTTCTGTATCTATTTTTATTTTCTGTAAAGTAAGTAAAAATGTTATTAAGTCTTTTTCTTGTTCGATTACATTTATTGTCTTACATACTATGAGAACACATAACATTCTTAGAGCTATATGTGTGTTACTGTAATAACTAAGTTAACGTAAAAAGCAACATTGTTAAAGTTGCTAACAGAGCAGACCTCTGTAAATAACATTACTAAAACTAAATAAATGTTATTTAAAACTAAATAACAAAAGTTCTGTTACATAAATTGACCAAACATATTCATATTACAGTTCATGCAAAATTTAGTATATACTACGTATATCATCTTCAGCCCCTATGATTGCTGGAGGCTGGGCTCATATAAAATGAGGTAAGGTCCAGAGGAGCTGGATCGTCGTTAATACGTCCATTAATTATACCGACAGAAGAAAGATATGTAGATCCAGCCCAGATGGTGTTTTTCTCGCTTTCGTATATTAAGCTGACAAGAATATTATCGTGTAGCGCAAGTTTCTCAACAAATCTGGCTTGCAACGACATGGCGTACCTACAGAAGGGTAGAACATAGCGCATTTTCATAGACGTATTTGAAAATAGTTTTATGAAATTTTTATAATTTTTTCCGATGCATTTTCTTAGGATTTTCCGTTCAATTCTTTGGCTACTATAGGAGATAAAATAAACCAGATTGAATTTTTCTGTTAAGCTTTGTTGGTTTTTCGTTTCATTCCTTAAAATGTATTTTTTGTTTTTGTAACCAAAGATATTTATATCTAAAGAAAGAGCAAAATATATAATTGGTTTAGTGCCGCTACTTTTGAATAGGTGGCACTGAATTAACTAACACAATACCCTGCCCTACGGCTAGGTCCAAAGAAAGAACATTCGTTGCAACTATTTATCAATACGTGGCGCATCAGAAAGTGCATTCTCTCCATTAGGCATATTCAGCTGCAGAGCTAGTCACCATTAGCCGGAAAAAAATGAGTATTTGACAAAAACTATGCTTTAAAATGTGTTTTTGGTGCAGTTCATGGTTAAAAAAAATAGTGAAAATGTAAAGGTGCCTCTAAATTGCCAATACAAATTTAGTACAATTCCATAGTAGCGACTGGTACATAACATATTTTCTCATATTTTTTCACCAGTCGCTTAGCAGTAAATATTTTGTATTCACCTCAAATATTTTTTCACCACTAAAATTTTTTTTCACCACAAAAAATTTTTTTACCTTAAAATTTTTTTTCATCTCTAATTTTTTTTCCGCCAAAAAAGTTCCAAAAAAGTTTTTCACCTACATAATTTTACTTCAAAAATTTTTTTTATATTATTTGTATCTAAACAGAAGAGAACATCTTTTTAGGATATTGGTGGAGGGTATTCAAAGATTCGGCACAGCTGAATTTAGCCCTTTTTTACTTGTTTTTACCTTGAAAAAGGTAAAAATTAATGTGTACAATTTTATTTTTACGTTAACAATTTAAAATTAACAATTTTTAATATAAAATTAACATGTTTAACTGTTAATTTAATATGAAACAACGTAAATATTAAATTAATTTTTTTTTTTTTTGCAGAAATTTACAATGTGATGAAATTAACATTTTTTCATGTTGATTTTACATTGCGTTTTTTTCTGTGTGTACAAAATATTGAAAACCCAAAAATTAAAAAAATTTAATGGAGTAAAAGAAATACAAAAATTACTGAAATTAAATTAATATATGTGAAATAAAATTGATAGCATCTGCAATTAAGTTAGACTTCGCCGGAACGCGAAATTGAGCAATTATATTTTTTGCCCAGCTCTACCTTTTCTTACAAACACATAATTTATTTGTTAGTGAAAATCCTTAATAATTTTTAAGGGAAAAATAAATAAAATTTAAAATTTTAGAATTTTATTTAAATTTATTAAATAAAAAATGGTGGGCAGATTTGTTGAATTTCTAGAAGATTTTGATAAGGGAAACACGTCTTGTTCTTTTGCTTTTAAAATTCAACTTTATTGTTTTATTAAGCAATATGGAGCATCAAGCTCCGTATTGTTCCAGTTCTCTTTCATTTCAGCGAATGCCGTTACAATTAACATATTAAGCAAATTATAAAGGTTTGACGAAAAACAATTAACATGGTTGTAAAATTCATTATTATGTTAATTTACGTTAAATTTGAATTATATATTTAAATTCAAGATCCATTTAATATTCAATAAAATTCAATTCAATAAAAATTCAATTATAATAAACAATTAATAACAAAATTGTTATTATTAAAAATAAGTATTAAAAAAAGGTAAAAAATGTGTTTTTTAAAAACCCATCGTGATAACAATGTGGAGAAAACCAAACAGGTAAAAACTCCACGCTGGTCACCAAACATTCCGGCCCCATTGAAGGACCGTAGGTCTTCAAATTTCTGGTAGTGGTGCGAGCTTGGAAATCGGACGCTTATAAACGCCTCTTGCCGTTCTTACCTCCGCCACTCTGACCTTGCCGTCTTGGGGAGTGCTCTCCTGGGGAGTCCTCTCCTGGCAGCGAACCTTCTAAAAGAAAGGATAAATGCGTCGGAATATAAATTGGAAACTAATTCTAAGTGAACAGCCTTCGAAATGAAACATACAAAAACCGCTATATAAATTTTGATAGGAGGTCTATCACGAATTCGTAATGAAATATTCACGGGACCACAAAAGTCTACGCCGGAAATTAAAAATGGACGTAGCGCTTTCACTCTGTTGGTGGGTAAATTTCCCATTATTTGGGTCATCAATTTTAGTTTATAGCGGTAGCAATGAACACATTTACGCACTAATTTGCTACACTCTTCTCTGGCATTTATAAGCCAAATATTTTCCCGTAAAAAGAAAAATTTCGCGTATTTTCTGTGAACTTGTGGATAAATGGTGTTAAACGTTGAATATTCGAAGCCAACACCTGAGATTTCTGTTATTTAGCAATCTCCTCAGAGAATTCTTCTCTCTGGACTATTTCCACAAACCTATAAAAGGCCAGTTCATCTCCTTTACAGTAGGACATACAGTTTTCATGATTTTACGTTTTCTACAAAAGTCAATAAATCTTAGCACGTAGCACATGATTCTCAATGACTTTTTGTAAGACGAATGATCGTCTACCAATTTCAAGAATATATTCATGTGATTTTCTTCCGGAGAATTTTGTAATTCCGGAGAACTCTCTACTGTAAGGAGAACATTGGATTTTCTTTTCCCTAAAGACTTGACTCTCTGTTAACACGAAATGATAGTTAACAGGCCAGTTTGAGCTATCAAGGGAAGAAACGAAGGACCAACAAACCAAATTGAGTCTTCTAGATCATCAACATCCTGTTCTCTAGATACAATGTTAGCCGGATTTTGTGTCGTGGGCACGTGGCGCCAAGAAACACGGTCTGAGTATTCTTGTATTTCAGCAACTCGGTTCGACACAAAAGTTGCGAGAGTGAATGGATGAGTTTTAATCCAATGTAAAGTGATTTCTGAATCTGTCCAGAAATGTACACTCTCGATTTCAAAGCTCATCATGTTTTTAATTCAAATCCACAATTTTGCCAATAGATGTGCCGCACACAACTTAAGTCTCGAAAGAGATTTTGTCTTGAGTGGAGCGACTTTTGATTTGGCTTTAAGAAGCCTACAAAAAACTTCATTTGAGTCAATACTCCTAATACATATAAATGCATGAAAATTATCTTTTAAATGAAACTTAAATGAATCATTCTTCGGAACCCAATGTATGCGTAAAGCTTTGGCCGAATCGGAATCACTATGTAACAGTTTTTCGTTACAATTAGTAAGGTTAAAATCGGGGTGATTGGAAAACCATTTGGTTAAATTAAATCCAGATGAACTCAGTATTTGAGTCACCTGGTCTCGAATAGTTAACAGTTCTTGAAAACTATCGGCGCCAGTTAATAAATCGTCAACATAAAAATCACTGCGAATAACTTTTGACGCTATCGGCAGTCTCTTTGTATAAAAGACATCTGATTGCTAAAAATGGCGCGGAAGACGTACCGTAAATAACAGTGTTCAAACGAAACACTTGTAGCAAATCAGATGGATTTTGTCTCCAAAGGATTTTTTCAATCTCGGCAGTGATAACGAATTTATGGAATCGAAAACGGATTAGCGTCGAATATAATTATTCTTGCACCGAAGGGCCAACCATTAACAAATCGTTAAGTGAAGTTCTCGAAGAAGTTCGACTCGAGGCACCAAAAACTACACGAAGTTTGGTAGTAGTGCTTTGAGGACGCAAAACGCACTGATGCGGAATAAAATAATGAGGAGACCTCGGTATTTGATTGTCCGTAATGGACATATGACCTAAGTCGACATACTCTTTCATAAAATCGTGATACATTTCTCTCATAATGTTTTCGGTTTTGAGTCTACGCTTTAGCGCAAGAAAACGCCTCTTGGCAGTATCAAAGGAGGATCCTAAAAGATTAGGATCCGATTTGAAAGGAAGTGAGACTTCAAAACGTCCTGACGATAAACGTCGTACCGAATCTTTGAACTTATTTATAATTTTTTTTGTTCCTCATTAAAAATGACTGTTGATTAATTAGACAGTTCCTCTGATTCCCAGATTTTTCGAACAATTGAATCAACAGAATCCTCGTTTTCAATAGAATTGCTAACGTGGCATACATTTGAACGCGAGCCCTTTGGCTGGTTGCATTTACCAGCTACAATCCAGCCAAGAGTTGTTTTCTGAAGAACTGGCAGGTTCGGGTTAGACTTAATTTGTCCAACGCATAGCAGTTCAAAGAATAGTTCACCACCGATCAATAAATCAACTTTCTGTGGTTTGTAAAAGCAAGGATCTGCCAATGCAATATTCTTCGGAAAATTCCAATCGGTAGTGCAAATCTTGCGATCAGGTTGGAAGTTCGTAATTAAACTCAATACCCGAAACTTAGACCAGAATTGAGTAGAATTAACCCTCGACATGACAACGACTTCGATGCTAGATTTAGCAGAAGAAATTAATTTAATCTGCCTCCTTCTCTCTTAATTCTAAGTCTCTGTGCAAGTTCCTCAGTTATCAAATTCGTTTGAGAACCTGAATCTTAAAGTACCCTAGCCAGAATATAATTTCCGGAACTACTTCTCACTTTCACGACCGCTGTCGCGAGAATTATATTCTCATCCGATAATGAAAGATTCACCGAAGCGTGAGAAGTAGACGGCTGTTAGAACTTGAGGCTTGAGAATTAGTATTATATCTATGTAGCATTGAGTGATTAGAGACAGTGCAGACTCTACACTTTTGTGAATTGCATAGGTAACTTTTTATTAAAAGAGTAACTTTTTATTAAAAGAGTTGCTGATGAGGAGAAATTGAATATTTTATTCAGTTTCATACAAAGAACGTTATGGTCAACTGTATCAAATGCTTTGGAGTGGTCAAGAAGTACAAGGAAAGTTATTTCACCGATATCAATACTTCCACGTATATCCTCTCATATCTCGATCAGGGCAGTAACGCAACTGTGTTAAGGTCCAAATCCAGCAAGCCATTTTCATTAATATATGTATACATTTGTTGGTGCAATAATTTCTTAAATACTTTAGATAATTGTGGAAGAATAGCAATCGGACGGTATTGATTATTGGATTTGAGTATGGGTATAACTTTCGCGTACTTCGAGTTATTTGAAAAACTGCTTTATGTAATTATTGTATTAAAGATGTTTGTTATATACGGAATCAGAACTGGGATAGTTGCTTTAAGAAATCTTAGATGTATGTTGTCAAAACCAACAGAATTTGATTTTATAGCCAAGCATTGGCTACACATTCAAAAGAGAACGAATTTGCTTGGATAGTGGGGTTGTGGATTTCATCATAAAAATGATCAAGTAATGGTACATTTGGAAGACAAGTGAAAGATTCATTTAGCATATCTACATCAATTTTAGAAGTATCCACAGATTTGGATTTTCCAACACCAATATCACGTATAACTTTCCAGGTTTTTGTTGATCCTACAGCCGACGAAAAACGTTCTAAGTAATAATCAGATTTTGAATTTTTTATGGTTTTGTTGACATCCCTTCTCAAAGTACAATATTCTTCATAAGGTTGAGATATTTTAAAACGTTTCCAACGTTTATATGCAAAATCTCGACGATCAATTAAAGTTTTAATCTGAGCATTGAACCACGGTTTTTTATAATTCAGGGTTATAGTTTTCACTGGAACATATTTACTAAAAACGTTGGTCAGATGATGCTCAAAAAAGTTCAATTTGTGTTTAACGCAAGGCATATAATATATTGAACCCCAGATTATCTTTTCAATCTCAACTGATATTATATTATAATCCATGTATTTAAAATCGAAATAAGTTACGCTTTTATTTGAAGTGAGAAGCTAGGAATATTAATAGCCTGTTCCTCGATCTCGAACGAAAAACTAGTCGAACGATAGCAAGTCACTCGAATTCGAGTCAATTTGGGTTTCTCTATTTCGAAAGGCTTCGATCGACTTGACTTACGTGTGTCAATTTTTGTTTCTTACGCATTTACAAATCACAGCGATGCCAGATCATATATTTTGAGCATTTGTTAAAATTTTCTTTAAAAGTAGCAAAAATACTACTAAACTGCTTAAAGACAAAAACAACCCTGTTTAACAGTGATCAGCTGTATATGACAAATGAAATATAAAAAAATAACAATAAACAAATCAATTTTTATTTGGAAAGTCTGTTTATTTGTGAAAATTTTTGTTATCGATTGGTTGTGGGTGAAATTATTGTTTGAAGAGCTTTTCTGTTGCCTGTTGTCTGTTCGGTGCGGTCACTGCTAAAGTCCTTGTAAAATAAAAGATGTAAAATAAAAAATGTAAATATGAGTTTCTTGGGCAAACGTTAGCCACAAACAACACACACATACCTTTTCCACTCAGCAACAGCGTAATAGGGGGTGAAACGGAGTTTAGTTTTCTGGTCAAATTTTACTCCTGCGGAAAATTTGTTTGCTCCGAACACCAGAGTCCTTCTGGCAAAATCAGGCCTTTCTTCCATATAAAATACAAGCGTCTTCGGATGGTCCATTGTTGATTTTTTTTTTTTTTTTACTAAAATTTAAAATTTTAATAAACTATAAATATTTGTATTATTTTGTACTTACTTTTTGTTATCCATTGCTTTTTTACTTCATTTTGCTTTTAAAAATATCAAATATATATTTACTCGACAAAAAAATAGCAAGTGACTGATTTTGACATTTGCGTTCGAGCTGTTCGAAATAGAGAAACCAAATTTTGTATGAAAACAGTTACGTTTTCATTCGACTTGTCGTTCGAGTCATCGTTCGCATAGAAATAGAGTTAGAGAAACCCAAATCAGTTTTCTTTCGACTAGAAAGCGAACGAACGTGTTCTTTCGAAATAGAGGAACAGGCTATAAATCTTGTTTAGAGTAGCAGGGTGCTTATAACTGATCATATAGTAAAATTTTATTCTGATTACTGACAAAGAATACATCAAGTAATGAGTTTGTAGTGGCAGTATAATGAGTTGGTGTAGTTGTATTTGTTGGAGTTAAGCCAATTGCTTTCATATTATCAAAAAGATGAGTTTCATAAAATAAATTGGAATTAAAATCAATATCAATCAATTTCAATATTCTTCCTAAAAACTGTTTGGTATATAGACACTTCCCACAAGTAATGTTTTACCACATGCAAAAACTTCTATAAACTGGTACTCAACTTTTTCCCAAGGCAAAGATTTGCAGAATAGTTTACTTATAATCCCTTTCCTTACATATATCGCTACACCACCGCCACGAGGTTCTTTAGTATTAAGGTTCTCTTGGTCCCATCACTTTGATCATTTTAGACCCTTAGATTCATTCTATCCAGGCGATATAATATAAAGTTACTTATACCAACAATGTTGTCTGAAACAGATTTATTAAACCAAGTCTCAGATACGGAGATTATATCAACTCAAGAACCCTCAAACATATACCGAAATTCAACGATCTTAATCCTCATACTCTGGGCATTAATATGGCATATATTTAAACCCAATCTCTGTTTACACAGAATTTTGAGCATATTTGAAGTTACATATGTCTCTGGAACTGTATCATTATTTTATGACATAGTTAAAAAAAGAAAATGATTTTAAATAGACAACGCAAGCATTTTAGAATATAATAAAAAAGTGTTTAATAATCAAATACAAATTTATTAGTAACGCAAAGTATAATTTCTCACAGTAAAATTTAATATATAAGTATAATAAGAAAAGTATTAAAATAAATTTAAGATTATAATATATTTTCACGATGTAAAGTATGAAGTACAAGAACAACAACATGAAACACATAATTTTATATATTAGTGCCGGATTGATCCTCATCACGAAAAAATTTTTTAAGCTCCTCAATACTATCGATTCGAACAGCGTCCTCACTTCCATCAAATCTCACATGCACTATACCACGTATAGTTAAAACGGACTTAAGACGGCCAGATTTTTTTAGATCATTTGCTGACTGAAAAATTTTGTGGTTTGCCAGTGTTAAATTTTCATTAACGTAAAAGAGACGGTTGGAATTATAACCAATACAATCTAGATGTAGTGATTTTATGTTAATAACTTTCCTAAAGTTCGCTACAGACTTCAAAACAAAGTTTTTGTCATAGGGTGAGAGTAGCTTTACCATTATGACTGCATCTCATGAGATTTTTGCAGCCTTGTTGTTGTGATTTTGGAGCCGGTATATTGATTTGACAGCTGCAGTAAAAATTTTTAATGTATAGCATATGGAATCAGAAACACCACAAAGAATTTTATTATTCATATACGGAATACCATTTATGCGTAGGTTGGCTGCAACTCATGAACTTTCCTGACGCTGCAATTGTGTTTTTAGGGTTTGAACTTTTAGGGTTAGCCCAGATGCCTCTATCAAAAGACATAGCGTCAAAGTACCTGACCAAAATCTGTTCCGGTAGCATCCTATCCGCGAACTTTGTGATTGGGTCATCCATAAGAACCTCGGCGATCCTCATTTGACCCCTTAGGTCACCCCTTCTCATGCTACCGAATTCTCCGAGTCTAGATGAGCCCATGATGGCCGCCTCCATTACAGAGATATGCAACGGAGGAATTCCCAGCATGGCCCCGATGGCATCCGTAGGACACGTCCCGCTAGCGCCCGTTATACCAATGCACGTCAGACGGTAGATCCTCTTGAGAGCATCCATCGTTTTCAACTGCTCGACCTTTAGTCACCATCCGATAGCCGCATAGGTGATCATAGGTCTGACAATAGTATTGAATGACCAATACACCATCCGTGGTCTCAGTCCCCATGTCCTTTTTAAGAGCCTCTGGCAGGCATAGAAAGCCCTGGGGCCTTTTTGGACAGCGAGACAATATGATCATTCCAGGTTAGAGACTTGTCAAGAGTAACCCCCAAATACCTAACCTTAATAGAGTAATCTATCACCATGCCCCCACAACAGGCCTTGATAGATTAACCTTCCTTCTGTTCCTAAATGGTACAAGTATCGTTTTCGACGGGTTGATGGATAAGCCCTTTCCCTGGCACCATGAAAGAATAAAGTTCAGAGCCTCTTGCGTGCGCTCTGAGATCGTCCTGTCATCCCATCCGACTACGGATATGACAAGATCATCTGCGTAGCCGTAGGTTCTGAAGCCCAGGTTTTTTAGACCCTCAAGCAACTCATCTATGACCAGTGTCCATAATAATGGCAATAAAAACCCTCCCTGATGACACCCTCTGGTCGCATTCACGATACCGTGTGCAGACCCTATACCAACGGTGATTACCCTGGACTTTAGCATCTCCAGAGTCCAATTAAATATGATTAGATAGATACCCTAACCCAGCATGGCCCCCTTCACCGCACAGTAGGACGTGTTGTCAAAAGCGCATAGGGCAATGTGCTTATCCCTTAGTGCCCTCTCAATTATATAGACAATGTGATGAACAGCTGTGTCGGTAGACTTTCCCCGTTGATACGCGAGACCGATACACGGTATTCAGCGTGTATCGGTCTCCGTACGAGGTAAGTGTCCCTTATATAGCGATCCAAGACTTTCTCCAGTCTTAAGGAGAACCGAGCTGAGGCAACGAATTAGGATTCGGATTTTCTCCCTGCCTTTAGTAAAAAAAAACACAATAATTTCTAAGACTTGGCAGTATTTTTATACATTCTTAGTTTTAAAGTAGCTATATCCATAACTACTTAACAAGCCTATATCTACTTAAATTTGTAAAGAATATTAATATAAAATTCGAGAAAACAAACCTAATATATTATATATTTTGTTATAAAATTTATCTTATATTTATAATGATAAAAAAAACTTAAATACAACATAGTTATGTACATATGTTTTATTTAATTCACAAAAAATAACTTTTAGATTAATTCATTCAAAATTCCAATTCAAAATGGTGTTGCAAAAATCCCATTTTCAAATCAAAATCATAAACAGAAATATTTAAAATCAAAAAACTATTTTTATTATGTTTAAAATTTTTTTCTATTAATTTTTAATTTGCTTTTAATTTGAATTGATTTTTGATAACAATTTGAAAAAAAAAATAAATAACGAAACCAAAAAAAAATTTTAACTACCAAAAATGAGTAGCTAAAACACATTATTAGTAACTCATTATTTAAACATTGAATGAATATAGTATGCAAGGAGCTGACATGGAATATCAAAGGCTGTATAACACATTATTAGTAACTTATTATTTTTACTTTATTAGTAATGCAGTGGACAGGAGTAGGTCATTTTTGGAAATGCAAAATGAGCTGCTATTACTATATTTTTCCTGGGTTTTGCAAGACGGAATATTATAGACTGTTCCTCGATCTCGAACGAAAAACTAGTCGAACGATAGCAAGTCACTCGAATTCGAATCAATTTGGGTTTCTCTATTTCGAAAGCCTTCGACCGACTTGACTTACGTGTGTCAATTTTTGTTTCTTACGCATTTACAAATCACAGAGATGCCAGATCATATATTTTGAGCATTTGTTTCAATTTTCTTTAAAAGTAGCAAAAATACTACTAAACTGCTTAAAGACAAAAGCAACCCTGTTTAACAGTGATCAGCT
Organism: Eustalomyia histrio; assembly: GCA_949748255.1. Taxonomy (NCBI): domain Eukaryota; kingdom Metazoa; phylum Arthropoda; class Insecta; order Diptera; family Anthomyiidae; genus Eustalomyia; species Eustalomyia histrio. The sequence continues at coordinate 81,679,878 of OX456523.1, read as the reverse complement.
GTATATGACAAATGAAATAAAAAAATAAAAATAAAGAAATCAATTTTTATTTGAGAATGTGTTTATTTGTAAAAATTTTTGTTATCGATTGGTTGTGGGTGAGATTGTTAATCGGAAAGCTTTTCTGTTGCCTGTTGCTGTTGTCTGTTCGGTGCGGTCACTGATGTAAATAAAAAATGTAAATATGAGCTGCTTGGAGCAAACGTAAGTCACAAACAATACACACTTACCTTTTACCACTCAGCAACAGCGTAATAGGGGGTGAAACGGAGTTTAGTTTTCTGGTCAAATTTTCCTCCTCTGCAGAAAATTTCTTTGCTCCGAACACCAGAGTCCCCCTGGCAAAATTAGGCCTTTCTTCAATATAAAACACATGCGTCTTCGGCTGGTCCATTGTTGATTTTTTTTAACTAAAATTTTAAATTCTTAATAAACTATAAATAATTGTATTATTTTGTACTTACCTTTTGTTATCAATTGCTTTTTTTACTTCATTTTGCTTTTAAAAATATCAAATATATGTTTACTAAAATTAAAAAATAAGGAAAAAAATTTTTCATTTGAAAAAACTTTTCCTATGATCTCGAGTCAAACTAAAAATACATTTTCATACATATAAGTATTAAAAAGATCAACTATAAAATATAAACTTCAATATCAAATATATATTTACTCGACAAAAAAATAGCAAGTGACTGATTTTGACATTTGTGTTCGAGCTGTTCGAAATAGAGAAACCAAATTTTGTATGAAAACAGTTACGTTTTCATTCGACTTATCGATCGAGTCATCGTTCGCATAGAAATAGAGTTAGTGAAACCCAAATCAGTTTTCTTTCGACAAGAAAGCGAACGAACGTGTTCTTTCGAAATAGAGGAGCAGGCTATTAGTTATTTTTATTATTTATTATTTATTTATTAAGGTCTAAAAAACTAAAAAATGGTTTATATTTAGCATTTTATTTACAATCATCAAGGTATTCTATGATTTTTTTTATATACCACATTATACAAATAACTTCAACAATTACAAAATTGAAGAAATGTTTCTATATTTTCAAAAAATATTAAACAAACAACTTATGTAAAGTTTGAGCAACAATACAGCAGTATTAAAAATAACTTTTGATAATAAAGTCAATCGTCAACTGATACATCCAAATAAACATTTATGCTGGAATTAAAGCTAAAATAAAGTGATATTCAAGTCATGTTTTCCAATTTCAAGCCTTAATTTATACTTTAATTACACTTTAATTCAAGTCGAACATTACAGTGAGAATATACATTAATTAAAGCCTTGAATCACAGTTCAATTCAAGTTCAAACAACATAATAATAACAGTTGTTTTCAAGCCCTACCTTCCAGTTTAAACAAAGCCATAAAAACACGGTAATGATACGTTTTGGTACAATTTATTAACTATTTTTAAAATACTACGCGATAAACAATTTTAAAAGAATTACAGTTAAAAACAAGTTCAATTCCAGTCCTATTTTCTATTTTATTATAGTCTAAAATTATACTTGAATTACACTATTAATCAAACATAACAGTGTAAATGTATTTTAATTTAAGACTCGATTTGTAGTACGATTCAATTTCAAGCATCACAATAAATGTACAGAAATCAAGCCTATAATTTCAACCTAAATTAAATATGACGTGAAAATTTTTTGATATTTCTTCTAGTTTATTTTAATAAAAATAAACTTTAAAATTTATACATTGCAATTTATTTACTTTGGTGTAAACCATGGCGTAACCGTAAATATAAATCGTTTTGTGTTCCGCCATGCATTCAAATATGACTTCAAAATGATGTATAAAAAATAAGCCAGATTTTCAGAGAGATTGTTGCAACTTTTACCACTTCTAGATAATGAGCTGGATTGCTGCAGCTTTTTTGAATTGCTCCTTATTAAATTTGTTTCCACAAATATGTTAGAACAAACATTTTTTCAAATTTTTTTGAAATGTATTTTACTTGAAAATACAGCTTAAAATAAAGTTGAATTCAACCAATATTTAAAGCACTTGAATTTTTTAAATTTTTCGATTTAATACCAAGAATGAGTGACGCTCATTGAGCGTGTTTTCCTATGCAGCGTGCAGGTGTTATAGAGCCGAAAAATTGTTGATTTATAAATTCGATATTTCATCGAAATACCGAATATTTTTCGAGAGAAGAAATGTACAGTTTCGACAATATTTCGCTATCTCAATGGATAGCTTCTTCAGGGATTTTTTGGTTTTTTTTTTTGATAAAAAATAAATAATTTTGTATAAAATAGACCTTGAGCTTGACTACTTATTACCTGGAATAAGCAGAAAATAATATTAACAAACGAATACATAAATATTTATATATGTACATAAAAAACACAATATTAATTACAAAAGAAAACACAATAGTATTGTAATAAACATATATTTTACCTTCGTTTTTCCTTTTTAATAATTTTTGTTTCAATATCTTCTTTATTTCTTCTTCGGTATTTTCTGTCAATCGTCTTCTCATCTCCATCCTTATCTTTTTCTTTAACAAGAGTTTCATTTGCTTCTCTGTTACTTTTCTTATGTTCTACTCTACATTCATCTTTTGCAATAAAGTAATTTTCTTCCATATTATTTTCTTCACCAATAGAACCCCTATGTTTCTTATTATCATGGTAATTTTTAAATTTTCAATCGATCGTTTGTATGTGCTTCATACAAATCTGATCAAACTCGTATTCTGAAGACTCGTTGAATCTTGATCCGAAGGCGTCTTCAAAACAATATAGTATTTAAAAAAAAAATAAAATTTTTGCTCAAAAACCGGACATACTTTTAAGTGCAATAGCTGTCATTGTAGTTATTAAACAAAACTTAATTGATGTTCCAGTCCATGCAAAGTTAGAGGCTATTTGATCCTTGAAAAACTTACCCCAATTTCGGCTCCTATCACTGGATTGGAAAAATTCTTTTTCCTGCAGAAAATAAAAATTAAATTGACTAAATGAACACCATTCTTGTTAACAAAAAAAATATTTTAATGTATCAAATGTAGGACATTAGGATTATTTTAACTAAGAAATGCCAGAATTTTTGTCATTACTTACCAATAATCGCATTTTATCTTTATTTTCAATTAAATCTGGTTCGAGCGACTAGAATTTTTGAATATTTTCAAACTTTTGTGATGGAAGGATATTATCAAAGTGCAATTGGGAAGCAAGCAATTTTTTTACTTCTTTACTTCTGCTTGCATCACCAACATTTCGTCCGTAATATGGTGCATCAGTTATACTAGGCGGATTTCTGATTCTTTGATTGTTTTTTTAACTTCAGCTAGAAGATCTATGAACATAGTTCAATTATATAAAGAGGACAAAATATAACTGCTATATGTACAAATGTTTCTTACCTTCGCGTTTCATTTTGATCATTCTTTATAGTTTTTGAGAAAGAATTAATGTATTTGTAAAAGTTTTATTTGTTATATTTTTATATTGTGTAGAAGAAAGTGTTTTTGTTTTTCACAAGTTTTTCTGTGATGATTATTTTAATAATTTTAATTTTATAATTTTTGAAAAAGTTATTCTTGCATGTTGACTTTTTTATTGGGTAAAGCAGAAGATATTTAAAAACGGACAATCGGACAAGTATAGTCAAACACGTTTATAATGAACAAAAATAATAAAAGTTAAGTAAAAAATAAGTTAAGTTAATTGTTTCCATGGATTAGTGGAATAAAAATGCAAGCTGCATCAATTTTAAAGTTAACCATTTTAAAACCAATTTCTTCAAGATTATGCGTGATAAATTCAGTATTAATTTTAGGGTTTCGTGAACTATGAATTTTGAAATGTGATGAAATCATTGGATTTAAAAAACCTTGTTTCCTCTTATTAAATGTCCATTTAAGCTATTATATATTTTTTTAATTTTGAACACATCGTTATTTGCAAAATAATAATTGTTAGGAGGGTTGTGTGTCAAAAAGAATGCATTTGTTTTTAAGTGAGAATAACTTTGATTATTATAGATACCTAGAGAATACGCATTGTCGTTATTATTATGGAACTGTGTAAATTTGCTTCTGTCATTCTTTTATAAAGTTCCGAAGTAATTTGGTTTCCCTTTTTCACTTGCTTTTTTATCTTTTGAAGGTGGTTTTCAAAAGAAAATACGCTAAACGATTCTAATGTGCCAAATTTCTTAACATCTTCAACCAAATTTTTAGATTAATTTTGTCTAAAGAGTAGACCTGAATTTTACTTATCCAAGCTGTCAATAGAGCTTTCATCACACCTAAACATACCACATGCATGTAGTCCTTACGAATTGGGTTACGATATTAATGGGTAATTTTTCAATCGTTTTTTCTTCTAAGGTGCTATGGTGCTCCACTTGTACCTTCTAAGCTCAATGTAAGTACGTGGCTCGTTTTTTCCAATTAGAAAATTACTCTATTGTCAACATATTCACCTTTTTTGAAACATGAGTAATATCCCGCATGACCTTTAACACCTAAAACGTACGACCTTGCAGGGGCATCACAAACGAATGCTCTAAGATTTATAAAAAATTGGTATTATTAAAACGAAGCCCATTTTCTACTAAATAATTTACTTCTGTCACAAAATCATTTAAAAAATATCTCTATTGGGCGGTTTACCATCTCCTTCATAAACTGCAACTAGTGAAACATAATTAGTATTATGTTTATGAATAAGAATTGGCCAAATTGGATTTTAGAGCAATTGGACATCGGTAAACCATCAATATTTACATTTAAAGATATTTCCTTGATGTTAGTATGGTTATGTGTTAAAAACTCCCTCATACATCTTTCAACTCCGTAATACAGGTACTCCCCATCCCCCATATTAGGTTTTAGAGTGCGTACGTCTTTAGGAAGCTTTTCCGTGTCTAAATGTTTGTTTAAAATACTTAGCAAATCATTAGCTGCCGCATTGGTAATTTTGTTCTTAACTGACCATGGAGCAAGCTCATCTGCTATTGATTCATATGTTTCATAGCCAGGATCGTCAGTTGTTCCGCAATCACGATCTTCACTTGCAAAAAACAAGCCACTGTGATTTTTTCCATTTTAGCAGCATATCGGTTCACATTCATCAATTTCCTGATTGCAATTGAAAGCTTCGATAACATCACTTTCACAACTTAAGTATTCACCATAAACAGCATTAATAATTTCGTTAAGGTGGTTTTACACACTATGTTTTTTACAGTGGCTTTGTCAGCTGCATGATCCACCTGTAATTGCGCATGTCTGTCAAAATTGTCAATTTACAGACGGTTTATAATTTTTGCTTTCACACTTACGTTTTTAGTTTCATCTGACATAACCTACAATAGTTCTTAAAAGAGGTTTTTGTTATGACTTTTTTTATTTTTCGCGGCTGTTTTGTGTTCTTAAAAATAATGTTTAAAAATTGGAGTCAAAAATTGCAATTTGCAGCATTATTTTATTTTAAAATTGAAAAATAAAAAAATGAAGCAAGTTAAAGAAAAAACGTGCTTTATATTTAATGTTATTAATATTATTACCCCCACAAGCAATGCAAAACACTGATGTCAGGTGCTTTGTCAGATGAAAATAGAACACACTAATTTAAAACTTTCACACTGTAAATGCAGGCTGACATTTACAGAAGCTAATTTTCTTTGCTTTTACACACCATGTATATATTTTGCAGTGGGAAATTTGACAAGCACACTGTAAAATACATATTGTGTAAAACCATCTTTAGCTTTACGTTTTAGTGTTCTGCGATCCATCTTATATCTTATTTTATATTTGTGTTAATAATTTTTTGTGATATATGCTTTTATTTGAATAAACAAAAATTGATGTATTTATGTATGTATGTCAAACAAAGTACATAAATACAAATAGTTCTAAAATAAATTCCGCTGAGTATCGAAAATGAACGAAACTTTTAAACAATAAAAAATACGATAATTTAAAAAATTTCGGACATATAAAGTTTTGAAATCGATTAATTTTTCGATTTAAAAATGTGTTTGAGGAATCTAAAAATTATGACTCTATTTGGTCTCGATATCTACACATTTTTTTCGAAAAAGCTTCGTTAAAATTTCGAAAAAATTAATCGCTTCGAAAGTGTGCATATTGGGGAAGAATTAAAAACTTTAGTACTTTTTTTCCATACCTTCTTTTGGAAAATGTTAAAAATCACTAATAATTAAGAATTATCAAATAGACACAGAAATAATAAAATAAATAGAAAGAGAAAAAAATTATAAAAAACTTTTCAATTACGTTAAAAAAAGTACCATCGATTTTAATTTTGGTTAAGTTTCAGTTTTATTAAAAAAGTTGCATCCCTGACGACACTTGTTTTGTTTCATTATATTAACATTTGATTTGCCGTTATTTAAATTTATTAAGTTAGGGATGCGAACGACATAGTTTTTTTTAATAAAAAGTTTCATAAAATTTAATCTCTAATTTCTAACATGCGTGGTAATCGAAATAATGCCTGGATCGGTATTTTAGAAACGAATTTTTCGATAATTTTAGCTTTTTAAGGATAATAAAAAACAAATTTATTCAACTTTAGTGTTAAAAATTATTTTTAAAATTTCCCAAAAATATTTTGGGGGTATTTTTGGTAATGAAGAGATATGCTAATGACTTTTTAGTTACAAAACCGAATTCAACAAATATTAATGTACATGTTTGTTATATTTGTTTTAATAAATATTTATCTTCCTTTGTTCGATCTTCAATATTATATTATATTATTCCTTCAAATCGAGTTCAAGATCTTTTTACAAAAAATAATAATGATTATTTATTATTTCCTTCCAATATTTCGTCTCCACATTGGGCGACTTCTTCAGGGAAATTATATAATTTTTTCAACAATTAAAACTTATATATATAAAATTTTTTAAAAAAGGCGGGAAATAATAAATAATCATTATTATTTTTTGTAAAAAAATCTTGAACTCGATTTGAAGGAATAATATAATATGTTTTAATAAATTTGATAAGTTTGAATGCAATCTGCCAACTTTTAAAGGTTTTGTTTAGACACATGTGAATCCACTTGGTGACCCTGACTACGGTTTTAGACTCAGTTTAAGCTTTCCCCCACCAGTGGTAAGGGGTTTTTAACAACCTAAAAATCGTATTGCACGCAACCATCTTCGAACGAAACCACCATTGAATTTGAAGTTCCCCCCACCAGTGCACACTGGTAAATCAGAAATCTATCTGGAAAAAATAAAAAAAAATATCTACCAACATTCCTTCTGATTGTTTAATGATCTTCTTAAGACAATAGGTAACTGTAATTCATGTTTTGTTTTTAGGTGTGATTAGGAAAAAGTAAACTTTAAAGTCAGTTGTTGTCAACACGTGCGTTCAGATTTCAAAAAGAATCGTATTTTTTTTTTGTGACTGGTTTATGATTATCAAGGCTACGGTGATTTTTTTGTCATATTTTTTTTATTATTATTAAGCTCTATTTCAAGGAAATATATTACAATTTTCAATTAATTATTTCCATTGTAAGTAATAACAATTTTTTTTTGCGAGATGTTCAGAAAGTGCAAAAAATAAAATATTTCCATTTTTCAAGTAGAGTTAAAGCTTTTATTCCGATAGTTCCAGTGTAAAACTATATTTGGGTAAATCTTTCAGGTGTTCACTTTATGGCGACCGCCATACATTTTTTTTTTTTTCACTTTTCCAGCATGACCTCCGCTCTTTCGCGAAAGGAAATTCTTGAAGAATGGGTAAAAACTCCCAAAATACATCGCAAAGACGTATTGACATTAATAATGGTTAGATTTGGTCTTCAAGATATACCACAAGACGTGAAAAAAAATCTTAAAGCATATATAAATATTATTTGTTTAAGCTAGCCGAAAAATAGATAAAATGTGGAAGACATCGTGACCGTTTCTTAACACAAATTCATTTTGGCTTGATCAACCGTATGTATTGCCTGAAAGTGTACATCCGAAAAGTTTTAAAAAATCTGAAAGAAAACCGAAAGACTTTGATGACTGTAGTGAAAAATCGAAAAAAAGAAAGATACGAAGTCTTTTATATTCAACTGACCATCGAGAAATTATTAAAGCTAGTGAGCAAGTGTTTCGCAAAATGGGAAATCGAGATTCTGTCGGAAGCTTCATCCAGTAAAGGTACGGATGTGAAAAAAAATTGTAAAAGACTTAGCTCTGAGCCTGTGCCTTTAGGGAGCCTTTCTCCCGTCGAAGCCTTATCTTTAATGGTTGATGCAAATTTGTAGAAACATCAATACGATGTTATTCGGCTAAAAGTCAACGCAAAATGCAAAAATATTTTTCCCTCCTGCACTTTAAGGGATTTGTCTCCAACTCTTATCACAAATGGCGAACAAAGTTTTCTTTTTAAGTCTACTTTTATGCTTACTATGATAGACGGTAAAATTTGTACTGTACTATCATCTGTAACTTCTTCTCAAACGTGTTTCATATGTGGAGCGAAACCGAGTGAACTTAATAAACCTTCTGTGATTTTATACAAAATTGTCGATGAACGATCTTTAACCTTTGGAATGTCTCCGCTACATTCATGGATCCGTTTTATGAAGTGTGTATTACACATATCATATAAGCTTCATTTAATGACCTGACAAGTTCGAGGACCAGAAAATAACGCAAAAGTGGCTGAAGAAAAAAAAAATATTCAACAGAGATTTCGAAATGAGATGGGGTTGCTTGTAGACATGCCAACTCAACAAGGAGATAATACGAAAGCGGTAATACTGCAAGATGGTTCTTTAGAGCAGTAAAAAAGAGTTCGGAAATCACTGGGGTCAATAAAGAATTAATTGAACGGTTTCATATTATTTTGGAAACTTTAGGTAGTTACAATATTGATGAAGATACTATTGAAAGTTGTATTGTTGTCACACGAAATTAATACTTAAACAAATATCCATGTTACATTATGCCAGATAGCGTCCATAAAATCCTTTTTCATGGTTAAGTCATAATAAAGCCTTGCATTCTTCCTATAGGACAGCTGTCAGAAGAAGCTCAAGAAGCAAGAAATAAGAACACGAGGAAATTTAGAGAGTTGTTTACGAGAAAAACATCGATAATAGACACAAATACAGATCTTTTCAATGGACTCTTAATGTCTTCAGATCCTTTTACCGCAAGTTTGCGTCACACTCCCTTTTGAGTTCGCGGTTTGATAACAAAAGAAGTTCTTTTGATGTTTATGAGGAGAAAGAATCTTTTAACGATGCATATGAAAGTGAATAAAATAAAATCTCTATGTGTATTTATGTGTTATTATCTGTATTATTAATGCAATAAAGCAAAAACAAGTAAAGAAAATAATTATTATCAAATATTTATTAAAAATATAAAAATTATTTTAAAATTAAAAATGATTATATCCGACTCCTTACGTAAAAACTCACTTGATAATTTTATTAATCATGAATATTAGTTATATTCAACCTAAACTCTAGCAACATATACAGTTATTGTTTTAAACTGTTGATAAAAATACACATATCAGGTACATGCTATCATTAACCGACCCAACTGCCAACTATATCGGGATTTTTATCATTCTTGGAACTTGAATTCCAAGCTATGGAGGCAATCGTTCCCAGAGAAAACCCGACCCATAAAGAAGTTTTAAAAACGTGAACAATATTAGCACATGCAAACTATACCACTGCAACAAATTCCTACAATTATCAAAAGTAGAACGACTACGATGGGTACAACGGCAGTATCTATGCGTCAACTGCTTCGGAAGTGATCACGCTTCGAAAACCTGCAATTCAGATAACTGTAAAAAATGTGCGATAAAGCATAATACGCTGCTACATTTAGAACTGAACAATTAAACATCAGTCACTTAGTCTACCAAAACCAATCCGAAAGCACAGAAAACTCCATCTACAACAAACGTCGCACAGTGGCGCCATTTGAGGTTTTTCGTTGCAAAAATCAGAACTTTTGAACCAGATGAGATAATCAAAAAATTTAAAAGGCATATGATAGATAATTAATTAATCTATGAAATGAGTGTTTGAAAAGGTTAGGTGCCTACTTATGGGTTAGCAAAGTTTAAATTTGTGGAAAAATCAATTTTATGGGAAGTAAAATAAAATATTTTTTAAAATTTTTGATATTTTATGTTTCTTTTAAAAGGGTTTTATGATTCAAAATTATTCCAGAAAAGATTTAAAAAAAAATAATTTAATTTATTTTTAAATTTTTTGTAAAATATTGCTCACAATCCGTAAAAGAAGGTATATCTAAAAGACTAATCATTTCTGAACTATAATCATTATTAAACTCTTTTTGTGACTTTTCATGCCGCAGTAATGGAATAAGTGGATCGGAAGATGCTGCTAACATGTTGAAGAGGTCCTCATTTTGTGTCACCCTTGATGATTTGAAAGTGTTCACCAATCTATATTTTTAATAAAATTTGTCTAGGGACTCCTGTGCTTCTTTAGAAAGCTCTCCAATTGGAAAAGTCTGATATTCAATTATATCTTTGCTATCCGACAATATTTTATGAACTGTCGGGTCAACTTTTTCTGTAAATATAATTCTGCTAAAAGTGATGCAGTTTTCGAAGCATTTTCTCCATATTATTCAGAATCAAGTTTTTTCTTGCAGTTTAAAGCATTCAAAATCGTTCCCTATCTCTTAATGATTTGATTGTTTATTCAGTGATTCGAGTTACAGCATCATCATTTTCAAAAAATCACCTCGAAGTGTTTCCATCGACTGAGTTTCCGTAATCCGTACTTGGGGCAGTCTACTTTTACACCAACTTTGTGGGTTTAATCTTGTTTGTTTGTTCTTGAATATCATTCACTGTGGTCCTTATGAATTCTGGCGATTCCCTTGCAAACTCAAACATTATTGGTCGACAATAATGTATTAATGATGGTCGTCCATCTTTCCAGTATAAGGAAACATCAGATTTTAGCCGCAGAGGAACAACAGATGCCATAAACATATTTCCGTCCGATATTATACCGTCATCGGAAGATATCTTTTGCTTATAAATGCTTTGGCCGGATGATCCATTGCAGCCCCATTTACTGATCAATGTCAGTTTCTCATGAAAAATGTCTACCAAATTTTCAGAAAGACTCTCCAACAGCCGTTTTGCTGTATGGTCCATAAGATCCTGCATATTAGCTTTCAACGAGACTTCAGTAAACTCCGTATGCAGTGGTCGCGAATCTATTTCGGCTTTCGAAACTTGCTTGTATCCGGGTAAAATATCAGCTCCATGTTGCCTTAAAGATGTCCGTAGTATCTCATATTTCTCTTTAAAAAGTTCTAAATCCATAAACAAAGCCAAAGCTTATTCGGAACAATACTTTTTAAGGTTTTCGTTTAGGGGCGTGGGAATGCTTTTTTTAATCCTTTTTAGTCGCAGTAGGCTTGCATTTGCAACAGATTTTGTAATCTTCGATATTACTTTTTTATCATCCTTTGTATACATATATAATAGACAGATAAATGTTCCGTGGTCAAATGTTTTTTCCTGCCCTTCCTCTTGCTCGTCCGGTTGATGTGCTGGGTTCATCTTCTATTAATGAATCCACGATGGTATCATTATTAAGACAGTCCTGGTGTTTGGAGTTGTATTTCTCATTCGTACGGTTTCCTTTTATACATTTCGAGTTAAGACTGGCATGCATCATGAAATGTTTATTTTTTATGTTTTCGCTTCTCTGCATATTGCCGTATTAACTAGTAAGTTCTTCGAAAGCAACTTCCACGAAATTTTTTGCTGTGGTTGACTTTTAAACAGGTTAAATAATTTTAAGTTCTTTAACGTCATGTTTGAAGTGTCTAAAAATTACTTGTTTCGCCAACTTTCAGTCGTAGACTAATCCCAAATATATAGTCTAATCTACCTTTTACCTGTATACACAAGGGCTTAGGTCAAGTTATGTAATTTTGATATCACGCAATTTCTTTATTAGGTGCGTACCTTTATTTGCACCTGAATTTAGAGAGCAGAATTTGACATAGGATCTCAGGCAAGCATTACAGAATAAAAAAACAAAAATCATATATCTTAACAATAACGAACGAAACAACAACAATAAGAATGGGGTTTCGCGTTAATATGTCATAAATTGCCCAAAATGCATGAAACACATTTTTGGAACCATATCTTTTTTTCAAAATTTTACCTTACCAAAAAATGGGGCAAGGACGGGCAGCTCGAAATTTTTGCGTTAGGGAACTTGCATCAAAGAACTTATTTTGAAAATATGGCAAATATAGAAATTCATAGTTTTTTTATTTTCCATCAAAGTTGAGAAATATTGAAAAAATGGATTGTTGGTAAATATCGATTTAACTGGACAACCACAAAGCAAACAGTACAATTTTTTATTCTTTTCTTAATAAATGGATCTATCAATAGAATCAAAGAGAAGATGATCCGCTACTTAGTTTTCGAGATACTGTATCTGAAAGCGGGCCAAATTATCTAAGAATTGTCTGTTTTTTGAACACTAAAAATCAGTCAACTTTGAAGAGCTATATCTTCTGAACCAAAAATCTGATTGTAATAAGAGTAGCATAATTAAAATCGTCGACTTCCTATAAAATAGGTTTATTCAATATTTTTTAGGGGCACATGAAATTTTTAATTTTTGCAACCTCACTTGTTGTACAGGCGCCACTGTGCGTCGTAGCAGTTACATCAGCAGCAAACAACGTCGCTGCGAGCCGCCAGGGCTTTGTCTTACTAGCAACGGCAAAGGTAATAATTACAGCTTCAAATGGTGTATTTCATCTGATAAAGTAGTATTAGATTCAGGCTCACAAGTAAATATTGTATCTGAACGTCTTTGGCGAAAATTATCCATGTCACCATCAGACGCTTCTATTTGCCTTGACGGTGTTAGCGAAACACAAACAATAAACATAAATATCGGAATCAAGTCCAGGGATCTCAAATTCTTAACAGACGTAGAAGCATATGTGCTACCAAGCATAATTCCTGCAAAACGAAGTCAGCATATTAACATTTCAACTTGGGATATTTCCAACAACATTCACCTAGCAGATCCTCATTTCTATCAACAAGAAAAAATATATTTGCCATTTAAAGCAGAATTCTTCCTCAAACTAACTCAAAATGACACTATACATCTTGTGACAATCTTCCAACACTCCAAATACAGTATTTGGCTGGATTGTGGATGGCGCGATTGGAAAAGATCCAATTGCAAAACCATTATGTGCAATCACATGTGCAATATTTGTGGACACCAACTTATTGGAAGATGCAATAAAGAATCTTTGGAAATTGGAGGAGATTGAAGGCAGCGAAAAGTTTTTGTCACAACATGTGCACAACAATGCAGATGGCAGCTTCATTGTCAGTCTTCCTTTTCGTGAAAATCCGACAGCATTAGAAGAATCCCACGCGATGGCTTCATAGCTCTTGAGCGTAGACCCCTAAAAAATGCAGATATTCAAACGCAATACATAAAATTTATGAAAGAATATGAACAATTGGAACACATGCAAAAGGTCGATATCGATACCGTATTGAATCCTAAGTACATCATTCCTCATCACTGCGATAACCAGATAACACCACGACAAAGCTCAGAGTAGTTGTAGACGCATCAGCCAAAATATCATCAGGCCACTCGTTGAATGATCTAATGAATACGGGGTCAACTGTCCAAAGCGAATTGTTTTCGGTTCTACTTTCAGATCTAAAAATTAAAAATCAACTTATATAAAGGCCACAATTATGGCACGTTTAATCGTTCGAAAATGTATAAGATGTACCAAGGCACGGCCACAACTTTATCAACAAATTATGGGCAATCTTCTACAAACTATAGTTACGCCAGCACGACCTTTTATCAAAGTTGGTGTAGATTATTGTGGACCCTTTCGGACTCACTATAAGATTAGAGACAAGAGGCCAATGACATATATAGCTGTATTCTGTTGTTTCTCCAATGCCGTTTATCTTGAATTAGTCTCTGACTTGTGAACGATGCTTTTATTGGAGCCCTAAAACGATTTTTTGGGCGTCGAGGACACTGTCAAAAGATTTATTCTGATAACGCGGATCAAAAAATCAGTTATCAGAACTAGCTGATAGCATTTACTCAAGTAAGTCGCAAGAATCAATTATTTCCGCTTCCAGCTCAAAGAGAATACATTTTCATTTTATTCCACCGAGAGCACCACATTTTGGAAGCTTATGGGAAGCAACTGTAAAGTCAGCAAAACATCTTCTCCTTCGGAGTTCCGCGAATGCATCTCTAACACACGAAGAATTGGATACAGTTGTGGTGGAAATTAAATCAATGCTGAATTTTCATTCACTAACACCTATAACAAATGATCCAGCTAACCTTAAGGCCTTAACTCATGATCATTTCCTCATTGGCGAAGCACTTAGATCGCAAGTAGATAGAAGCGCATCGCAATTAAAGGCGTCAAGATTGTCTCATTGGAAGCATGTATCCCACCTTAAACAGGAAAATGGCAAAAACAATTTGTCAACCTTAAAATTGGAGACATGGTCATAATCAAGGTAGACAACATACCCATCATGAAATGACCTTTGGGAAGGATGACGGTGCGGTGAGAGTCGCTGAAGTAAGAACTTCGTCAGGATTATTTAACCGTCCAATACATAAGGATCCAGAACCAACTATTCCAAGAATATCAACAATTCCACCTCTAATCCAACTGAGGAACCTAGAGTAAAGAGAATCAAAATTTCAACAAATCATCTAACCCTGGCTCTACTCACGATATTATTGTTACTACCACTGGCAATTAAAACACTATTACAAACCAAGAAGTTCGGATTTAAGATCCTAATCCATTTCGAACATATTGAAACAGTATCTATCTCTTCTACCAACTGGAACCTATTCGTGTACTATGATTTAGATTCTTGCTGGTCCGTAACAGCAATTCTGGTCAATGGGACAAGGTCATTACAAACCTTGTGTAAAATGATCAGAACAAACTCACCATTCCTTGGTTTCATTGAACTCTTTAAACACTTGGAAAATGAGGTACAACTTGATAACCTACTATTACGAGGCAAAATAGATTCTTTATTTAGCGTCCTGGACTCTGAATATGCTGAACAGATGTCACAAACAATAAAGCAAATCAATGAAAATTAATCGTATTTGTTAAAACTGTTGAAAAATCAAACATCAATTACACAGTACAACAGCCAATCTGGGGGTTGAGGATTCCAAGTCAGGGTGATGGTACTAGGTCAGTATAGTAAACCCCTCAAAGGGTTTGCCGTTCGTATGTGTCAGTTTTTTTTATGACCTTTTAAATTTTTTCCTTATCTTGATGTTTTTTCGCTTAGTTCTAACATTTTGGCAAAAACGTAGTTTAACATAACTCGAGAACCACTTGTCGGATTTTGATGAAACAAATTTAGAAAAATTAAGAATTACAATTTCTCTAATCTGTTTCTATACCGTTTTCCTATATGTGCAACACTTTCGAAGTTAAAAATGAATGTATGAAGGGAAAAAAGTATTTTTTGCCTAAAAATTTAAATATTTTTTTTTTTTTAATTTATAAAAAATCCAAAATGGAAAAAAGTGCCAAAACTAATTACTTTCGCGTAAAGTCACATAACTCATGAGCAAAAAAAGGCATAGATCATGAAAATCGATGCACGCGTTTCTCATTTATTCACAATTAGGTAAATGTATGAATTTCAAAAATTTTCTCCAGTTATGCACAACATTATTTGGAGAAAACATTGACACTCACAAGCCGAACTCTCTCATATTTTTCTACTGTACTAAAAGAGAAATATTGATGTGGCAACACTGGTTCTGTAATGTTCACATAAAACATGCATTGTCATTATACTTCTTCTCTTTCTCACACTGGTTCTGTGATTTTTGTCATTCAACAAGTGCCGACGAACGCGAACAGTAAAAGTGATTTTTCTCCAGTTTTTTAAAAGTGAACAAAACTGAAGAGAATATGGAACTGTGCAAGCCAGATATAAATAGCTTTTGCTACTGCTGTGGTCAATATGTCTCAACACATAAAAAAAGGGGAAATTTCAGTACTGATTTTGTTCAAACATACGAGATGTACTTCAACCAAAATGTTATAATGAACGAAAATTGGGTACCAAATATAGTGTGTAAAAGCTGCTACAATCGTCTAATGGATTGGAAAAATAGAAGACGTGAAAGTATGCCATTCGGTATCCCCATGACTTGGACTAATCCTGGCGAAGGTCACAATCCATTGAATTGCTATGCATGTGCGAATAAAGGAGCCGCAAAAAGAATAAGAAAATCGTATAATTACGTTGGTGTTGCAAGTGCCGCAACACCATTGCCTCATTCGGACCACATTCCTGTGCCAAAAGCTTCTAGCCCAGATATTTTCTCTTCCACGACTGCTCCGACATATCATGCACGTGATGATCCCCCATATGAGCCATCAGTATCCAATGAGCCAATTTTAATAAATCAAAATAAGCTTGATTCAATTGTTGCCAAGTTGGAATTAACACAGCATAAATCGGAAGAGCTGGCTTCCATTTTGAAATCAAACAATTTGTTGGCACCCGGTGTGAAAGTCACAGCTTATCGAAGTCGTCAGGCAACACTCCAAAGTTTATTCCTTGTGAATGATGAAACAACTTCTGCATATTGCCCGGATGTAGGAAAATTGATGGACGCAATGGAAATAAAATATGAAGCAGATGACTGGAGATTATTTATTGACAGTTCAAAACTCAGCTTGAAGACGGTTTTACTGCAAAAGACCAATAAAAAACCTTCAGTTCCAATCGCCTATAGTACAGAAACGAAAGAAACATATGATGCACTGGAAAATATTTTAAAGTTTAAGGTTGCGATTTAAAAGTTGTAGCAATGCTTTGCGGTCTTCAAAGCGGCTATATAAAATATATGTGCTTTTTGTGCGATTGGGACACACGATTTTCCGGTGACCAATATGCATGCCACGGATGGAAACTCAGAGAGCACAGCAGGTTACAAACGGCCAATATTATTCGTGAGCCTCTAGTGCCAAAGGAGAAGATATTGCTGCCTCCACTGCATATTAAACTTGGAATTGTTAAGAATTTTATCAAAACTGTCGCCAAAAGAGAAGAAGTTTTCTTGTGTTTGAAACTAATTTACCCGAGACTCAGCGAAAGTAAAATTAAAGAAGGTTAGTTATAATATCACATTCATTTCCCATGATTTTCCATCTTAACAAATTAATTTTTTCCAATCAGGCGTAGTAAATGGTCCAGATATATGAAAGCTGATTAAAAGTGACGCATTCAACAATATTTTGATTGACGCTGAATTGAATGCATGGCAGGCAATCAAAGAAGTAATAGAAGGCTTGTTGGGAAAGCATCGTTCTAACAACTACGATGTTTCTGTCGCAAGGATGTTAAGAGCATTCTCGGAAATTGGTGTCCACATGTGCTTGAAAGTCCATTATTTACATCATCATCTGGACTACTTCAGCAAACAATTGGCTACCGAATCTGATGAACAAGGTGAACGCTATCATCAAGTTGCTATGCCATTTGAAATGAGGTAATACTGATTTTTTATTTTTTCAAACTCATTTTAATAAAACAAAAACTTACAGATATAGAGGTAAAAAGTCGCCGAGTGCAATAATTGCGGAAATTTGCTGGTGGAGTAAGCTTGTGTGGCAAGACAAGGATGATCTTGATGATAAAGAATTTTCAGGAGATGCAGAAGGGCCAACAGTGGAGTGACACATTGACATTATGTGTGGTTCAGAAACTGATGATAGCGATGCCACTAGTCCCGAACAACCACAATCGAAAAAGTCTAGGCAATATTTATTAAAATAAATAAAAATAAATAAATAAAATAAAAATAAAAAATTATAAAAATGTTTACTTAATTTTTTTAGTAGTTTACGGCCAGAAGTCTGGAGTTATTGGAGAAAATTTATAAAAAAGGCGATAAATGACACTTTTTTGAATAAAAACAAATATCAATATTCTTGTCAAAATGGGATACCTTCACTTAATTGTAAATAAAAGCAGAACGCGTTAATCGATTTCTATGATCTATGTCGCATTTTGTTTATAGGTTATGTGACTTTACATAAAATTAATAACACTTGATCCTTTTTTCCGTTTTGGATTTTTTATGAATTTAAAAAAAAAAAATTTAATTTTTAGGCAAAAAAATATTTTTTTTTTTCTCCACAAATTTTTTTTTTACCGGCAAAACTGTTGATTATAAAGAAAAACGTTATATGAACGGATTAAAGAAATTGTATATCTAAATTTTTTTGAGTTTGTTTTAGCAAAATCGAACAAGTGGTTCTCGAGTTATGTTAAACTACGTTTTTGCCAAAATGTTACAACTAAGCGAAAAAACATTAAGATAAGGAAAAAATTTAAAAGGTCATAAAAAAAACTGACACATACGAACGCCAAACCCTTTGAGGGTTTTACTATACTGACCTAGTACCATCACCCTGACTTGGAATTTCTCACCCCCAGACAATAATCCCAAAGATGTTCCATAGTGTTATTGATTCAACAGTTAATATCATACGCCAGAATCAAAAAACCGCTAAGGTAAGATTTGAACAGTTAGAGCAGAAAATTAAAATTTATTCAGAGGAAATACATGACATTAACAATATACTAATACAACTTAATCAACTACTTTATTCAGCGATTCTCGAATTAACACTAGTTGCAAAGAAAATAAAGAAGATACAATCATCAATTCTTGACACTCTCATAGATACAAATCATGGAAAAATCAATTCAAACTTACACCAGAGCAATTACAAAATGAAGATAATCAGATCTCACTCCGTTCAGCACCGTCAATGAATCTTCCTGTGACAAAAAAGACAACTGCTGCAACTGTTTAAACTTATGAAAGTAAAGGGAAGACTAACGCATAAACACGCTGTCTTCAAAATAACTTTACCATTGCTTGCATGTGAAAAATTCAAGATGTTTCATTTGATTCCTGTACCCAACCAAATGAACAGTACAATGGTAGCTATTTTAACCATGTACTTCATTCTTAGGCATAACTACATCGCGTAAACAAAACATTCCTTTTACAACTGCAGAGTTAAACGCTTGTGAAACAATAAAACAAGGCGTATTTTTTTGTTCTAATATTCAAATTCGCTGCAATTATGTGAGATTGATTTATTCAACAACAAAAGAACACCGACCTATATCTTGGAGAAAACTAATGTTAGATGGATACCACTCAACAAAGGAAAGCAATGAATATATGCTACGTCATATTCTCAAACACGCATGCTCAAACACGAGTTTGTTACTTTGAACGCACGACGAACTATATCAAACACAATAAGGTCTTCATACACAAGCCCTGGCAAAATTTCAGACTTATCAGGAAACGGTACTTTCTTAACAACCAACAATGGATCACATTCAACAAGCTTTGATGAAATTTATGTTAAATATATTAATGACCTAACAAAACTACAAAGATCACTACACTCACCAAAAAAAGTCTGTAATGGCAACTGAAAATTTTGCTGTTATTACGGGATATTCTGCTAATTTGAGCCCAGCGGTATTTTTTGCTAATCTTAGCAACACGTGTCTGCTGACGTGTAGTACAATGAAATTAGTAGCCGCTACTAAATTTTAGTAGACTTTTTGTAAAGTGGAATTAAAAATCTGTTTGCTAAAATCAGCAAAAAAAAATTACTAAATACTATTAATATTAGTACAAAGTTTTAGATTTATTTTTTTTATCGATCATCAAAAATTTTGATTATATTTTCTAAGAGATGTTTTATACAAAATTAAAAAAAAATCAAAGGCTTAAAAATCTTAAAAATTGTTAAAACATAAACGAATTTATCATTTTGTTTTAATTTGGTAATTTCTGTTTTGAAAAATATTTTAGTCAATTTTTTTTTTTACCTTTAAGGTTAAATTTAATTGTTTTTAGGGCTGATTCTAAAAACACCTTTTTAGTGATATTTTAACTGGATGTCCTCTTTTTAGACATGAGTCGGTATCGTCACTTCCGATCCCTTTTTTAATCCTATGTAACATTTTAGGGCAATTTAAGTTTGTATGTATAAGTTTAAATTATTAGAAATAACATTTTCTTCAATATCGACTTTTTTAAAATTAGTAATTTTTTTTTGCTAATTTTAACAAATCGGTTTTCAAAAATTTGTAATATGATTTCTGAAATTAGAAACAAATATTTGTAGATATTCTGTAAAAATTCTGTAATTTGTAAAATGTAAATAAAAAAAGATTTGCTAAATAATAATTTTTTTACTAAAAATCAGTACAAAAATAGTAAAGTGGGATTGAAAACCGTTTACAAATTTTTCTACTAACTTTTTTTTCTGAGTGTAGAACAATAGGACATCGCTGATTTACCTAATAAATTGAAGTCCTACCAAACGCGCAGCTATACAATTGGTTACTTAGTACTTTTTCTAAGCGTTTTCACACTAATCATACTGCTGTAAAAATACAAAGTAATTAAAAGTTCAAGTAAACCACAAGTGAATCCACTTAATAAATATTAAAACTAACATATACCTTAGTGAATACTACTAATATTGCTTACATTTTATTGGCAATAAGTTTGAGCTACTTGGGTTTAATTGGTCAATTTCGTATAAATTTTAATTATTTATTTTTTTTATGCAGACACTATTTCAGCACTTTTTGTTTAACTAATTTATTTATTGAGTGCTTGAAGGTAAAAAACAAACAAAATTAGTACCGTTCAAATGCATGTGTTTGAAATGAGTCATACTAATTTCATAAACAGGTTTTATAGCATTTTTTAAAAAAAGAATATGACAGGAAAGCGAGTCCTTGCTTAGATTGAATATAAAATTGCCTATAACTTTGTGTTAAAAACAATTGCGCCAATTTTCCTAAAATTTCGTTTATCTTCTAATTTGCTCAAACTAAAATCGCGTACCAAATTTCGGTAACCTACGATAACTTTCTATTTTTGATGACATCAATTTAGAAATATATGTATAAGTTATTTATACCCTTCTTCGGTGTTCCCATACCATTCAGCCCCACCGAAGTAAAAACAACAGGTTCTAAGATTTATCATCTCGCGCAATTAGTGTTGCCATATTTAAAGTCATTCATCTTCCAAACACCTTTTAATTCTCCTCCACCCCTTTTCCAGTAGGAGAAAATTCCCAAGTGTTGTTTATCTTTTTTAAAAAAAGTTGCTTTCCTAATAATTGTTTTGCAAATTTTTGTACGGTTTTTGATGAAAGCACTAGCAAAGCACGCACCACAAATGCTTTCACAACGTTTGCAATACAAGCTTTCCCGATATTTTTTAGGGTTTTATTGAACAAGAGCACTGGCAAAGCACTAAATTTAAACGACTTTCTATTTTTTTTTACTTTTGTCGATTATTAAACAATGATTGAAAATAAACAACAAAATGGGTTGAATATAATGAAAAATCAGTAGTCCTCTTTTTGATTGTATTTTCGATTAATTTAATATGTACTTTAAGTTGTTTTTAACGAAATAATATTGTGAGTGCACCACCCACTTCGGTGCATTATTTTTTGTTTACTTTGGTAGTTTACTAGTTTTATTTTTATTCTTATAACAGTTCTATCTTTTATGTCTCCCAAAATATTGGTACAGTTACAGTATCCCATTTCTCCCGAATTTTACATTTTATGAAAATTCCCATATCCAACAATGATTTCCAATTGCTATTGAAACGTTATATGAAAGATTCCTATATGGTGAATTATGTGGCATTTGTGAAACATTTACAAAACATAATGGACTATTTGAAGGGGAAAAATTTAACTAATAATTCTATGGTAAAAATCAACTCATATCAATAGAATTCTATCCGTTTAATAAAATAAGACCTTTTTTATTTAAGAACATTATTAGAAATTTTCCTGGTAAATTAGTTGATTTAGATCTACCGGAATTGCCAATTGTAGATGGTGAAAATATGGCTCAGAGGATTTTTAATGACTTTTGTAATCATCTGCAAGAAAATAGAAATATTTGTGACATTATATTTTGTATACAAAAACAAGTTCATAAGAATCGTATTAGAGTGCGTGAATTTGTAGAAGGTTTCGATCTTTTACATACCGGTACAGTTACAATAAATCAATTTCAACGTGCCTTGCATAATATGGGTGTAGGCAAGTACTTAAGCCAGCGGGAATTCAATATTTTATGCGATCGCTATATAGATCCCATTGATACCAATCGTATTAGATGGCGTTTATTTGAAGATGAAATAGATAAAGGTATGCAAGTGGAAAAGTTATATTTATATTAGTTAAGATCTTAATATTTTATATTGTAGTATTTACTGTTAAATATTTGGAAAAGACACCCTTAATGAATATTCAATCACCACCGTCTTATATAAAGGAAATGCCTCAAGTAGGTTCAATGGATTTGCAGCGAGCTGGACCATCCGATCATGAACTTTGTGCGGAAGCTCTCAGAAAAATTCAAATTCGTATACGAAATCGAAGATTACATATGCATCCCTTCTTTAGAAGTTATGACAAGTAAGAAAGATATAATACGAGCCCTAACCACTATTAATTCATACACTAAGCCGTATATGTGATTTATATATTTATTTTTGGATCTTTCCTTTAACAATAACTGAATACTAATTTTTTTAAAGGTACTTCGTTGCCTTATTGATATTTAGTAAAAAACAAAAATTGATTCAATGTAGTTAGAGAAATTAGAAACTTAGTGTAGATATTATTTCTTCAGTGAAGGTAAATAAGACCACTATTAATTCATACAGTTTAAATAAATTCATTTTTGTACACTTTAATACTGTGTAACATCTCCTTTGTTCTTTATTACAGCAGTTAAATGCTTGTTCATGGTATTTATTAAGTTTTGGCACTCTTCTGGTGTTATTGAGGACCAAATATCACGTATTTTCGTTGGGGTACATTACGCAACCGTCTCTTCATAAGTGCCCAAAGGTTTTCTATTGGATTGAGGTCGTTACTTGAAGAAGGCCAGTCCAAAACATCAATCTCGTTATCTTGAAGCCATTTTTTTGTTATTTTTGCAGTATGGCACGAAGCTCCGTCCTGCTGAAAAATGAATTCATCAAAAGTGGTTAACATGGGTACCGATGTTAGCAGGTGTTCGTTTTTTCTTCTGCACCGCAGTTAGCAGAGGCTTTTCCTTGGCCTAGTAGTTAAATAATGCTCCAGTAAATAAGCTGTAATAAAATGTATACAATTATTCGTACCTTGTAGAAACCATATCCTATTTTTTTTATGTGCTGCCTGGTACATTCTCGTCCTATGGTCTTCCCAACAGCTTGAGACCATTCCCTTGCTACATTCCTGACCGTAGCCCGACGATCCCGTTTGATTATTGATGATAATGCTCTTGTTTCGCGCGAGGTAATTTTGGAAACACGGCCACGATTGCTTACTCGAGTAGCGACATTACCATTTTTTTTATAATTTGCCACTGTAGATTGAATAGTTGCTCTTGATAAACCTAAATCTTTAGCAATTTTTGCATAACTTTCCTTTAAAGTGGATTTTTTAATGATCAACTTGCGAATTTCTGCGACTACCGGTTTGCCACGTGTCATTTTGAAAACTAAATTTTAATAGGACAAATTTATTGATTACATGTTCTCTCCTCATTCGTAGATAACGGTTTAAACCGGTTTTTGATTATTTAACACAGTATTAAAGTGTACAAAAATGAATTTATTTAAACTGTATGAATTAATAGTGGTCTTATTTACCTTCACTGAAAAAATAATATCTGCACTAAGTTTCTAATTTCTCTAACTACATTGAATCAATTTTTGTTTTTTTACTAAATATCAATAAGGCAACGAAGTACCTTTAAAAAAATGTGAATTAGTATTTAGTTATTGTTAAAGGAAAGATCCAAAAATAAATATATAAATCACATATACGAAAATGGCTTAGTGTATGAATTAACAGTGGTTAGGGCTCGTAAAAAATTGTTGACATTGAAAGAAAATTGAAATTTATAGTATAATTCGAAAGTTTTCCCCAGCATTTAAGCTGTACTTTCGCTCTTGCTTATCAATGCTGAATCCAGTGGTGTTTGACGTTTGTGCTGGGAAAGAGCTTTAAAATAGATATTTGAAAATGATTGTTCCAAGGACAGGCGATTCTAAAATTATTTACCATTACCCGGGTTTCGGTCCACCCGGTAAGACCGAAAACCCGGGTAAACCGGTCTACCCGTAAAAACTGGTCAGCGCGATTAGAACAAAAAATTTGTTCATAAAAACGTACTTTTCATGGATGGTAACCTAAACGATGCGGTTATTGGCAAAGGTAAGACTATTTTCTATTATTTCGGTAACGGTATTTTAAGAGTAACGATATTTTATTTATTTCGGTAACGGTATTTTACGGATAAATATTATTAGCGATAACGATATTTTAGTTATTTCGGTATTGATATTTTAAGGGTAACGGTTTTTTAATTATTTCTGTAACGGTATTTTGGCGATAACGTTATTCTAGTTATTTCGTTAATATTATTTTAAGGTATATCTTCAATTATGTTATTTATGGAATTTTGTTGTTTTCGCCGTATTTTTAAATGCTTTGGCATCTCTACAAAAATAAAGCCAATTTTATAACCTTATATTTCTTCCCCGAACAACATTAAACATACTTACCACCCAACTTAGAATTTTAATCCGATAAAGAAAATACCGTTGTATTGTAGAACAACTAACCAACTAATTTTATAGTCCTTTTTAGTTACATTTGTGTCTGTATATATTTTTTCAATAATAAAAAATTTTTCGACAAATTTAAGCTAAACACAAACTATTTTAGAATTAGACACAAATGTGTAACATTAAAATATAATACAAATTTGCTCTAAATTATTATAATTTTAATATATGCATATATTTAGTTAGAATATTGTTCTACCATAAGTCCAAAAATCTTATTAGATTTTATTTATTTATTGCCTTTCAAAGAGGTTGATCATTTTCATGATAGACAGTACAATTGTTTCATAGGCATCACCCCAATCATCAGTTGTCTGCATAAAGAAAATGATGGTGTGTTAATTTTAACTAAGCCATATTCAAATAACAATATTAACAATATGAGAATTGTTTAAAGTCAAAAATGTATGCATTCGTTAACCAATCATCTTGTCAACTCTTCCGTTCTACATATGACTATACATTGTATACGAACTATATATACTAATAAATTTTTATTGAAAACATCATATTAGAATTTTGAACTTAAAGTACAACAATATTCTAACTAAATATATGCAAATAAAGAAAGTCCAAAAATAAATATTTTTGTATTTTTAAATACAAAAATTACAATAACTATAATTTTAATGTAAAATTTGTTTGTGAATATTGAGATATATTTAACTTTGTGTACAAAAATGCTCTAAATAATTTTTCATACATTTTGTGCTCAATTTAAAGTACTGTTTGTAGTTTTAAATAAAAATTTACACACAATATCGTTCTTAATTTCAAGATACACTTTAGAGTGTATATAGGCAACAATACCTTTTTTAATTTTTTCATTGCTGAGTTTTGGAAAGATGTTTTTTAACAGCCAAAAACTTCCTCATCACCTTTGACGGTCATTTCGATAAATTTCTTAACAATTCCCAATTTTATATGCAGTGGCGGGAGCAATATACTATCTTTATTCTTTATTAAAAGTTCATTAACCAATTTTAACCATTTCCGTTTTCGAGAGTTCTTTTTCTCCAGTTGTTACACTGATTGACTTTGCTTCGCGAATCCCAATCACAACGGAAACAAAAGAATTTCGAAAAATCGCTTTTTGAAATAACACCTTGCAATATGTTCAGAACTTTCAGGTCACAGCAAATCTTCCATTTATGGTCATTATAATTGATTTTTTCAATATATTGTTCAATGTTTCATAAGATTCCTTCACATTTGTGCCGAATGCTAATGGAATTGACGGTAAAAAATTCTGAATTCTGTTGCCACAATGTAATCCATTTCGTTTTGTGTTACCGGTTTTGGTTCATCATCTTCAAAATTTAGCGTATAATCGGGATCCTGTAAATTGGATGGCAAAGAGAAAACACTTTCGAGTGCCCATGCGAACATTGTCTCAGCACTCGGAGCTGTAGGTGGTTGTAGATCATCAGCGCGTGGCACTGGAAGTGAAGCAGTAAAATCTGCAACATATGCTTTTTTCTTCAACTTCCTCTTATTTGTTCCAACATCATAATTAATACATGCGTAGTAACTGGTTTTATCATGACCGCTGGGGTCTTTTACCCAGATTACCGGCTTAGCAAAAAGCAAGTGTCCCCTTCGTCGATTAAACCAATTCAAAATAGTGCTATAGCAATTATTGCACACTGTATTAGGCGTAAAATATTCACCATTTGTATCCACTTCATCAAAGTATTGCGTATATGCAAATCTAAATTCCGGAGTAAACAAATTTGTTTGCTTCTTTCAAAATTTGGGTACTATATGACCACAAACGTAACAAAATTTATTTATTTTTGGGGAATTGTATATTAACTTCTATATTAAAGAGTTTTTTTTTTTAATTTAATTGTTATTTACTCAAAACAATGTCTTATTGTCTTGTCACATTAATGACAGCATGTGGTTAGAGACCCAAACCGAACGGCCTCGGCGAGCGGCTACATGACATTTTTATTGATTGCTAGGGCTAGTTCAAACTTTATATAATGCTAGTTTAATCTTTTTATGCACATGCTTGTTGCAGGAGATAAGCATTTAAATTGTTTTAAAAGCTCAGAATCTGCATTTGATCATAAATTTAAACTGTTTTATTTTTTTAAATGCGTACTGCGATTTTTTTAAATAGTTACAAGATATGGAGTTTTAAAGACATGGGGAACTCTAATATTAGTCCCACGATTTATTTAACTAGTATTATTTAAAAGTGGGAATAAGGTAGGGGTACGAATATTACGAATTTGGATATTGACTACTCAATACCGACTGTTTTTTCGAGAAAAAAAATGTTTAAAGTACCTACTCAATACTTCCAGAGTTGTATTGTTCTGTATATAGACGTAATTTTGACCCGAAAACTTTTTAAAAAATAACCCTGTTTTTGGGTCTGAGAGTACAACCCTGTTTTTTGTATGGATAAAAAAAGTATTGAGTAGGAGTCAACACTTAAAGAGTATCGAAATTTAACATCTCTAGACGGAAACAAAACAAATGAAAATTGTTTTTACACAAAAAAATTACAAAATTCTGTTTGTAATATTTAACAACTCTTATAAAATATTTTTTATAAAGGCTCCAACAGTGAAATTTGTAAATACAAAAAACTTTATTTTTTTGTAACTCTAATTTCTGTTTTCATGTACAATGTGTACATGAAAAATAACAATTTACAATTATTTCAAACAAAAAATTTTTAGGAATCGAATTTTAATTTTAACAAATATTTTTTACTACTTTTTTTTCATAATAAATATATAACTTATTCACTTCAAATTGCATAACCAAAGCCCTAGGGACATATATGATTAATAGAAGCTACTACATACCAAAATAACAATTTATATAATAAAAACTTTATGAAATTAATAAAAAAAAAATAATTTATAAATAATAAAAATATAAAGTATAATATAAAATTTGAGAGATATATAAAAAAGGTAGCAACAACAAACTGCTATTATTCATAAATTGCAAAATGGTATTTCAGCTTACGCATAAATGCCTGGGGCGAAAAAGTAAAATTTGGGTTCCTTTCCGAATTAGACAAAGCAAAATTGTTAACTATGTAGTCCGAAAAACCATTCACCATTGCCTTGTGAAAGAATATCAATAACCTCAATCCCACTTTACTATTTTTGTACTGATTTTTAGTAAAAAAAATTATTATTTAGCAAATCATTTTGCTATTTACATTTTACAAATTACAGAGTTTTTACAGAATATTTACAAATTTTTGTTGCTAATTTCAGAAATCATTTTACAAATTTTTGAAAACCGATTTGTTAAAATTAGCAAAAAAAAATACTAATTTTAAAAAAGTGGATATTAAAAGAAATGTTATTTCTAATAATTCAAACGTATACATACAAACTTAAATTGCCCTAAAATGTTACATAGGTTTAAAAAAGGGATCGGAAGTGAAGATACCGACTCATGTCTAAAAAGAGGACATCCACGTAAAATAGCACTAAAAAGTTTTTTTAGTTCTAAAAATCAGCCCTAAAAACAATTAAAATTTAACCTTAAAAGTAAAAAAAAAATTGAATTAAATATTTTTCAAAACAGAAACTACCAAATTAAAACAAAATAATAAATTCGTTAAAAATTTAAAACTTTGTACTAATATTAATAATATTTAGTATTTTTTTTTGCTTTTTTTAGCAAACAGATTTTAAATTCCACTTTACTAAAAGTCTACTAAAATTTAGTAGCGGCTACTAATTTTTCTACTAATTTCATTGTACTACATGTCAGCAGACATGTGTTGCTAAGATTAGCAAAAAATTCCGCTGGGCTCAAATTAGCAGAATTTCCCGTAATAACAGCAAAATTTTCAGTTGCCATTACAGACTTTTTTTGGTGAGTGTACATAATTATAAAAAGAGCACCCAAGAAATTCGACCACGTACGGTGTGGCATACGATCGAAGCCTAAGGCCAAAAACATACCTAATAATTCTATTAAAAGTCTTATAAAACCTATTAATTTCACTATCTGTGGTACCAGAAAATACCTCGACACAATACAGTATATGAGGCATTAGCAACACGCATCTTAATTGAAAAAGGCAGAAATAAATCATGAGAGTATAATCTTCTCAACAAAAATGATATCTTTGAAGAAACGCTATTAATATGCGACGAAAAACTTAAAGGATTGTCAATTAAAATTCCAAGACACTTCAATTTGTCTACAAATTCAATTCTCATGCCATTGAGAGTAATCACGGCAGTATCAGTTTCGAAGCCAAACCACATTTACTTCGTCTTTCTAGCATTGACTGCAAAATTATTGCCAGAAGACCAAGACAAAACCTCACGTATGATAAAATTAACACCCTCTTCCAAAACATCTACAAACTGTGCATCTGCATAGCAAAGAAACTGAACATCATCTGCATAAACGTAGGACTTGTGGGATAGATCACTACCAACCATAAGAAGATCTTTCAGGTAAATCATGAACAGTAGAGGTCCAATCACAGACCCCTAAGGGACACCACTGGTTATTAATTTCGACGAAGAAAAAGATTCGCCAATCGAAACAAACTGACTTCTTCCACTCAAGTAAGAGGATATAAGTTTACAAGCTTGTAATGAAAAATAAAAAAAAAACAAGTAATAAAGGCTAAATTCGGCTATGCCGAATTTTTGAATACCCTCTACCAATATCCTAAAAAAATGTTCTCTACTGTTTTTGATACAAATAGGTGGAAAAATTTTTTGAGGTGAAAAACTTTTTTAGATGTGAAAAAAGCTTTTTTGGTGGCAAAAAAATTTAGAGGTGAAAAAAAATTTTTGTGGTCAAAAAAATTTTAGTGGTGAAAAAATGTTTGAGGTGAATACAAAATATTTACTGCTAAGCGACTGGTGAAAAAAATATGAAATTGTACTAAATTTTTATGGGCAATTTAGAGGCACCTTTACATTATCATTAGTTTTTTTAACCATGGACTGCACAAAAAACACATTTTAAAGCATAGTTTTTGTCAAATACTCAATTTCGTTCCGGCTAATGGGGAATAGCTCTGCAGCTGAATATGCCTAATGGAGAGAATGCACTTTCTGATGCGCCACGTATTGATAAATAGTTGCAACGAATGTTCTTTCTTTAAAAAATTAAAGTGTGTTTGTCTAATGGAGAGAATACAGCAAAGAAATTAATTTGTTAAAGAAAGAACATAAGTTGTAACTATTTGTCAATAGATGGCCCATCAGAAGGTGCATTCTCTCCATTAGACATATTTTGCTGCAGAGCTAGTCTCCATTAGCCACATTGTGCTACAATATGCAGTAGAGTATTATTGATTTTCTATTTTCTTCGTAATATAAATGAATATATGCCAAAAAAAAATATATGTTTTATGTGCATATTATACCTTAATTTTTTAAATCAATATTCATTTAAATGTTTAAGATAATAATATTGCACTTTATTCATGTGTATTTTTTTATAAAAGAAAAAATTAACATAAATATACATTTGTCAATCCCTCAATTCTCAAAAATACAAATGCAATAAAAAAAATACTATTTTTTAGAGTAAGACAGATATAGCTCTAAGAATGTTATTATTCTCACAGTATGTAAGACAATTGAGGCCCTATGCTATATATATGCATTGCCCATACTTTGAAGACATCTGTATATACAGCCAAAAAAGTCCCTATAATATTCGCTGTATCCAGTAAAATGTCTTCAGTGTAAACAGTAGAATAACGAAAAGTTTAAGGACATTCCCTATGAAGACATTTTGCTACTTTGGGAACTGAAGACATTTGCTACTTTGGGAACTGTCCTTAAACTTTTCGTTATTCTACTGTTTACACTGAAGACATTTTACTGGATACAGCGCATTTTATAGGGACTTTTTTGGCTGTATATACAGATGTCTTCAAAGTATGGGCAATGAATATATATAAACAGTAGAATAACGAAAAGTTTAAGGACAGTCCCCAAAGTAACAAAATGTCTTCATAGTAACTTGTGGAACGAAAACCCGTCCCCGCAACATGTGCTGTGCACATATATATATATATATATATATATATATATATATATATATATGTGCACAGCACATGTTGCGGGGACGGTTTTTCGTTCCACAAGTTACTATGAAGACATTTTGTTACTTTGAAGACTGTCCTTAAACTTTTCGTTATTTTACTGTTTACACTGAAGACATTTTACTGGATACAGCGCATATTATAGGGACTTTTTTGGCTGTATATACAGATGTCTTCAAAGTATTCACAATGAATATATATATATATATATATATATATATATATATATATATATATATATATATTTTACCTAATGCCGTGTATAATTCCCCTTCATCTATATTTATCTTCCTTTATTCGATCTTCAATATTATACTATATTATTCCTTAAAATCGAGTTCAAGATCCTTTTATAAAAAATAATAATAATGATTATTTATTATTTCTTTCCTTCCTGAAGAAGTCACCCAATGTGGAGACGAAATATTGGAAGCAAAGAAATAATAAATAATCATTATTATTATTTTTTATAAAAGGATCTTGAACTCGATTTTAAGGAATAATATAGTATTCCCCTTCATCTATACAATGAAACGAAAAACCACTAAATGTATTCCTTTAAATATCCATTGAATTGGGAATATCATCTATCTGACATGAAACGAAATAGTCATTAACCTCATCAGGGTTAGCAGAGGTTAAATGATTATCAGCTTCCAAACAATCATTTTCCCTCAAAAAGCCCTACATTTGTCTAGGATTAAGGTCCTGAAACATACTTGAGTAGGCACGCCTCTTAGCTACTCTAATAACTCTCTTTACGCGATTTCTGTTCTCACAATAAACAGACCAATTATGTGAACTTCTATTTTGAAGAGAATATTTGTAGGTCAAATCTCGTAAAAAGATATGATAGAGTATATTTGGGGAGTTAAACCAGTCATTATACTTAAAACCAATCTTACGCCGTATAATTGGTACTAAGTTGTGCAAAACATGGAGGTTAGAAATAAAAATCTCCAATTGAATATTAACATTGCCCGTTGAGTACATTCCACTAAAGTCAAGCGAATGAATAGTTCGTTATGTAGTCTAGATACGACACATATTGTTGAGAAGAAGGTGTCGGAATATCGACAGCAACAAAAACAAGTAAGAGCGGCTAAATTCGGCTATGCCGAATCTTATATACCCTTCACCATGGTTGGGAAAAAAGTGAAGTTTGTATATGGACGTATATGGAATGGACAGATTTATATACGAACGACTTTAAGAGGAAATGTACCATTTAGTTTGGTGATAAAACTTGGACTCGGGAAGATTTATGGTTCCCGAAAATAGGTACTCAAAAAAAATGTATGTTTTGGTCTTAACTTTTTTGTATCTGAACCGAGTTTTTCAGCAAATATGTTCTACTAAAGATTTTCGATCTTTTGAAATATAAGACGCATCCATAGGTCATATTACAGCTCTAAAATTTTAGTTTTTATAAAAATGTTGATGTTTTAAGCCCATTTATGGAGTATTTAATTACGGTCTTGCCGTTCTTAAGATATAAATTAATCTATTTTGTGCCACGCCCAATTCAAGGATCCCGCCCACATTTTGTCAGATGTTTTGTATTGATAACCAAGATGCTTACACCTTATTTTGAAACTTTTCCTCTTTCCGTTCTCCAATTATACAGAAAAGCTGACCCACATCGTTAAGTCAACTGTACTGGACGTATTTTTTTTGTTAAAAAAAAAAAAAAATCTTAATAAAATAAAAACAAAAAAAAAAAAGTGTTAAGAAAATATAAAAATAAAAAATTGTAAAAAAAAAGTTTAATAGACGGGGCTCGATCGCGCGACTAAAAGAAAAAAAGTATTTGTGACAAGCGCTTAGACCATTAAAGGACATACCCAAACGTCGTTAATAAGAATAAATAAAGAGTTTTCGTTTAAAACAGATTTGTTTGGGTTTTATTCAAATGACAAATCTTTGTATGGATTTGTTGTTTGTGTATAAAAGGTGAAGAGGTGAAAGATAAAAAGTTCAGTGTTGTCATATTTTTTTTTCAAAAATTAAAAAAAAAAGCTTTTTTCGACCAAAAAATTTTTTTTTACAAATAGGTAAAAGATTTCACTAGAACTGCATGTGTTTTATTTCTACAAAAACGTATAATTTAGCCGAAAAATTTGCATTTGGGATAATATTTCGATTTTTTAAAAAATGTTTTTAATTTCCTTAGCTTAATTTTAAAAATTTTAAGGGAAAATGTTTAAAAAAATTTGTTTTATAAATCATTATAAGTTATGACCTAAAATAGTTGCACTCAAAAAGAAATTATGTATAAAATTTTTTTAATATATGAGAAATAAAATGGCTTAAAAATCTTTTTATAATTCTTTTAAATCGGAGCAAAAAATATAAATAAAACCATTTGTATTTTGTTTGTATCAGAGGGTTTTTATATAAATGTTGATGCATATTTATGGATTATTTAATTATTAATTTATAATTTTATTAAAATTAATTATTTAATGTTAAAAAATAAACAAAAAAGTCTTAGGAAAATATAAAAAAAATTGTACAAAAAAGTTGAATAGACGGGGATCGAACCCGCGCCTAAGAGAAAAAAACTATTTGTGACATAGCGCTTTGACCACTGAGCCATTGAAGCTCATACGCAACCGTCGTTAATAGAAGTAAAAAAAATAAGCAGTTTTCGTTTAAAACAGATTTGTTTGGTTTTTATTTAAATGACAAATGTTTGTATGGGTTTGTTGTTTGTGTATAAAAGGTGAAGAGGTAAAAGAAAAGAAGTTTAACAAATAAAATAAAAAAACAACAACAATCACGAACACAATACCAATCAGTGTTATCATATTTTTTTTTTTTCAAAAATCTTTTTAGTTTTAAAAAAATTTTTTTCGACCAAAAAAAAATATTTTTTTACAAATCGTTAAAAGAAATCACTAGAACTGCATGTGTTTTATTTCTACAAAAACGTTTGATTTAGCTGGCAATTTGCATTTGGGATTTTCTTTCGCTTTTTAATTAAAAAATGTTTTTAATTTTAATTTCATTAGCTTAATTTTAATAATTTTAATTTCTTTAGCTTAATTTTTAAATTTTGAAAGAGAATAGTTTATAAAAATTTGTTTTATAATAACTTATGACCTAAGAAAGTTGCACTCAAAGAGAAATAATGTATAAAATTTTCTTAATATATGAGAAATAAAATGGTCCAAAAATCTTTTTATAAATTCTTTTAAATCGGAGCAAAAAATAAAACCGTTTGTATTTTGTTTGGATTAGAGAGCTTTTCTAAAAATTTTGATGTTTTTAGCCCATTTATGGATTATTTAATTACGGTCTTACCGTTCTTAAGAAATAAATTAATCTATTTTGTGCCACGCCCAATTCACGGATCCCGCCAACATTTTATCAGATTTTGTGCATTGATAACCAAGATGCTTGTACCTTATTTGGAAACTTTTCCTTTTTCCGTTCTCCAAATTTACAGAAAAACTGACCGACATCGTTAAGTCAACTGTGCTGTATGTATATGTAATGTTAAAAAAACAAAAAAAAGTCTTAAGAAAATAAAAAAAAAACAAATTAAAAGTCTTAAGAAAATATAAATAAAAAATTGTACAAAAAAAGTTGAATAGACGGGGCTCGATCGCGCGACTAAAAAAAAACTATTTGTGACCACTTAGACCACTGAGCCATTGAAGCTCACACGTAACCGTCGTTAATAGAAGTAAATAAAACAGAGTTGTTTGGTTTTTTTAATTATTATTAAATTGTAAATCTTTGTATGGGTTTGTTGTTTGTGTATAAAAGGTGAAGAGGTGAAACAAAAGAATTCAAACAAATGGTTGTGTTTATTATGCGTAAAATTCAACATGTGTACATATTAAACAAAGGGATTTTACGGAAAAAATTAGAGGTAGTCCTAGTTTTTTGCTAATATCTCAGCCATTTATCAACCGATCTGGCTGATTTTCAATAGCAAACAGAAATTGATCACATGAAATATAGAACAATCAAGTCCTCATCATGTCTGGGGTCTTCGGAAAACCCATTTCAACACACAGGCGGTCAAATGGACATCGTTAAATCAACTTCGCTCTTCATAAGTACCCAGAATATATATACTTTATAGGGTCTAAGATCAATATTGTAGAAATTACAAACGGAATGACAAACTTATATATACCCTTCCACCTGTGGTGAAGGGTATAATTAGTGAATGATGTGATATACCTGAATACTGCATTTGACCAGAATTACTTTCAACAAGAGAGGGACTCATAAGGAAATAATCAATATGGGAGGTAGAATCCTTGTCAATATTACAATGGGTGGGGCCGAGTTGTGGTGGCATACTAAGTCCAGCCTGCCACACATTTTCCGAACTAAATTAGATTTCCTACTACAAAACATATTCATATTTAAATCACCCATGATACAGACATTTGCATACTCCACAATAATATCCTCAAAAACACTTAAATTACCATTAGGCAAATAACTGACACCAATTAAAATGTTAATACCCCGAAGGACTATTTCAACGAATATAGATTCTGATTCACCATACCTATCAGACTTAAAAACCACCTTATATGTAATCCGCTTCGAAATTACACATTGATCTTTTTTCGATTTTCGATCTTTTTTTAAATATTTTTATAAGCATTCCTCCTATAGGGATACTTTTTGGTGATATGGTAGGAAGTTTATTGGACATTTTAGAAAAAAAATTTAAAAATTGCCAACTTTATTAAAAAATTTTTAGTTTTTACACTAACAAGACTTTATTTTTTTAACTTACCTAAAACCTGTATTCTATTAATTTAAATTTTTTGCTTCTTTGCACTATGGGAAATTTTTCGGAATTTTCCGGCCAAACCGGTGAATGACGAGATATCGGCTCGAAATTTAGCAAGCATATTTGGCGAGAAGTTTTTAGTCTCCGAGTAAAAAATTTGCATGATCTGACATGATTACGGCTGATTTTAACGAATTAAAAAGAAATATATAAAATCGTTGATGCTATAAATCGTGAATCATTAAAGCTATCCACAATATATTTGATTGGTAGTCCGATTTGCATAACTTATTTCGGCAATCCTTGTTGGCGAACTCATTGAGCCAAAAATGAGATTCGTCGTTGAAACAATTTTTCGATAGAAATACATTTCGCACACAGCACGAATTTTAATAATAAAATTCTACGATTTGCTTACTGGTATATATGTTGCCGAGGAAACATTTATTTGTCAGACATTTTTGTTAAAAATTTTTTGAAAAACTTTCATTTTGTTTTTTAATTTGTCATATTTATTATTTCCTAAAGATGCTACACAATGGAGTAGCGAAATATTGAAAAATATATAATATTTTTATAAAAGAATAAAAAAACCAAACCTTAAGCTCAAAAAATAAATTAGTTATTAAAAAATAATAAAGAAAAAGGTTAAATAAAAAGATAACAATTAATTATTATATATAATAATTTCTAATCTGAATTTAAATTTTTGGTTTCCACTTTTAGACTAAACAGTGGTCACGTTCGTTGTAAAATTGCTAATCAAATTTTTGTTTCCAATGGTATTTTGTTATCAAATGATGAATTAAATGCATTAATCGATCGTTATGGCAATGAATTGGGTTTTAATTATACTAAATTCCTAGAAGATGCTGATCCAGCTGAATATGCGGTACCAAAATTGACAGCAACCGCGGGTTTACAGCCTAATTGTCCAATATCTAAGGAAAAAAATAAATTGGATATGAATAGTGAAGAGAATATAATCAAATTATTAACGAAAGTAAAACGTCAGGCTGTTACCAAAAGTATACCTGTTATTAATTTCTTACAGGGTTATGATAGACATCGGGAGGGCGAAATTTTGGATGTCGATTTTTGGCGTGGTATTGATAATGCCAATATAAAATTGTCAGAAGAAGAAGTTGATACTCTGTGCAAAATGTTAGTTATCGTAACAGGAAAGTTATATCATTTAAATTATTTTACAGTTTTTATGTTTTTTATTCAAGATTCCGTTCGCCCAAGCGTGCCTGCTGCATTTTATATCGTGACTTTTGCCGTTCTTGGATGAAATATTTATACAAATAGAAACTGAAACCGGTGATAATGAAGTCACCGCCGTACCTCTAATGCATTTAGCTAATTTGGATTGTGTTGAATGTTTTTTAAACTTTGAAGAACGTACCATTTGTTCACAGGCTTTAATGAAATTGGCTCGTAATGCTGACGATATTTCTAATTTAAATTCAGTATTTAAAGATTTCGATTGTAAAAACTGTGGTACAATTCGTAAAAATCAATTAATGCGTGGTTTGACCATCCGTAATATGTACCATATGGTTAGTAATCGCGAATTTGAAGTGATCTTTAAATGCTTTGGTGTACAACGTGGAATGCATTTAGAATTTAATTATCGGAATTTCTTGAATATATTAAATATTCTTTTCCAAACTGGTAAGGAAAAACGAAACTATTAAAAATATAAATTCTTGAATGGTAAAAATTTATATGAAGGTACTTTATATATTTTTGAATGCTTTATGCACAGAAATAATTTTTAAAAAATGTATATTAAAAATTTAATTGAATTTAGACCTATTAAAAAATTTGTAGTATCAATTAAAATAATCTGTAGCCATTTAATTAAAAATTTTCAGTTAAAATATATATATATTTGTGTGTTTGTTATTTCAGAACTTTCTGGAACACCTGATAAGGTAGAAAGTTGAACTAAACATGGGACAGGGATCTAGATTTCGTATTATCGGTTTGGGGCGAAGATGCGGGGTGAAAATAATTTGAGATAGTCTCAAAGCTTGCGAAAGATATGCCATCATATCGTAAAAGAGACCCTTTATGAACCAAAATAGATTTTTTAAGAAAAAAAAAAATACTAATTTATGCCCCAAATCTTAAAGTATAAATTAATATATGTTCCACAACATTCATTTTTTATGAACCCAGAACATTTTTTAGAACTGATTACCTCTGAATCTATTCTATGTTCTTTTACCAACGGTTTCATGAAAAAGGTTCTAAAACTGATTCCTGAAAGCCAAAATGTTTCACGGTCCCAGAACCAGTTACATAACTGGTTCAAGTTAAAATAAATGATATTAGGGTGTACCAATAACATGATTTTTACTTTAAAACTTTAAAAGCGAATGAATCAAAATGAGTTATATATGATTGATTGATTAAAGCTAACTGCAATCTCTATCAATCCTTTTTTAAAGTCGGTAAAAAAGTAAAGTTTTTTGATACACCCTAATGTATACATATGCGAAGATGTAATTAATAATTTATAAAAATATATTTGTGAAATTTTTTGATCATGAATATATAATTTTATCAATTTATTCGAAGTATGGAGGAGCATCACATAACTCCTTTGTTTGGAAGCAGTCCGAAGAAAGACGTTTCTTGGAGGAGCTATATAACTCTAATAAGTTGAAGAATGTGTGGCTATTAGGTAAAATTATTAATTAAACTTAATAAATTAAGAGGAGAAATATAAATATAAAGGCACTAACTGCAAAGGTCTTTGGCCTAATGGTGTTAACGGATTGATAAGTTTATATTAGGTGATATATGTTGCAAAATTTGAGTATATTTCGTACTGTGTTAACATTTTCCATGTAGATGTTTTTTTAGAGATCAGTGAGGCAAGCTTTACCTTTTAAAATAAGTTATGCTCTATTTATGATATTGCAATTGGATATTATATGGTTAATATTTTAACTTCTACGTTGCATAAAGGGCATATTTCTGGTCCCGAGTTGTTAAAGTAATGACGATATGTGATGAAAGGTTCCCCAATCTTAATCTTATGTATTTTTGTAGATCTAGTTTTGTGGCGTTAGGTGATAAATTGGTTTAGTTTTGTTTGGGTTAATATTTTTGTAGTGGTGTTGGTATGAGTTCGGTGCGCGTGTTGCATACTTTGCTGCCTCATCTGCTAATGTATTGCCTATTATCCCTATGTGGCTAGGGATCCACATTATTTTAAATTTGCTGTTATATTTTATTAGTATGTCCCTAATTTTCGAGATTGTGGTGTTTTTGTAGTTGGTGTTTTGAATTGCCATTACTGCAGATTTGGAGTCAGAGCATATCATATATTTTCCGCAGACAGTTTTGTATTTGTTTAATGCGTGGAAAATTGCTGTTGATTCTGCTGTGGAAATTGATGATCTTGGGTCCAATGTTGCCAAATAGTCTGTGC
The DNA here is from genome assembly GCA_949748255.1 of Eustalomyia histrio. Lineage (NCBI taxonomy): Eukaryota > Metazoa > Arthropoda > Insecta > Diptera > Anthomyiidae > Eustalomyia > Eustalomyia histrio. Next base: position 81,640,753 of record OX456523.1, on the reverse strand, counting down.
TTAAGTTGTCGTTTCTAACAGCTAAAGAGGTAACACTCTCTGTTTTTGACCCGTCGGTGTACAATATTTTCCAACTTCTCTCTCTTTAAGTAGATATCTCGTTAAATACGAATACATAGGTGTGATTTGGTGTGGTCTCCTTGGAAAAAGACATTAGATCTTTTTCCAAGCTGCTCTTTTTTAATTTCCAAGGTGCTTCTGAGGGCAGATAAACTTTCTGTGGTTTGGTGTTAATTTCCATTTCTGTAGCATGTGCCATGGTTAAGCATAGTGTGGATGGATAGCAGAGAGGTAATTGGGTGGGAATATAAGAGATACGTTTTAAAAAGTGTTGTTCTGCTGGAAAAACCACTTTGTAATCAATTTTGATGTGAGGTAGTTAAATCTTTGACGAATTGAGGGCAGACCTGCCTCAGTCATAAGATTTTTGATTGGTGTCCTTCTGGCAGCACCAAGGCTAATTCTTATCGATGAGTTGTAGGCTGGGTAAATTTTTTTTAAATTTGGACAAAGAGGGTGAATTCCATACAAAAGTACACAACAAAGTCAAATTTTCATATTATTATTTTTTTATAACTAGAAAGAATATTGAAGATGACGAGGATAACTCATTTTAATGTAACTTCACATCTTCAAAAAAAGAGTTGAAGCGCTAAAATACATTTATTTGTAATTCCAAAAATTAAATTAATCAAAAACTGTATAATCTTAACTTTAACTTTAACTCTTCATATTATTTAGTGTCGTGTAAGTCACAATTTGTATGTCGTGTAAGTCACGCGAAAAAAAACTATTTTTTGTGAAAAATAAAATAAATTTCACTAAGTTGAAGTAATTTTGTCGTTGTTTATATTTCTCAAATACTTTTGGTGCAGTTTAAAAGGAATCGGACTACACAATTAACAGAATTTTTAAACTATCTTTGATTACCCTGAAATCAATGGATTTGATGTCGTGTAAGTCACAACTAATTAATTATCTTAAAATTAAAAATATGTAATCGAAAATCAAAAATCAAAGTGCATGAATTAATACGTACGTTCGTGTAGATGTTATTTCTTAAAACGAAAAAATTAAAAAAATTATGATTGTACCAGAAATTTTATCAAAAATGACAAAAGTTTTGCCTCGTGTCGTGTAAGTCACACGTGGAATTCACCAGAGGCCTTACCATATATAATCAATCCATAGTCCAATTTTGATAAAATAATACTGCGAACTGTGTTTAATAGGCTTGTTGGATGAGTGTTACTATTTTTGTCGGCGAGGCATTTAATTAAATTTAGGCGAGGATGTAGAGATTTTTTTAAGTTGTTAATGTGCGAGGACCATGTAAAACTCTTGTTGAAAATAACGCCAAGTATTCTTAATGAATCAACTGTATCGATTTGATTTCCTTGAATTACAATATGGTTGTAGTCGCAAGACTCTTTTTTGCATATGTGAAGACATTTAGTTTTGGGAATGGAAATTTTTCCACCTGTGCTATTACACCAATCGTCCACTGATATAAAAAGAGTGTCGATTTCCCGTTGAAGGTTGGAATTTTTGTTTTGCTTGGCGATTATGTAAAGATCATCAGCATATACAACATGTTTAAAATAATTGTGGGTCAAAATGGTTTTGTTCAGTTTATCTGTGGCAATTTGAAAAATTATGACTGATAAACGTAATCCTTGGGGATGCCATTGTAGAGAGGTTTTATGTTAGAGTAAGCATTATTGATTCTGATCCTAATCTTTCTGTTAGACAGAAACCCACTTAAGTAATTAATTATTTTGCTGCCGAATTTTCATTCTTTCCATTGTGATATAATAGTGTGAATCCCGACCCGATCAAACGCTTTTTCGAAGTCTATAGATATAACTGATAAGTGATTTCTGTGTGATAAAGTAGATGCGATTATTTGTTCAATATACGTAAGGGCGTCCAGTGTGCCATTAATTGGTTTAAAGGCCACTTGATGAGTGCTTAACAGTTTGTTTTTTCCGGGAAACTAGGTTATTCTTGTAGCAACTATTTTTTCCAGAAGTTTGGATGTACACGGAATCAGGTAGATTGGTCGATATCCATCTATTGATGCTATATCCTTCTTTGGTTTGGGTAGAGGAATGATGGTAGAGGTTTTCCAATGTTGGGGAATAATACCGGTGTTGAAAATGTCATTAAATAACTGTAGAAGTTCTTTGTTTTAAGGGGTGCGTTTTTTAACATTGGATACGATATTTTATCGTACCCTGGCGTTTTCCCCTTAAGTGAGCGTATCGAGGATTGTAATTCAAAGAGTGTTCATCTCTAACATTTTGGCAGAATTATTAAGGGCATAGTTTATCGTGATATTTACCATATTTTTATGGCGTATGAAGGCTTCGTTTAGGTTGTTGTCGCTGGATTGTTGTGACCATTCCTCCGCAAAGCAATTAGCAATATCCAAGGGATTATATAGGGTTGCATTGTTATGAACAATGTGACCAATATGGTTAAATGTGTTAATACCGTTTAGTCTACGTACGTTGTTCCATATTTTTTTAATTGGTCTTTTGGGTTAATTTCGGTTGTAAATTCAAAAAATTATTCCCTTTTTGCAATTTTACTTCTGCGTTTTAAAATAGCATTAGCTTTTTTGTATGCTTTTCTATTTTCTGTAGTAGGATGTTTTTTGAATACATAAAATAGCTTTTGTTATGTGGTTTGGTAGTTGGATTTGTATAAAGATAGGGTAGTGATCAGAACCGTTAAGTTGTGAAATAGAAGCTATATCTGCAGAAACTAGCGACAGGTCTACATTAGTAAATGTCGATCTGATGGAAAAATGCGTGGGAGAGCCGTCGTTTAGTAATATCATATTTGTATGGGCTATTAGATTTTCAATTACGTATCCGGTTAAAGTAGAGGGCGAACCCCATAGCCACAATGTAACACAGTGAAGACACGGTGATTAGAGCGCCTTTTTTTTACGGCCTTTTAGAAAACTACGTGAAAACTACTATTTTAATAGGCTATAAAAGCAACTGCGCTATGAAAAACTGTAGGTGAAACAACTGTATGACAATTATTCTGTCTCTCTTCCTTGCGTCTGATTTTCCAATTCGTCAGCTTATTATTGGTTTGGCCCAATCACCATTTTTGTAATAATAGAAGCGATTGGATTATATATAATATCAATATCCTCTTTCTTATTCTGAAACCCGTTTTTCGATATCTAGCATCATAACTGAGATAACTAATATCAACTTTGATATAAAATTAAGAATGAAAACCATTTTCATTGCTTTTCTTTTAAATCTTTGGGCAAACTAATAATAAGCTGACGAGTGTGTTTATTTGCTCATACATTTCACAGATCATATAAATGTGAAACTTTGTTGTATGTTTTGTTCTTTTGAATACTGAGATAAAATAAAAAAAATACATTAATTATGTGCAAAAATGCTATAAAAACATAAAACAGTTTTTGTTATTACAATATGTAACCCAAGTATAAAATTTGTTGTGAGTTTGTACTAAGTTTATGAAACAACAATTTTAGTAAATACAGTCATGTTGCACTTCTATGGTATCTCTTTGATATTTTTGGCGATCATATGTTTTAAACCATGCTGTGTAGTTGTTCACTTTTATACATTATTTTTTTGTATACATTGTTTTTAAATCTCTTTCTCGCCTAGGACATGAAATACAACAACAACCCTCACCATACGGTTTTGAATCACTCGTTTGACAGCTGTCACTTTTGACATCACTGGTATACCCTGTGCCCATAGCGTTGAGTGTGCGTTGAAATTTCCCAAAATTATTGTGCGCTAAATATTGTTTGTGAAAAGTGATGTAAGTTCTGTAACTGGTAGAGGTTCTGAAGGGTTTAAGTAGAGGGAGATGATTCTTGGTCTAAAGCCGATAAAAACCTCGGCCGTTGCGTAGTAATGCAATGCATTTGATGGTCGGAGTGGTGCAATTCTTGCAGTGCAATAATATCCGGTGTATGTTCGCGGATTAAGATTTGCAATTCGTGTAGATTATTATAAAAACCGTTTAAATTCCACTGTAGAATTTTAATAGGCATATTAGAAAAAGAAAAAAAAAAGATAAGAATATATTTTACGTAATTAGTGATCCACCGCACCGGTGTGTTGATTTCTTCTGGCAGTAATTCTAGCTGGTGTTGATTGAGTTTCATGATCTAGGCTGTTGTTGTTTGGGATATTGTTGTTCTCTGAAATGTTTGGGTGGTGATCTGGAGGGTGAGTTAAAATTTTAGCTGTTGTTAGTTATGTTATTGGTAGTTAAATTTTTAGTTTTTTGTTGTTGATTTTGATTTCTGTTCTTGAAAGTGTCAATGGCTGGAGGGTCAGGTAAAATTTTGGTTGTATTGTTATTAGTTATATTGTTGGTATTTAAGTTTTTTGTCTTTTGTTGTTGATTTCTGCTTATAAAGGTGTCTATGATAGATGAGATTTTTTGTAACTTTTGTTGACATTGTTGTTTCTTGTTTTGTATTGGTTATAGAGGTTATTTCTGTAGTAGTATTGGGATTTTTTTATTTTCTTTTATTTAATTTATTTGCTTCTTCTATTGATGTTGCTAATTCTTTTGTTGGTATGGTGTATGTTTGTATGTCTTTGGCTTGGAGTGCGGCTTCTTTGTATGAAGCCTTGGCGTTGTTTTATTATAGGACAGGTTTTGTTGGTAACACTATGTGAATGATTACAGTTAATGCATTGTATGTTTTAACAGGGTGTTGGATCATGTATAATTGAAACGCCGATCTTACAATTCTCATTACCATTACAGTGTTTACGGGTATGACCGAGCTTGAAACATTTTTTGCACTGAATTGGATTCGACATATAAGGTTCAATCTTGCACTTAAATGTTGATTAATCAACTGACACATCCGTAAGAAACAAATGATATAATCAGTTAAAATAAATGTTAAAATTTTACCTACCAATCCTTTAAAAATAAATGTTTTTTTTTTCTTTTATTTGAAATTGTTTCCCTTTTTGTTTTTTTTTTTAATATACTCGTACAGCACAAAATGTATGTATGTATACATAGCTATAGACACTTTTTGTGTGAATGTGTTTGTGTATGCATGTGTGTTTATGCATTTCTTGTAATTTGTATTGAAAAATTTTCTATGTATACAACCAATTTAAATAAAAAAACAAATTGAAATTTTTTGAATATTTTTTTTACCATTTAGTTTGGTGATAAAACTTGGACTCGGGAAGATTTATGGTTCCCAAAAATAGGTATTTAAAAAAAATGAAAACATACATTTTTTTTAAATACCTATTATAGCCATAACTTTTTTGTATCTGAACCGAGTTTTTCAGCAAATATATTCTACTAAAGATTTTCGATCTTTTGATATATAAGACGTATCCATAGGTCATATTACAACTCTAAAATTTTAGTTTTTATAAAAATTTTAATGTTTTTATCCGATTTATGGCGTATTTAATTACGGCCTTACAGTTCTTAATATATAAATTGATCTATTTTGTGCCACGCCCAATTCAAGGATCCCGTCTACATTTGGTCAGATGTTATGTATTGATAACCAATATGCTTGCACCTTATTTGGAAACTTTTCCTCTTTCCGTTCTCCAATTATACAGAAAAGCTGACCGACATCGTTAAGTCAACTGTGCTGAACGTATTTGTTTTGTTACAAAAATAAATAATAAAAAAAAACAAACAAAAAAAATCTTAAGAAAATAAAACAAAAAAAAAGTGTTAAGAAAATATAAAAATAAAAAATTGTACAAACAAAGTTAAAAAGACGGGGCTCGATCGCGCGACTAAAGGAAAAAAGTATTTGTGACAAAGCGCTTAGACCACTGAGCCATTGAAAGACACACCCAAACGTCGTTAATAGAAGTAAATAAAGAGTTTTCGTTTAAAACAGATTTGCTTGGGTTTTATTTAAATGACAAACCTTTGTATGGATTTGTTGTTTGTGTATAAAATGTGAAGAGGTGAAAGCCAAAAAGTTCAACAAATAAAATTAAAACAACAACAATCACGATCATAATGCCAATCATATTTTTTTTCAAAAATCTTTTTAGTTCTAAAAAAAAGCTTTTTTCGACCAAAAAAATATATTTTTACAAATAGGTAAAAGATTTCACTAGAACTACATGTGTTTTATTTCTACAAAAACGTTTAATTTAGCTGGCAAATTTGCATTTGGGATAATATTTCGCTTTTTTAAAATGTTTTTAATTTCTTTAGCTTAATTTTAAAAATTTCAAGAAATATAGTTTATAAATGTTTTTTAAAAATTATAAGTTGCATTCAAAAAGAAATTATGTATAAAATTTTCTTAATATATCAGAAATAAAATGGTTTAAAAATCTTTTTATAAATTCTTTTAAATCGGAGCAAAAAATAGAAAAAAATCGTTTGTATTTTGTTTGTATCAGAGGGTTTTTATAAAAATGTTGATGTTTTTAGCACATTTATGGATTATTTAATTATTAATTTATAATATATTATTACTTAAAATCGAGTTCAAGATCCTTTTATAAAAAATAATAATAATGTTTATTTATTATTTCTTTTCCTCCAATATTTCGTCACCACATTGGGTGACTTCTTCAGGGAAATTATATAATTTTTTTCCAACAATAAAAACATATATATAAAATTTTAAAAAAGGCGGGAAAGGAAAGGAGGATAAATTATTAATTTATAATTTTATTAAATTTAATTATTTAATGTTAAAAAAACAAAAAATAAACAAAAAAAAGTCTTAAGAAAATATAAAAAAAATTTACAAAAACTTGAATAGAAGGGGATCGAACCGGCGCCTTAAAGAAAAAACTATTTGTGACATAGCGCTTAGACCACTGAGCCATTGAACCGTCGTTAATAGAAGTAAAAAATAAACAGTTTTCAATAAAAACAGATTTGTTTGGTTTTTATTTAAATGACAAATCTTTGTATGGGTTAGTTGTTTGTGTTTAAAATGTGAAGAGGTGAAAGAAAAAAAGTCCAACAAATGAAATAAAAAAACAACAACAATCTCGAACACAATACCAATCAGTGTTATCATATTTTTTTCAAAAATCTTTTTATTTGTAAAAATTTGGAAACTTTTCCTCTTTCCGTTCTCCAAATTTACGGAAAAACTGACCGACATCGTTAAGTCAACTGTACTGTACGTATATGTAATGTTAAAAAAAAACAAAACAAAGTCTTAATACACAAAATCTGAAAAAATGTGGGCGGGATCCGTGAATTATGCGTGGCACAAAATAGATTAATTTATATCTTAAAAACGGTAAGACCGTAATTAAATAATCCATAAATGGGCTAAAAACATCAAAATTTTTAGAAAAACCCTAATACAAACAAAATACAAACGGTTATATTTTTTGCTCCGATTAAAAACAATTTATAAACGATTTTTAGACCATTTTATTTCTCATATATTAAGAAAATTTTATACATAATTTCTCTTTGAGTGCAACCTTTTTAGTTCATAACCTATAATAATTTATAAAACAAATTTTTATAAACTATTTTCCTTCAAAAAGAAATTAAAATTAAGCTAAAAAATTAAAATTAAAAACATTTCTTAATAAAAATCCCAAATGCAAATTTGCCAGCTAAATCAAACGTTTTTGTATAAATAAAACACATGCAGTTCTAGTGATTTCTTTTAACGATTTGTAAAAAAATATTTTTTTTACAACTAAAAAGATTTTTGAAAAAAAATATGATAACACTGATTGGTATTGTGTTCGTTATTGTTGTTGTTTTTATTTGTTGAACTTCTTTCTTTCACCTCTTCACCTTTTATACACAAACAACAAACCCATACAAAGATTTGTCATTTAAATAAAACCAAACAAATCTGTTTTAAACGAAAACTGTTTTTTTTTTTACTTCTATTAACGACGGTTACGTATGAGCTTCAATGGCTTAGTGGTCTAAGCGCTATGTCACAAATATTTTTTTTCTCTTAGGCGCGGGTTCGATTCCCGTCTGTTCAACTTTTTTGTACAATATTTTTTATATTTTCTTAAGACTTTTTTTTGTTTTTTTAACATTAAATAATTAATTTTAAAAAAATTATAAATTAATAATTAAATAATCCATAAATATGCTAAAAACATCAAAATGTTTATAAAAACCGTCTGATACAAACAAAATACAAACATTTTAACAGTTTAAATAAAAAATGTAATAATAAGAAAATAATATGAAAATTGTAATCATGTTTCAATTTATTGTACTCCAATGGCCTGTATTATTTGTTCTTCTGCAGAGGTAAGAACCATTTCTTGATAAGGTCCACCTCCGGCTTTTTGTTTGGATAACTTATTAAAAGAATTTTTTTAGCATTGAATTTTTGGTCAGCAAAAACCTTAAAGGAAAAATATTATTTAATGTAAACTAAACACTATACTTTCTTATCTTTCTCGATGACTCTGTATCCTTAACTGGTGGACCATAAGAATAAAGCTTAAGAGTAAGCTGCCGTAATTCGGCCCGAGGCGAATGCCTAATGCTCTTAAAGCGAATAAGATTAGCACCATAATAGTTTTTAAAAAATTTTAATTCAATACATTCCCCAGTAAAACCAAACATTAACAAATAATGTGTAAAGTAATATTTAGCCATAGCGACCGATACATTATTCTACACTTTAAGTATGGACCCACCAATAAAGTAAGTGGCTACTTGTATGAGAAAGAGAAAAGTAATGTGCCTAAAAATTGATTTTCATAAAAAAATGTTTATTAAAAAGAAAATCCTTCAAAAGTTATTTAATATAACGGTGGTCATGATGGGAATCGAACCTGAGAACTCTGGTTGCCAGCCAAGAACTCTACCCACTGAGCTATCGATGCATAGTTGCGCTTCGTTCGTTATGTCGGAACGTTCATACATTACCTTTTATGCTAACATAAAACAAATTACTTAGTGTTTACTATTCGTTAAAATATAAAAATATATAATTAAAATAGACAGATCGAAAAATATAAAAAAATTACATTCAAAAATATTTAAATTATTACTTTTCGTTTGTCCATAATAATGATTACGGTATCATTACTATTGACTGTTTTTCGTGCTTCTTTTGTTATTCTGATATACAGGCATTTCACAGACCTCAATTTCGTTCGAAAGTGAAACTGAAAACAAAAATTGTTTTCCCACAAAGAAATTGTATTTATGCACATTTTAACCGAATATAATAAATATTACTATTTAAATGTAACGAATGTTGATTTTAGTAATTTCGAAAAAAAAATTATTATGCTTTTTACTTTTGCTTCTCCAGTAGTACGATCCCGTAACTTTTTAACGACAGAATTCGATAGTTGTCAAAATTCGATAATTAACAACAAAATTCGTTAAAAGTTATACTAAAACTTTTTCTACCGATACCTGTAGTTAAAAAAACGTTAGCTTATATACAGAAATTGTTTTAAAGTTCAAAACAATTTTTGTCGTTACTTTTTAAAATTTCAAAGTAAATAAATTTAAAAATAACAACTTTTGTCGGTATGTCTTGTCAATTATTTTAAAAAATAAAAATAGGTAACGAAATCGATAAAAACGTTAAGAAAGTTAGAGAATTGCACTCCAGATATTTTTCGTTTTCGTAAATTCTAAAATGTTAAAAAAACATTTATTGTAAAAAGTTTGTGTTTGAACTGCCATTTCTAGTGAAAAAAATAGATCCCTACGCAAAATTAATGTAAAAATAAAACACGATGCTTTTAAGTTAGAAGATTTATTACGACTCAAGTTACAAAACTTAGAAAAAAGATAATTGTCTAATTCAAAAACGAATAAGAATAAAAAGGGATATAAAAACATATGTCTACATACAATAAGTATGTTCGTTTACCCAATAATTTGTACAAATTTTTACTGGATGTCGTTCGTTTACACAAATACTCAGTAAACATTAAGAAAAAAGATAGAATAAAGTGACAGTTTGATGTTGAGAGTTCTTCTTCTTTCTGCGAATTTTTACTGGACAAATTATTGCCAGCAAGAATTTACAAGCAGAAAAAACATATGATGTGTTTAAATTTTTGTAAATACAAAAAAAAATGTTTTACAACTACGTTGTTTTATGCAAATGCAAAGCAAAAAATATTGTTAAATGAATTATAGAAAAGATAAGAAAACCTTCTAAAATGTTTCTGCTTAAGATTTTACAACAATAATACTTTTTTTTCATATTGACCAGTTATATTTATTTTTGCATTTAGTTTTACAATCAGCTGTTTAACAAACTTGTAAATTATTGCAAATTTTCTGTTCGCATACTTTTTTAGAAAATTTTTATTTTAAGAGTAAATTTGTCTTACTCTCTGTAAATTTCTTACTGAGTAATTCTTACTGGACTTGACTGAGAAAAGTAAACGAATGAACCTAATATGTGCGTTACAAAACAGGGTTGACTTATGCAATTCAATATTTCCACAATTAAATTTTTAATTTTCCACAAAAAATAAATTTTTGCTCATCAATCAGAAAAATATTGATTTTTGTATTAATTCTTCATGTACATAACGGAGCAGATGGGGTCTTATGTGGTTAATTAAAGCTACTATCTTAATAACAAACTTCTAAATAAAAATAATGCGTATTAATACAATATATAAATATGAAGATAATGATATTTACATATATGGGATCACATTTTTAATAAAAAGTATGTAGTATTTATAAATAGTATTTGAAAATAAAAAAAAATAATAATAAATGCAAATACATAATAAATTAACACAAATCAATTAATAAAGTTTCAACGCTTTCCCTCTCGTCTTCCGTACTTTAAAATGTATATATTAAGAATTGGAGACTTTAATGCAAATTTTCTTAGGTGATAAGAAGGCTTAAATTCGGCTGTGCCGAATCTTTGAATACCCTCCACCAATCTCCTAAAAAATGTTCTCTACTGTTTTTGATATAAATAATGTAAAAAACTTTTGAAGTAAAATTATGGAGGTGAAAAAAATAGTTTTTGCGATTTTAATTTCGTTAAATTATAAATTTTACTTTGGTTTTTTAAAATGGAATAAAAATAATTTTTTTTCGTTTAACGTTGTTGAATTTCTGGCACAATATTTAATCATATCCAAATTTATATTCCTTAATATCTTATTTCAGAAATAGTCGATTGAATTTCAGAAATTGTCAATTGTATTTCATAATAGTCAATTGTATTTCAGAAATAGTCAATTGTATTTCAGAATAGTCAATTGTATTTCCGAAATAGTCAATTATATTTCAGAATAGTCTATTGTATTTTAGAAATCGTCAATTGTATTCCGGCATAGTCAATTGTATTTCAGAAAAGTCAATTGTATTTTAGAAATAGTCAATTGTATTTCAGAAATTGTCAATTGTATTTCAGAAATAGTCAATTGTATTTCAGAAATAGTCGATTGTATTTCAGAAATAGTCAATTGTTTTTCAGAAATAGTCAATTGCATTTCAAAAATAGTCAATTGTATTTCATTATTGTCTCGTTTTTAAATATCTTTTGTGTTTTCAAATGCTGAAACTAGAAAGTTGAAATTTGGTATGTAGGTTCCTTATCCAGTGTATACAACAGCTATGGCGTGACTTTTGGAAAATCCAAAGCGGAGGGACAAAACCGCTGGAGCTGGGAAGTTAAAATTTGGTACATAGATTCCTCTTCCAATGTAAATGTGCAATTATGAAAATTTGCAAAAGTGTTAATTGGTAAAAGTGCAAATGTGAAAATTTGCAAATGGGCAAAAGTGAAAATTTTATTGATTGTTTTATGGATTGATGGTTTGATAGATTGATGGTTTAATGGATCGATGGTTTCAAGGAAATGTTAATGTGCATATATGCAAATGTGCATATGTGCAAAAGGGCAAATGTGCAAATGGGCAAATATGCAAATGTGTAAATATGTAAATATTTATTTCATTCAACATCTGCCAGCCCAAACCGCAGGAGGTAGGACGTTGAAATTTCGTATGTAGGTTCCCCTTGCGGCGTAGACATTCGCTAAGACGAGGTCCTTGTAAACTCCTTCGGGAAAGAGCAAAACGGGGAAAAACTCTCTTTTCACGGCCTGCCCAAACCCCTGTAGCTAGAAACCGGAAATTTTGAATATGCTTTTCTTGGAATATGTGCTAACTCATCGCTATAGTCTCCCCCTTAACAGCCTGCACAAACCGTTGGACCTAGGAAGTTGAAATCCAACGGGGAGGGGCAGAAATTTTGAAATTTGGTGCATAGGTTCCTTCTCCCGTGTAGACATTCACCTGGGTCGGATTTTTATAAATGTCTACGGAAAGGGGCAAAAAGGTGAACAGTTAACGGGCTGCCCAAACCGATTTAGCCAGAAACCTGTAATTTTAAATATATGAACTGGAGTATGTGCTAACTCATTGATCAGCTACATTTTAGATTTTTAGGCAGGTACATGGTAAAAATGGGGGTTCAATGGGAAAAATCTGAAATATGTGTTACCTGGAGTATGGGCTAACTCATTATTGAGGTACATCTTAGAATTTTGGCCTGGGACGTGGTAAATATAGGGGACTTCGTGTAATTATCTGAGAACTCAGTATACTCCCGGGCTAACTTATTATTGAGGTACATCTTAGAATTTTGATCTGGGACATGGTAAATATTGGGGACTTCGTGTAATTTTCTGGGAACTCCCGGGCGTTAGCCCAGGCAATCATGGCTGAATTAATGATACTAAATTGGTCCTGATTTAATATAATTATATAACTATATATAATATTATATATAATCATATATTATTGACTAAGAAAAAATGTGGAGAAATAATTATATTTCAAGCGAAAAAAATATATATATATGAATTTTCTCCACTTATATCCTATTAAAAATTTCTAGTTCTTGTTATCCCGAAATGATTTAAAATGTGAAAGTTTTGTAAAAAAAATATTAATAAGGAAATAAAAATAAACTAAAAGCACAAAAAAATTTATCTCACTGGCTGGAATTCGAAACCATTAACATGGGGCCACATATAATTATATAAATTATATCTTTTACCATATCCAAAATACACTATATTTGGAACTATATATAACAATATCTCAAATTGTTTTGCTCATATTGTATCATATATAATTATATCTTATACCATATCAAAAATATTTCTTATATTAGAACATATATTAAACCACATATAATTATATCTCATACCATATTAAAAATATTTTTGATAATATATTATTATTTATATATTATATTTTAGATAGCATTTATAATTATTAATGGTTCTGTATAATCCATATATAAGTATATAAGGTTCTGACAAGCCATACATAAATTTATACAGTCCCGTGTAACCCATATATAATTATACATAGTGTTATATACAATTTTATATGATATAATATATACCATATCTTATCATATAAATCATACATAATTTTAGAAAGATCAATATATAAACAGATATGGTTATATATGACAAAATATAAAGTAATTAAATAAAAAATTATGTAATACATAATTGTATATGCTAATGCATACTGAGATATGTATTTATATATGATAATATATTATTAGATAAGGCCACATATAATTTTATCTAAACTTTTTTACTCGTGTGTATAGGATTTCAAAGTACCTTGTTTTTAATAAAAAAAATTGGATTAAAAATTTAGAAAACATAGAATTTATTTTTTTTTAAAGCGTAACTTTAAACTGTAATTTTTAAAATTCTACAAAGATTTTTTTAAGCTGTTACGAAATGTGGGGGTTTAGAGGTTAACAATAAGGCAACCCTTAAATTGATCCTACAATTTTTTAAATAGTTTTATGTAATAGTGGGCATAAGGTAGAGTTGTACAAGTATAAAGTTTTTAGAATTTTACAACTATAGACCATGGTGCTTTAAAACTCCGTACTTTTGTGGACTATTTTCTTGTCAATTCTTGATTTTATGCAAACTTGTCTCAAAACTACATACGATTATAATTTTTTTTATTTATCGCTCAAATTAAAAAAAAATTTTTTGGATCTTTTTTTATTTGAAATAATTTTTTTTAATATTTTTATAAGTATTTCAATAGGTATACTCTTTGGTGATAAGAATTTAGAAAGTTTATTAGGCATTTCTGGGAAAATTTGAAAAAATGCTTATTCTCAAGCCTGGTTAAGTAATTTTTTCAGCAATAGTATTTTACAGAAAACATACTAAAATGTTTAATAAGATCGGTGAGATTTTACATAACACACAATTTTGCGAGAAAATTTTGGAATTTCTAAATAAAACAATTTCAAAAAACTGAAACTTCTCTTATTTTCTTTATTTTAACCATGAAATTTGAAAATTACACACAAAAGAACAACGAAAAGAATTTTATTGTTGTTTTTTGTGAAAATATCATGGCAAATTTTATTGCATTTGAAGACACCTGGTAAACAAGATCATAACTTGTGTAGATATTACTAAAAAAAAGTGGGTCCACAGTGTTTACTATTTGCAAAAAGCGTCAAAAAGTATATAATTTACTAAAGAGTGTCGGACGTACACTACAAGAAATTCAACATGCTACAGAGTTCAGCGGCAACATGTTTATATTAGTGGGCAACATTTTCAAAGTTGCTAAAGTGTTGAAATACAATAATTATTTTAGTTTTCTTCGATCTTCTCTATTTATATATATTATATTCTTTATTGAGCCAAAGATCCTTTATTTATAAAAAATTTAATTATATATTTTTATTTATCCCAATATTTCGTCACCACATTGGGTGACTTCTTCTTTTTTATAATTAATAAATTAAAATTATAAAACTGAAAACTTATATATAACAATTTTTTAAAAAAGGCGGTAAATCAAAAATTATCTTTTTGTCAATATTAAAAAAATAAAAATATCACAGAAAACAAAAATAACAATATTTGAAAAATTAAAATATTACATGAACAAAAATATTTTATATACATTTCATTTAACATAATAATATTTATCCTAGTTTTTATTAACTAAATGTCTGTAATTTTGTGCAATATTTGCTATATCTGTTTTATAATTAATTCGTTGTGTAGATGGTACCTTCATAATTTGTAACATTTCTAACATATATCTACGTCTGTAATTATTTTCCGTGTTTAAAATTGACGTCCTATCAAAATCAGGATAATGATTAAAATTCGTGCAATGTAATGATAATGCTGTTTTTTGTGTAGAAGTAGTGTTCCTGTATTTTTGATCAGATCTGTGTCCTACAATTCTTGTTTTTAATTTATTCTTTGTTGTACCTACATATACTTTACTACAATTCTCATTATCATTTCCACTACAAGGTATTTTATAAACTAAGTGGACATTTCAGATTTATCTATTTTATCTTTCGTTTTGCTAAATAATCTACCTAATGTGTAATATGTTCTATGTGCTACTATATATTTCTTATTATCATAAATTTTCGATTTTTCTAATCTTTCAGATAGAAGAGGAACATAAGTTAAAGATTTATAAATTTTAGGTTCAGTAACCGTTCTCGTAACTAAATTATTCCGTTTTTTACATTGTCTTATCAATCCACAGATTAATTGAATTGGGTAATTATTATTTAACAAAATATTTTTAATCTTTTCTATATTAGTTTTATGAAATTTTGTATCGCTAATCTTTAAAATCTTTTCAATCAAATTCTTAGCCGTATTAAGTATGATTCTCTTCGGGTGTTTAGAAAAATAGTTAATAACTCTTCCAGAAGCTGTTGGTTTCTGATACCAAACTATTAATAAACTCTCACCCTTTCTTATTATCAATGTATCTAAATAAGGAATTTTAGAATTACATTCTTTCTCAATAGTAAATTTTATATTGTCATGAAATGAGTTAAAAGTTGATAAAATATCACTAATTGAATCATTCGAAATAATGCAAAATAAATCATCAACATATTTTGTGATGATTTTTGGTTTCACATTTAATTTTTCTATACAAGAATCTAATAATTTTTCCATTACAATATCAGCTATAATTGGTGAAGCTGGAGATCCCATTGGAAGTCCTTGTTGTTGTAAATATATTTTATTATCATATTTAAAATACCTGTTGTCTATTATACAAAATTTTATAATACGTATAAAAAGGTTCTTTTCAATTCCTGTATAATCCTTTATAACATCCCACTTTTCTTCGATAATATCCAAAGCTATATCAATTGGTATACTCGGAAATAAAGATACAACATCAAGTGAAATTAATTTTTCATCATTTTGTATCTTTTCTCTAAAATGTAAGGAATCTTTTACATTATATTTAGAGTTTTCAGTTATCTTTTTAAGAATGTTTGTAATATATTTACAAAGTTCATATGATGGGGAATTAATAAATGAACATATTGGTCTTAAAGCAAAATTTTCCTTATGGATTTTAGGTAACCCATATAATCTAGGTGCAACAGATATATTTGTCTTAAGTTTGTTCTTTTCCAAAGATGTTATAATCTTTAATTTGAAAAGATCTTCAACTAAATTATTATTTTTTGTCTGTAATTTGTTTGTTGGATCCCTATTTGATAATCTGTATGTGGTAATATTATCCACAATATCATTCATTCTCAAAATATAATCACACTTATTCATTGCCACAGTGGTATTTCCCTTGTCTGCATTTAAAATAAGTAGATCCTTATTATTTTTTAAGAATTTTTTAGTTCTATCCACCTTATCTAACAAAAATTTATCTCTATTCGTTAAACTTTCCCTATTTAAATGGCTACTTAAAATATTTGTAAATTTGTTCCTCGCTATCTCTTGTTCCTCTGTTCCTGTTAAAGTTTTTATAAAGTCCTCACCATCTGCTATCATTTTCAAAACCGGAAAATTCTCTCTTTTGACTGGGAGTGCGTGTTTCCGTCCCAGAGAAAGAACCCATTCTACATCAGTGGGAATCTGAAAGTTCGATTTATTCACAAACCATTTTCTATTATACTTAATATCTAATTCTTTCTGTTGTAAATTGATAAGACAATTAAATTTATTCTTATGTATCCCCTTTACCTGTAAACTTAATTTTAATGCTAATCTATCCTGGTGTCGAATAAATGTCTCGAATGTGTCCTGAGTCAAATTATCACTTAAATTGGTTCCGATCCTTTCCAATTCCTTTAAAACTTGTCTCAAATATTCATGTTTCCTTTTTATCGCCAAATTTAGAGTCTTATTCTGCACAGATTCAATGAATCTCGTTATTGATTGATGAATTTTGTGGTCTCCGTTTTCCTCGAAAAGATTAAAAATATTTTTAGTTGAATTCCTAATAAATTTTGGAACTATACCTGATTTACGGCAACGGATTAAAAACGTTAAAGTTGCCTTTAATTTCACTATCTTGTCCCTCATAGTTTTGTACCTATTAAAGTCCTTTCGTACTCCTGGGTTTGTTTTATATTGGAAATAATTCATTTCCGGTTATTCCGATGTGCTCTCAGATTCTTAATAATTATTTTAGTTTTCTTCGATCTTCTCTATTTATATATATTATATTCTTTATTGAGCCAAAGATCCTTTATTTATAAAAAATTTAATTATATACTTTTATTTATCCCAATATTTCGTCACCACATTGGGTGACTTCTTCAGGGGAAATTGTCTTTTTTATAATTAATAAATAAAATAACAATTTCTTAAAAAAGGCGGTAAATCAAAAATTATCTTTTTGTCAATATTAAAAAAATAAAAATATCACAGAAAACAAAAATAACAATATTTGAAAAATTAAAATATTACATGAACAAAAATATTTTATATACATTTCATTTAACATAATAATATTTATCCTAGTTTTTATTAACTAAATGTCTGTAATTTTGTGCAATATTTGCTATATCTGTTTTATAATTAATTCGTTGTGTAGATGGTACCTTCATAATTTGTAACATTTCTAACATATATCTACGTCTGTAATTATTTTCCGTGTTTAAAATTGACGTCCTATCAAAATCAGGATAATGATTAAAATTCGTGCAATGTAATGATAATGCTGTTTTTTGTTTATAAAATACCTTGTAGTTTATAAAATACCTTGTAGTGGAAATGATAATTGTAGTAAAGTACACTAGAGCCCCGACTTGCGTCGTCCCGATTTGCGTCGTTTCGATTTGCGTCGCTTTTTAAAAACTGGAAAAATTCGTTTTGCGTCGTTGCAATTTCAAGCTGCGTCGGTTTGAGTTGCGTCGTTTTGACCCCGATTTGCGTCGGTACGATTTGCATCGTTTTGATTTCGATTTGCGTCGCTTTTTAAAAACTGGAAAAATTCGATTTTCGTCGTTGCGTCGGTCCGAGTTGCGTCGGTTCGATTTGCATCGTTTTGATTTCGATTTGCGTCGTTTTGTTTGTATTGCCTGATTTAGCATCTTTTCTGTCTTTTAGCATTTTTACAATTTCTGGCAATACGTTAAGAAGTTTTCAAATTGCGTGAAATATGGGAAATTCCATTTTCTTTGTAATATAAGTGGTGCTAAGAACAACTGTCTGGTTATGATAAGAATTTAGTGTGTGATTCGCCAAAATACCTTAAGGACGTAAAAAATGAGTCAAAGTAAAAGAAAAGTAATAAGTTTGGAACTTAAATTGAACGTAATAAAACGTTTTAAATCGGGAGAAAAAGCTGTTAATATAGAAAGAGCTCTTGGACTATCACCTGCAACAGTAAGAACCATTTGCAACAGAGACAGCGATAAAATATATCAATATAGCAAGAAATCCCTTATTGATTAAGATGGAGTCCCTTCCTTTAATTTGGATACATGATAAAAATAAGAGAAGAATGTCACTGAGCAAGGACGTAATAAAAAATAAAGCTCTTAAGTAAAATACTGCATCTAGTGGTAACGGAAATTCTAATGATTTCGAAGCCAGCAACGGTAGGTTTAACCGCTTTAAAACACGGGCAAATTTACATAATGTGGCATTAAAAGGAGAGTCAGCCAGTGCAGATTCAGTAGCTTCAGAAAAGTTTAAGCTTGAGCTGAAAGCCATAATTGAAAAAGGAGGGTATTTCTGCTAAGCAGATTTTGAATGCCAACGAAACAGGTCTTTTTTGGAAACGGTTACCATCAAGAACTTACTTGTCAATAAATGAGAAAGCATGCCCTGGATATAAAGTTGCGAAGGATCGGCTAACACTTCTTTTGGGCGGAAACGCAGAAGGAGATTTTAAATTGAAACCTTTTTTGATATACCAATCAGAAAAGTATAAACAAAAAAGACCTCGCGGTACACTGGTGCTCTAATAAAAAGGCTTGGATGACCGCAACCCTGTTTAAAGATTGGTTACAAAATTGTGCCGTTCCTGAGTTTAAACGCTATTGTTCCTCTCAACAAATTGAGTTCAAAATGCTTTTGATAGTCGATAACGCACCAGGACATCCAATTTTTTCAGATGACTTATCGGAGCATGTAAAAGTTGTTTTTATGCCGCCTAACACAACATCACTTATTCAACATATGGACCAGGGAGTAATTTCAAACATTAAAATGTACTACTTACGCCGAACTTTCCGGCAACTTCTTGATTCAACAGACAAAAATGATAAACTATCTATGAAGGACTTCTGGAAAAACTACAACATAGTGAAAGCTATTGAAAATATACATTTATCTTGGGAAGAAGTTAAGGCATCCTCCATGAAATGGAGTTGGCGGCAACTATGGCCAGAACTTATAAATGGAGACGGAGATGGTGTCGATGATGTTCCAAACGTTAGTACATAATGAGTTGGCTAATTTAGCTAGAGAAGCGGAATTTTACGGAATGGAGGACGGTGATATTAATGAATTTTTGCTGTCTCACGATGAGGAGCTTGATAATAAAAATTTATTAGCCATTGATATTCAGCATGTTTCAGAAGATGTCATAATAAGTGATGATACATAAGAAGAAAAAAAAATTAACAATCGTCAATATTTCCAAAGCTATGCAATTAATTTCCCATGCAATGGATATATTTACTGGAAACGATCCTGACGAAAACCGTAGTACGGGCGTAGCAGCATCCATTGATCAAGCCATTAGTTGTTACAAAGAAATATATCAACAAAAAAAAATCTTTAAAAATTCAACAGACTTTAAACATTTATAATTTACAATTTTTTAATGCATCTACTTTTTATGAATATACATGTGTAAAAATATTTAATTTTTATTATGTTTTTTCTTAATTTATTGTTTTGTTATTTCTTTATAATAATTATCAACTTTTGTTGAAGTAAATGAAATACAATGTATTCATACTTGTTTTTTTTTTTATCAAAAATACAAAATTTTTTGCTTTGTTTTGAATATTTTCCCCAATAAATTAAATTTCAGTGCATTTATATAGAAAAAGGTGATTCGATTTGCGTCGTTTCGATTTGCGTCGCGTTTCTCCGGTCCCCATTAACGACGCAAGTCGGGGCTCTAGTGTATATGTAGGTACAACAAAAAATAAATTAAAAACAAGAATTGCAGGACACAGATCTGATCAAAAATACAGGAACACTACTTCTACACCAATGTGGTGACGAAATATTGGGATAAATAAAAATATATAATTAAATTTTTTATAAATAAAGGATCTTTGGCTCAATAAAGAATATAATATATATAAATAGAGAAGATCGAAGAATACTAAAATAATTATTAAGAATCTGAGAGCACATCGGAATAACCGGAAATGAATTATTTCCAATATAAAACAAACCCAGGAGTACGAAAGGACATTAATAGGTACAAAACTATGAGGGACAAGATAGTGAAATTAAAGGCAACTTTAACGTTTTTAATCCGTTGCCGTAAATCAGGTATAGTTCCAAAATTTATTAGGAATTCAACTAAAAATATTCTTAATCTTTTCGAGGAAAACGGAGACCACAAAATTCATCAATCAATAACGAGATTCATTGAATCTGTGCAGAATAAGACTCTAAATTTGGCGATAAAAAGGAAACATGAATATTTGAGACAAGTTTTAAAGGAATTGGAAAGGATCGGAACCAATTTAAGTGATAATTTGACTCAGGACACATTCGAGACATTTATTCGACACCAGGATAGATTAGCATTAAAATTAAGTTTACAGGTAAAGGGGATACATAAGAATAAATTTAATTGTCTTATCAATTTACAACAGAAAGAATTAGATATTAAGTATAATAGAAAATGGTTTGTGAATAAATCGAACTTTCAGATTCCCACTGATGTAGAATGGGTTCTTTCTCTGGGACGGAAACACGCACTCCCAGTCAAAAGAGAGAATTTTCCGGTTTTGAAAATGATAGCAGATGGTGAGGACTTTATAAAAACTTTAACAGGAACAGAGGAACAAGAGATAGCGAGGAACAAATTTACAAATATTTTAAGTAGCCATTTAAATAGGGAAAGTTTAACGAATAGAGATAAATTTTTGTTAGATAAGGTGGATAAAACTAAAAAATTCTTAAAAAATAATAAGGATCTACTTATTTTAAATGCAGACAAGGGAAATACCACTGTGGCAATGAATAAGTGTGATTATATTTTGAGAATGAATGATATTGTGGATAATATAACCACATACAGATTATCAAATAGGGATCCAACAAACAAATTACAGACAAAAAATAATAATTTAGTTGAAGATCTTTTCAAATTAAAGATTATAACATCTTTGGAAAAGAACAAACTTAAGACAAATATATCTGTTGCACCTAGATTATATGGGTTACCAAAAATCCATAAGGAAAATTTTCCTTTAAGACCAATATGTTTATTTATTAATTCCCCATCATATGAACTTTGTAAATATATTACAAACATTCTTAAAAAGATAACTGAAAACTCTTAATATAATGTAAAAGATTCCTTACATTTTAGAGAAAAGATACAAAATGATGAAAAATTAATTTCACTTGATGTTGTATCTTTATTTCCGAGTATACCAATTGATATAGCTTTGGATATTATCGAAGAAAAGTGGGATGTTATAAAGGATTATACAGGAATTGAAAAGAACCTTTTTATACGTATTATAAAATTTTGTATAATAGACAACAGATATTTTAAATATGATAATAAAATATATTTACAACAACAAGGACTTCCAATGGGATCTCCAGCTTCACCAATTATAGCTGATATTGTAATGGAAAAATTATTAGATTCTTGTATAGAAAAATTAAATGTGAAACCAAAAATCATCACAAAATATGTTGATGATTTATTCTGCATTATTTCGAATGATTCAATTAGTGATATTTTATCAACTTTTAACTCATTTCATGACAATATAAAATTTACTATTGAGAAAGAATGTAATTCTAAAATTCCTTATTTAGATACATTGATAATAAGAAAGGGTGAGAGTTTATTAATAGATTGGTATCAGAAACCAACAGCTTCTGGAAGAGTTATTAACTATTTTTCTAAACACCCGAAGAGAATCATACTTAATACGGCTAAGAATTTGATTGAAAAGATTTTAAAGATTAGCGATACAAAATTTCATAAAACTAATATAGAAAAGATTAAAAATATTTTGTTAAATAATAATTACCCAATTCAATTAATCTGTGGATTGATAAGAGAATGTAAAAAACAGAATAATTTAGTTACGAGAACGGTTACTGAACCTAAAATTTATAAATCTTTAACTTATGTTCCTCTTATATCTGAAAGATTAGAAAAATCGAAAATTTATGATAATAAGAAATATATAGTAGGTAGATTATTTAGCAAAACGAAAGATAAAATAGATAAATCTGAAATGTCCAATTTAGTTTATAAAATACCTTGTAGTGGAAATGATAATGAGAATTGTAGTAAAGTATATGTAGGTACAACAAAGAATAAATTAAAAACAAAAATTGCAGGACACAGATCTGATCAAAAATACAGGAACACTACTTCTACACAAAAAACAGCATTATCATTACATTGCACGAATTTTAATCATTATCCTGATTTTGATAGGACGTCAATTTTAAACACGGAAAATAATTACAGATGTAGATATATGTTAGAAATGTTACAAATTATGAAGGTACCATCTACACAACGAATTAATTATAAAACAGATATAGCAAATATTGCACAAAATTACAGACATTTAGTTAATAAAAACTAGGATAAATATTATTATGTTAAATGAAATGTATATAAAATATTTTTGTTCATGTAATATTTTAATTTTTCAAATATTGTTATTTTTGTTTTCTGTGATATTTTTATTTTTTTAATATTGACAAAAAGATAATTTTTGATTTACCGCCTTTTTTTTAAAAAATTGTTATATATAAGTTTTCAGTTTTATAATTTTAATTTATTAATTATAAAAAAGACAATTTCCCCTGAAGAAGTCACCCAATGTGGTGACGAAATATTGGGATAAATAAAAATATATAATTAAATTTTTTATAAATAAAGGATCTTTGGCTCAATAAAGAATATAATATATATGTGTTGAAATACATTAATTTGGTGTATGCAGTGTTGCCTTATAAACAGTTTTATTGTTTATCCCTGTTTTTGGGATTCTTAACTGTTTTCCAGTTTTTTTCATGAAAACAAATTTATTCAAATTTATGCATTTTTTATAGTTTTTTTAATTATACGTTGCAACAATTAATAGCATATTTGTTCTCTTTATTATATATTTTTACCATAGAAATGGGAAATAATGGATATGAATAGACAGATTTTGTCAATGTGTGTACACACTTTAATACTTTTCATGTCACAATATTTTGTTTGAATTCTTAACTATTTTTTAACACAATTGCAAAGTTTGGTTGTATTTTTTACTTATATAAAACATGTCTGATTTTAGTCAAAATAAATAGTATATTGAACAAATATTATATTTTTATAAGAAATATATGAAAAAATACATGAATAAAATAAAAAACATTTTTTTTATAAAAAAAATCTGAGAAATCTCTAGCATCCAAAAAATGGGGGAGTGGGGCAAATATATTTTCGTTTAATATTAAGTAAACTCTAATTAATTTCTGTTGAAATTTACCCAACTTATAGTAGGAAACTGTACTCCTACTATAAGTTGGGCAGATTTACTCTGTGTGCGTAAGCGACAAAAAGTACACACATTATGCGTACATTGATGAACACAAAATATGTAAAAATACATTAAAAATGCGTAAAACTTGAATAAAATTTTAAAATTAAGGAGTAAACTTACCAAATTTGTGCGTAAAGAAACAAGATTTTCCTGTAAATGTACACATAAAATTCTACAAAAATGCGCTTATTTTCTACCACGGTTTTGAAAATTAAACAACCCAAAAATGTTGTTTTGTAATAAAAACAAAAAGTTTATTATTTAGTAATTCACAATAAGAATAAAAGCAAAAAATTTATTGTTTAGTAACAATAAGAATTATAGTAATAAATTTTTTGTTTACTATTCCAAATAATTGATAAATTTAAAAAAAAAAACTAATAAAGTTGCCTTTTTAATTTTGAAAATTTTTTAGATTTTTTTTCAATACCAATATGTCATATTTTTTACCATTATAAGTTAGTATATTTACAAACTTTATGCGTAAAATTTTTGTTAAGCAAAATAATACTAATTTTAGGCATAATGTGTTTAATTGTAAACACATAGTGCCTAAAAATACTTCGTCTGTGTATTATTGTATATGAAAGTGTGCCCAAAAATGTTTTACGCTTTGGTGTTTATATTTTTCGTTATATTACATAAAACTTTACCCATTTTACAGTAGTAAATTTACAAGCATTTTTTAGAGTGTACATTTCGATTGTTTTTGTGTTGTAAAGCTTTTCTCCGCTTTTAGGTAATTTTGATAAAAATCTATTATACTACAAAATTCTTTTGACAAAACGTCAGACTCGGCTTGGTGCAAGATATTATAAATTTTTTTACCAAAAATCGCGCGTTGTATAAGATGGCGCCGCAGGCGAAAATTTGGTTTTTATACATTAAGAACAAATATTATTCATAGTACGTTTCAAAATTGCACCTATCCAAAATTAATGGCTCTTCGATTGTTACCTGCAAATTGAATAAGAACTGGCTTGGAGGACTCACTCATGGAGGAAGAGCAGAAATTTATTTAATTTTTTAACTATTTTGAAAGGCAATGGTTGGGCATCACTAAAATATTTGATTTATATAAAATGGTTTTTATTCTTATTCTTAAAAATATTTCAATTTAGGTTGGCCCAAGTAACTTTAATGTTTATAAGGAGTACATTCGAATGTTATTGTTTCCATGCAATATAAATGCGTATAATGCTGTGCATAAGCAACATTTATTTGCTTTGCATATTTTGGGGCCATTTTTCATTTCATCATATTTGGTGTAATTTTTTATTTCCTCAAATTGATGTTATTTTACATAATTTTCATTTGGTTGGAATAATTTTTCATTATATTTTTAGTGTTAATTTTCATTATGAAATTTCGCCCCAATAAATTG
The DNA here is from genome assembly GCA_949748255.1 of Eustalomyia histrio. Lineage (NCBI taxonomy): Eukaryota > Metazoa > Arthropoda > Insecta > Diptera > Anthomyiidae > Eustalomyia > Eustalomyia histrio. The sequence goes on along the minus strand of OX456523.1, from coordinate 81,615,309 downwards.
GGCTTAATTACATTTTAAGATTGGGGTCATATTTCTTGGAGTTTTTAAAAATAGAAAACAGCACAGATATCATGGGAATGTGGAGTAGGCACGTGCAAATTTTTACTCAAAGTCAAAGACCATTTCAAAAAAGTTTAGATTGTTTCAAAAACTTTTGGAATGACTCCAAATGTAATTTATGAAACATCAATTGAAATTCAAAAACACCAAATAAAATAAATATTTCTTGAATTTCAATAATTTTTTTTTTAATTGCATTTGGTATTTTTTAATTTTAATTGATCTTTTTAAGTATACAGTGACTCACAGCTTATTTCGTGTGACTAAATTTTTAAAACATATTTCTTTATATTTTTAACATAATCCTAAATATTTAAAAAAATGAGACATATTTTTAAAGATTTATTATTTTTTATTATATTTACAAAAAAAAAAACTTAAAAAAATTCATTAACAAAGAAAAAAACGTAGAACATGAAAAAAAATTCATAAGAATTCAGCCTCACAGCCTATTTCGTGTACATATTATAAATATCTTATATTAGACAAAATAAAATTTTTTAAACAAAATTTTTTTCATATTTTAAAAAGAATTAGTATTTTGTAGGATAACCCTTTTGTTTAATAACTTCTTTAAGTCTAGATTGCATAGAATTAACAAGTTTTTGTGTGTAGTCAGTGGTTATTTTCTGACATTCAATATTGAGTGCAATTTTTAAGTCCTGCTTATTGCTAATCTTGTGATTTCGAATATTTCTCTCCAGAACACTCCATAGATTCTCAATGACATTTAAATCTGGCAATTGGGCGGGAGTATTAACGATGTGGGGACAGTACCAAACTAACCATGTTTGTACAAGCTGCGACTTATGTTTGGGGTCGTTATCTTGGTAAAATCTAAAGTCTTCTCTAACACCCAGTTTCTCGGCACTTTGCAACAGGTTGTTTTTTAATAAGTCTAAATAAACATGTTTGTCCATCGTACACACAAAAAACAAAATCATACTATTTATGAATATTTTATGAAAAATTTGCCAATGTACTAATTTAAGAACTTTTTCATAAATTCTGGTTGTATTTATGAACAGTTGATGAAAAAAATACTGGTAAAGTTTGTGTACTGGTTTATTATGAAGTGCCCTTCAAAATATATGTAGATATACTTACTATTTATGAAAAAGTACTTAAAAAATTTGCCAATGTACAAAATCATAATATTTAGGAACTAGTACATAAATATATATAATACTAGGAATTTTATGTACCTTTTCTTAAATGTTAGGAAATAATTCATTATATTATAAATAAATTTTATGTACCTATTCATATATGCTAGGAACTTCTCCATAACATAAATAAAATTGCTGTGTGTATTGTTTTTCTAAAGTTGTATTATTATTTTTTAAAGTATTACTTTTTAATTAACAAAAAAAATAAAATTCATTGTTAAAATTAGATAAAAAAATATCAATAACGGATTGTTAATTTTTAATACCAGTTTTGTTTCGTGTAGTCAGAAACTATATAAAATTATGGAAAATTCTGACATAGAACGATACTGGATTTAAAATCGAAAATTCGTAATTTTATTTAATTTACAAACACTTTACTTTTATTTGATAAAAAATACACTATTTTTTTTTTTTGTTTTTTTTTTATTATAACAAAAATAATACAGCATCATCGTTTCTATAACAAAACTAACGGCATATTTTTATTAGGCCTGTATTCAATGTTGCCATTTTGCTGCTTTTTGTGCTTAACTTATTAAATTTGAATACGCTGTGGGTAAGCGGAAGAATAACAACGTATTGTAATAGCATCTAACATATAAACAATTAATAACGTATCACAGAAAAAATATTAACATTCAAAAAATCAAAAATATGTCAAGTTACCCACGGTTTTTTACTTTTTTTTGAGACTTGTCTTAGAAAATATTATATTTTTATTTATTTAAAAAATTGTGTAACTAACTAAATTACTTTTGAAGTTGCATTTTACTGAAGTACTTCGGCTCACGAAATGCAAAAACTAACGAATTGCCATTTAAGTGATGTACTTGCAAATGGTTTAAACTTCAAAATGCTATTTTACAACCATAGCAAGTTAGCACTTAAACTCACAGTCCCTTCAATAATTCTAAAAAGTCGCGAAGATAAATATTTTTTGAAATATGAAACTATATATTTTAATAGACGTTTGTAAAAGTGCAAATAGTGAATATCTAAATTTTTATAATTTCTAAACTTTATTCATTTTAATATATTTAGCCATATTTGAGGAAAAATTACATTTGTTCCTTTTACGCGTTTGTATTTTTTAAATTCAAAAGTTGACAACACCGTGAAATTACTTTAGAAATTCTGTTCTTACATTTTATGTTATTTGAATTATTATGAACTACTTCTTAATATTTATGGAAAACGTAACCTGTAAAATATGAAGTATTTCAAAATATTTAGTAATTATGAACCCGTTCTTAAAACGTATGAACAGGTTTTTATTATGTATGTACGTCGTCATAATATAAAATAGGGAATTGTAGAAACATTTTTAAATTATGAAATTTTCATAATATTTAAGAATTTGAACACATTAAATATGATTTTTTTTATGGACATAATTCATAATGATCGAATTTATAAAAAAAAAAACACTGGGAAGTTAGGAACACATCATAAATAGTAAGTAAGCTTCATATATAATATGAACGTTAAAAATTATGAACAATTTTCATAAAAATTATGAATTTTATTTTTTTGTGTGTATCGTCGATAAAGACCAATTTTCCGACCCCAGCCATGATTTACTGTGCCACGTAGATTTTTAGGTTGCAGTTCCGTATTTGGTTTTCGCCAAACATATGACTTACCATCAGACCCAAAAAGGTTAAATTTGCTTTCATCAGCGAATATTACGGTGTTCCAGAAAGATTGATCTTTGTTTACGTGGTCCTTAGCGAACTTCAATCTACTCTTAAGATTTTTTGGGCTGATAAACGGCTTGTTCCGGACTGTTCTTCCATGGAAATTATCATGACGCAGTATTCTTCTGATGGTTTCGGGATTACATGTCTTTCCCAGTGATATTTCTGCTTCTTTTGCCAGAGCTGGTGCGCTTAAATGGGGATCTTGTTTAATTTTTCGCAAGATCCAACGTTCGTCTGATTCCGTAAAAATTTTATGTTTTTGAGTTTTTCCATCTTTAAAATGCTGAATTACAAGTTCACGCTTTTCTAATGTTGTTCGGCGACCCATGGTAAAAATTTAACTGATTATCATTCCAATTGAACTGATTATTATTCAAATTTGCATTTTTTCAATTTTTATTCCTTCATTCTATGCAAATTCTTCTTATTTAAAAATATAACAATTGATTTAATAACGGTAAATTCGTACACACGAAATAAGCTGTGAGATCACATTTCTATAAATTTTGTTGTTGGTCTGAATATTTTCTAAGAGTGCATTATTCTAACGGTTTTTTTCCAGTATTTATAATAAGAGATAATAATTCTCTTATAATCAATGATTTTTTTTTGTTGTAATTGCATTAAATGAGAAAATATTGAGTAATGTTGTTTTAAAAATGATACACACGAAATAAGCTGTGAGCCACTGTAGATTGCGAATTTTTAAATTTTATTTGTAATTTTTTGAATTTAAATTGTATTCTTTTGTTTCGATTTTTTTATTTCAATTGTGTTTATAAAAAAGCCTTGTTTTTATATCCCTATATCTATAACTACTTGTTGTCATATATGGACTTCGCCGGAACACGAAATATAGCAAATATAGCCCTGCTCTTTATTTACTAACAAACACATAATTTATTTGTTAGCTTTTGTTGTTTTTAATATTTATCAAATTATAAATAGTAAAATTTCAAATACTTTTATGAAAAATAATTTTGTTTACATTAAAAAAAGAAATTCTTGGCTTTATAAATTCTTACTTTTAAACTACTACAACTACTTTAAAAGTCTATAAAAATTAAGTTATTAATTAAATATTTGAAATTTTTAATACAAAATAAACTAATATAAGTGAAATTTTGGGGATTCCAGTTAAGACTTAATTTGGTATTGGTATGCAATTTGAAACACGATTTTTTTGTTTTTGTTTTAAAAGAAAATACTCAAATAAATAATTCTACTTAGGTCCTGAGCAAGGTAGCTAATTAAATTCTAAAGTAAATAGAAATTGACAAAAGATTTTAAAGTTTCTTTGACACCTGAGTTTAGCTTAGATTTTATTTAGCCAACTCACACCCACACAAAATACAAGATTTAAAAACAATAAACTACATATAGTTTTTCTATTCTGATGTTTTGCTGATTTTTAAACCCAATACTGTGTAATAGCAAATAAGGATAGTCGATGTGTAAATCAACCTTTAATTACTCATTTTTAAGAAAACGTTCGAAAAAAGATAGAAGGTGTTAAATTAAATAAAAAAGACAATTTGTTATGATTTTTCTGATGTAAAATAAAAAGAGGAAAAGTAAGAAGAAATAACTTCGTTCCTTATTCTCATTTACTTAAAATACAATTTTGATAAAGTATCGAAACCCCTGTAAGAAAGTAAACCCCTAAATATATAATGCTATAACCCGTAAATATATAATATTTGTCAATTTTGTTTGTATATGTTAAAATTAAAATTCAAAACAATTTGATAAATTAGTCTTTTATATGCAACAATTTTTATATTTTTTCTACAAATTCCAATAATTTAGAACTATATAATTATTTAATAACGAAATATAGATTTCCAATTCACTAAATCTAATAATAAATTAGAATTCTATATTAAACAAAAATTTTAAACATTTTATATGAATTTATTTTAAAAATCCAAAAGCTATTAACTTCAAATAATTTAAAAAAAAATTAAGATGGTTTAAAACCAGTAAAATTACTTTAAACTAACATTTTGTTAAATTTTTAATTTTTTGGTAAATTTTTAATTAAGTATTATTAACATCATAACAAAACTTCATCATTCCTGACAGGGCCCATCTCTGGAACGAATGTGAAACAACAAAGTTTGGCAATTATAAATTGTAAGTAATGATCATTATATTAAATAATCACATACTCTCATTACTAGAGAAAAATTGTTTTAAGCCAAACCGTTTCCAAAATGTTCCGATTCATCAAATAAGCAAAGTATTTTGAATTTTTGCTTTACTTCGATTTCTAAACATTAGTATGTTAATTACACTCAAAGAGTAATGTTATTCATATCAAAAAGTATATAATTTAATATAGAGTGTCAAGGCTGGATTAGCAGGACGTAAACGTTGCGAAAACACAAGCAATGGTATATAGAAATGATTATTCATACGTAAACGTAAACGTACGTTGCGGAACATTTTGTTGAAAATAGATTTTATTGTACGTTTACGTGACAGCCGGAAACAGCCGTTTGAATTTGTGCAACAATAAAACACGAAAAAAAGAAAACATTGCACAAAATAAAAATTAATTAAAAAAATAAATTAGAAAAAAATCAACAAAAAAAATGGATGACAAAAAGCTTATTACACTAGTGCAAAGCAAGAATTTGCTTTGGATACAAAATGGCAGAAGCTAGAGTATTAAAAAAACCGGCCTTTTGAAAAAACCGGTTTCGGTTTTCTTCGAAAAATCGAATTTTAAAAAAACTGGTTTCGGTTTCGGTTTTTGCAGAAAAAACCGGTCAACCGGTTTTTTTCGGTTTTTTTAATTTTAATAAAAAGCTTACATAATTTGTTAATTGTTTTTATAAAAAAAAAAAACAAATTTAATATGTATATAAAGTAATAAAAATAAAAAAAAATAAAAAAATGTATATATATATATATACAGTGCACTCGGGAAAATGTCAACGCTTGTTTACGTCAACATCCCAAAACGTCAACCCCTTTTTTATTTCATTGCCTACTCTAAAACGTCAACCCTACCAAAAAGCTCTAAAACGTCAACTCTGAATAAAACAAAAATTTTGAATTTAGCATCAGTTAAAATACACACATTGTACACACACATACTATTTATTGTATGAAATCATTTTAGCAATTGGGGATTCCCCTTATAAGTTGAGTAGAAAAGAAGTTGCAACTCTATGCACATACGTATTGTCTTTTTACATATACTATGTTCAGTTGCTTTTTTGTTCTCGTGAGTATCACATTACCAAAATGAGCTCAAAACAACCGAAGGTGCTAAAATTACAAGAAAAGGCAAATATTTTGGACTTGTTAGGAAAGGGTACAAGCGCGGTAGCTTTAGCAAAGCAATATGGTGTAACAAAGTCAACAATAAGCAAAATAAAAATGAAAAAAAAGAAGATTTTGGACTGTGTTAATAACACACTTTTCGGTCCAGGAAAAAGAAAGACATTAAGAGCATCAGAGTTGCCAAAAATGGAAAAACGTCTGTATCAGTGGTTTATTAAGCAAAGACAAAGAAATTATCCGGTAAATGCATTAGCGCTCAAGGAAAAGGCTAAAGAGATCCATCTGAAACTGAAAGAAAAAGAATGCTCTTTTAACGCAAGCGATGGATGGTTGCAGGGATTTAAAAAAAGATTTGGAGTTCGTCTGCTTAAAATAACGTCTGCAAAAAATTGAAGAAATGGGTCTATGCCATGATCAGCTATACAATGCTGATGAATCTGGATTGTTCTGGAAAATTTTGCCAGAAAAGTCTTACGTATCAAGTGCCGAAAAGACTGCCCCGGGCGTAAAAACAGAAAAACAACGAGTCACTTTTTTATGTTGAAGTCATAAACTTAAATTGTTGGTGATTGGAAAGGCAAAAAATCTACGAGTTTTCAAAAATTTCAACTGCCCGACTGAGTACAAAAGCTCCAAGTCCTCATGGATGACGTCAGCCATTTTTACCGATTGGTTTCACAAATCATTTGTGCCGCAGGTTTGTGCCTCAGAGCAAATAACCTTTTCAGAAGCTAAGATTTTCTAATTTTAGGTAAGAGATTTTCTTTTAAAAAAGAACTTGCCAGTTAAAGCGCTCCTCCTAATTGACAATGCTCCGTCTCATCCAAGTGAAATGGAGCTTAAAACCGAAGATGGAAACATAGTTGCAATGTTTTTTCCTCCAAATGTTACCCCACTTATCCAGCCAATGGATCAGAACGCAATTAAAATAACAAAGCTCTACTACAGAAACAGCCTCTTAGCCATGGTATCGGCAAAAAATTTGGACCTAGTAGAGTCAATGAAAAGTGTTACATTAAGGGATGCTGTTACAATTCTAGAATCCGCATGGAATAAAGTAAGCAAAGATACAATGACAAAATGCTGGCAAAATGTTTTACGTTTCACGGAAAATGAGACAGATCCGGAGGAAGATATTCCGTTGAGCATATTGAAAGAAAATATGAACTCAGATGTTCAGCAACAAATGGAGCTTGCAGTTGATCTGCTTAATGAATTAAACGCCCAGGTTTGTCGATTTTTACAATTGTTTCGAAGACAGGTAATTTTTATTTTTTTCTTTAGGTTGACTACACAGTATCATCCATTCAGGAGTGGAATGAAGATACTTTGCTAGATAATGATCCTAATTCGTGTGAGATTGAAGAGTTAGAAGTGATCGATGATAATGAGAACGATTTAGATACAAATGTGCAGACAATAAAACCAAGCGAAGCCGTCGAAATATTCAACAGGGCTTTGCATTGGGCTCAATGCGAGAATGTTGAACAAAATTACTTAAATGTATTAAGACTTTTAAGAGAGAAAGCTCTCTTCCAAGTGTTGGAAAGAAAAAAACAGCTGAAAAAAATAACTGATTTTTTTTAAATGTATTTGTGTGCATGTTAAATTAAAAATATGATCTCATACATGTATTCTTTTGGTTCTAGTCAGGTTGAATGCCTTTTTTGTTTTTTTATGTTTGGTTTTAGTTTATAATCAATAAAAATGTTTAAAAGCACATTACCGATATGTTTTTTACTTTAAAAATTTACATTGGTAAACGTCAACAATTTGTTAAACGTCAACACCCGCGGTTTTAATTAGTTGACGTTTTCCCGAGTGCACTGTATATACATATATATATATATTCATTCATCTGTATATACAAGCAAAAAAGTCCTTATAATATGCGCTGTATCCAGTAAAATGTCTTCAGTGTAAACAGTAGAATAACGAAAAGTTTAAGGACAGTCTTCAAAGTAACAAAATGTCTTCATAATAACTTGTGGAACGAAAAACCGTCCCCGCAACATGCGCCGTGCACATATATATATATATATATAATATATATATATATATGCATTGCCCATACTTTGAAGACATCTGTATATACAGCCAAAAAAGTCCCTATAAAAAGTATGAGAAATGCATATATATAATATATATATATATATATATATATATATATATATATATATATATATATATTAGGGCGGGTCGATTTGTAGGGAGTGAAAAAATTCACCAATTTCCCTATGATTTCCGTATTCTATGGGTTATTGCCGAAGGAACCATACCTCTATCGTTAAAATCGAGTCCCCTACTTTTTGTTGGTAGATTTTTTCCCAAATTGACGTTCGTATGAAATATTACCTACACGTTAACATCCATAACTCAAAAACTATCCATCGGGTTTAATCGCGTTGGAAAGGTGAGCTCATTTTGATAAATTTACAAAAAAATCTCCAACATTGGTCCAACGGTTCAAAAGTTACGGGCATTTTCGTCCAAATTTTGGAGCCTTTTTCCATTTTTTTCATGATTTTGTCCAAGAATATTACTTTCATGGCCATTTTTTTGGCTCAATCCATTATTTAATTCAATTTACAATTCAAAACGAAGAGTTTAAGCCCAAATTTATCGAATTCGGTTGATTAATTCATGCGATATTGCTAAAACAAAATAACACATAAAACCAACTTTTTGATTTTTTTTCCCTTTTTATTTTTTTTTCTACAAAAATTCAAATTAAGAGATAATAAAGTATCTATCAACCTATTATCAAAAAAAAATATTCAATTTGAGTGTAGTAAAAGACAAAATGTGAAAAAAAACCTTATTTTTTCTGAAAGTCTTGTTTGCTTTCAAGTCTGGGTGTTTTCGTACGGCTCTCTAATGTCGTCGCCATAGCGCCTTCTACATTCTTTCCTGCAACTCGTTTAGCAGTGGCAGCCAGCAATTGGACATGTCTTTCCGTTCCTTGAATGTGTAAAGGAATTTGTGGATCATCGAACGGTGGCACTTCGTAATTTAAATATCCCTCCAAATGTTCATACGAATAACTTTGCGTAAACGGTGGTTCGAATAAAATGGTATCGTCATTTAAATCAATCATATTTGTATATTCCGTACAATTAAAGTTTATAAGAGATTTTTTATAAACTCTAAGTTCCGTTGGGTCGACAATATCTCTTCGGTAATGTAAAATCTTCTTTATAGCAATGTTTCGTTTTTCCATTCTATCATCAAACAACATAGATAGCAAGATATTTTCTGAGTGTGCAAAATATGGATTATCTTGAATTACTGTATTTACAACTCCAAGTAAATTCCGTGGTAAAAATCGTGTCCAAGTAATAAATTTAAAAAGTAATGTACTACCGTATGCGGCAGAGCTATAATACTTAACATTGAAATACATTGGCGTGTATACTTTTATTATATAGTTAGCCAGAATTTTTAAATTTTCAGTTGGATTATTAGTTGTCACATACAACCGTAATAATCTATTGGCTTTGGTCAGCCAACGAGAATGTGCAATTGGCCCTGGTTTTATGTGAGATAAATCCGCAGGAACCACACCATTAGAAATTGCATTGGCCATTAACATCAAGTACCTCGAATCAGTAGATAATTCTTCTGGATTTAAATCACCAGGAGGCATATTTTCCAAAGCGATTTCCTCAAAATCGGTTACCACCTGAAAAGAAAACATAAAAGCTAAAAAATAGAATAAAAAATGGTAAAGAATTAGCTATAAAAATTACATACCGGAAGATTTTCACAATCAGCAATTTTTGAGCTCAACTTTCCGGTAGTTGATCGTGGTCCAGTGGTGGTTGATTTGTCTAAAGTGTCAAACAAATGTCTAAACGGAAGCTCGTTAAAGTGCAGAAGACACACAAACCAGTGCAGTGGTCTCTTTAACTGTTTTTCGAATAGTCGCAAAATTCCACCGTGTACGCCAGTATTTGTTGGTTCACCATCAGCGCATATGGCAATTAATGAATCGAGAGACAATTGTTTTTCTTGGAAGAATTCGATCAATTTGTTGACTTTGCTTGCCGCAGTTTCACTTTCTAGTTTTGTGTAGCCTATCAATTGAGAATTTGGTTCCCTCAAAACAACTAGATGAGGTTCTTTAACCATCCTTGGATGCAACTTCTCATCAATTTTTTCTACAGTTAGAGCATCATTTTTCCTGCCGTCGAATGAAAATGATATCAAATTCGAGCCATCATACCGCTTACGAAGTGCGTCTTGTCTCCATTTTTCTCTTTCTCTACGAAGTTTACTTTTATCCATGATGACAAGATTGCCATGAGCATCTTTTACGCCCAGGTCTTCCATCAGAGCTGTTGCCAATGCTGATCCCATTCTATCATGCACACCAAATCTGTCACACATCATTGCATAGTTTTTAGTATTGTATCTGGGAGTGTATGTTTGTGGTGGTAGAACTAATTCTGAACCTCCTCTCACATCAACTTTCATTTCGTCATAATGTGGTTCGTATGTAGGATCGTTGCTCACTGGGATTGTTGGTATAGTCGTTGGTATCGTCTCTTCACTTCCACTATCGTGTTCCGGTATCGTTTGTATTCTGTCATTATATTGATTGCGCATGAAATCTTTTAAGTTTTCTGGGATAGATCCACATGAGCAGTCGTTTTCTTTCAAGTTGCATTTACATTTTCCAATGTTGAATAATTGGTTTGTTGATTCTACGAATTTTTTGAATTCTGTTGCGCGTTTTACTCGTTGTTTATCTGCATTACTATATGCGTCAAGCAAATTATTCAATTTTCTAATGATGCTACCTTTGAGTATAAGTTCAATATTAAGTTGATTCCAAATTTCTAACAATCTGTCTGCTACTTGGGGAGTAAATCTTTTATACGAAAACATTTTGCTTTGGGCTTTTGAACGTTCGGCCAAGAAAAAATAGTACTTCAATATATCTCGTTTAGTTGACAGATTAATATCAGGTAATTCACAGCCCACGCCAAAAGAAAAAACATTATGAGAGACCAAATGTTGCAAACTACTGCGTTGGGTATCTGTTGGATTTTGCGATGAACCAGGCTCTGAATCCATTTTTTAAACCGTCACTAAAAGAATTATATATGTTTTTCATAAAATAATAATATAACTATTAACTATAATAGTTAGCAATGTTTTTACACTTACCTTTAAATCTTTTCTAAATTTCAAAATAGTTTGATTATTTGTTAGTTATTTCAAGTAACACTTCACTGAAATGACGCTCAAACAAAACTAGCATACACTGGAATCCCCACCCCGCCAACTACAGCTGATTGTTTCGTCCAATTAGAATTGCTGTATATTTGTTGTTGTCAAAATGACGTCAGCGAAGAATTATTCTTTATAAATCGTATGCAAACCCAAAAAAGAGAGCAAAAATAAAAAGGGAAAAAAAAATCAAAAAGTTGGTTTTATGTGTTATTTTGTTTTAGCAATATCGCATGAATTAATCAACCGAATTCGATAAATTTGGGCTTAAACTCTTCGTTTTGAATTGTAAATTGAATTAAATAATGGATTGAGCCAAAAAAATGGCCATGAAAGTAATATTCTTGGACAAAATCATGAAAAAAATGGAAAAAGGCTCCAAAATTTGGACAAAAATGCCCGTAACTTTTGAACCGTTGGACCAATATTGGAGATTTTTTTTTGTAAATTTATCAAAATGAGCTCACCTTTCCAACGCGCCTACTGGCGATTAAACCCGATGGATAGTTTTTGAGTTATGGATGTGAACGTGTAGGTAATATTTCATACGAACGTCAATTTGGGAAAAAATCTACCAACAAAAAGTAGGGGACTCGATTTTAACGATAGAGGTATGGTTCCTTCGGCAAATTTTCATGGAATAACCCATAGAATACGGAAATCATAGGGAAATTGTCGAAAAATAAATCGACCCGCCCTAATATATATATATATATTCATTATGCATACTTTGAAGACATCTGTATACACGTCAACTTCAAATGGCTTGTAAACAAAGAAAGAATTGACAGAATGACTTGCAACTTTGCATGTGTTCTCGTGACAGTTATACCAACTTGAGAAAAAAAAAGTTTGGAGCTAGCAGTGCCATCTCTTGGTGAGCGCAGGAACTTTTCAACCAACCTGTATATATATGTATGTATATATAATATAATTTTTTTATTGTATTTCATTTTAACAAAAATTTTCTTAAAACCAATATATTTTTTAATATATCTTAAAAATTAATATTATAAAATTATATTCATATCAAATGAATAGAGATCATTAAGTTTGTAAATTAGTAAAATTAGGTACGTTAGTAATTTGAACGTTTAAAACGTTTGGCATTAAATAAGTTTTTTTAATATTACATTTTTAATATGTAGAAAATCTATTTTCAGCTCTAAAATAATATTTTAGAAATAATATGCAATTTAAATGTTTCGTTTTAAGACGATTTTTTTGTTTTCTTTTGATAAAGCTAGAATTGGAAAATAATCTTTCACTAATAGTAGATATTGCACAAATTGTCAAAAGACAATTATATAAATTGTCCAACTTTTCAGTTCTTTTGTCGCATTTATCAAGATATATGAAATCATCATATAATGATGAATGATTTTGTACAGTCTCTTTTTTAGGATTTTGAATACTGTTTATTGTGTTATTTAGATCAGAAATTAAACTATTTGAACTTGGAATATCCAAAGTTAAGTCTTCATCGGAATCTATCCGACTTATATCTAAATCTTCATAACCAAACAAACGATTATAAGTGTTCGGTAAATATAAAAGAGACCAAGTAACCCAGTTGGTGATGTAATTAAAAAAACCGGTTATTCGGTTTTGTTCGAATTTACAAAATATTCGAAACCGATAGGTTTTTAAAAATAAAGAAACCGGTTGACCGGTTTTTGGTTTTTGAATACTCTAGCAGAAGCCAAAAGAAATGCTTGGAGACAAATAGCTACTAGTATGGGATATCCAGGTAGGTAAAAATGTGACATTAAAAGAATAAATGAAAACAAAACTTTATTTACTTAGAGTAAATGTGTAAAAAGAGGTGGACGAGCCTTCGTGATCGTTACGCCAGGAAAAAGAAGCTGGATGATAAACCTTCTGGAAGCGGCTCCAATTATAGATACCGTTGGAAACTCATGAGCGCGTTGGAGTTTTTAGCTCGCAATGTGGTCCCACGTCCGTAAGAATGATGTAAAAAATGTCAAGGAATAATAAAAAAATATATATTTTAGCGCGTTGGAGGTTTTAGCTCCCAATGCGGTCCCACGTCCCTAAGAATGATGTAAAAAATGGCAAGAAATAATAAAAAAAATATATATTTTTTTTAATTTTAGAATGCGTGCTTCTATAAATATTCGCCAACAGCAATTCAAAAAACGTTTGGGACATTCTAGTATGTTTAAAGAAATGATCATCGTCCAAATCTTTAATTTTCTCTTTTTTTGCTTTTACTTTTTTATGCAATAAGCATAACTGCAAGAACTCAATCTAATAAACAAATTTTTTGTGTTCATATTTTCTTTCATATTTGTTAAATGTTAACAAACACACAAATAAAATATTTGATTGTTTGTTTACGAATGTCAAAACATATGACACATAGCTTACGTATCTATAACTACACAAAAACCTCCATGCACGTTACGTTTACGAATGAGTTATATCAACATGATACAGAGTTCAGCTGCAACATGTTTATATGAGTGGGCAACATTTTCAAAGTTGCTAATGTGTTGAAAAACATTAAATTTGGTATATGCAGTGTTGCCACATTAACAGTTTAATTGTTTATCCCAGTTTTTTGGATTCTTAACTGTTTTCCAGTTTTTTCATGAAAACAACTTTTTTCAAATTCATGCATTTTTTTAATTTTTTTTAATTATATGTTGCATACCATAGAATTGGGAAATAATGGATATGAATAGACAGAGTTGGTCATGTCACAATGTTATGTTTGAATTCGAAACTATTTTTTAACACAATTGCAAAGTTTGGTTGTATTTTTTACTTTATTATACATGTCTAATTTTAGTAAAAATAAATTGTATATTGAACAAATATTATATTTGTATATGGAAATTCTGAAAAAATACATAAGTAAAATAAAAAAACAATTTTTGTATGAAATAATCTGAAAAATCTCTAGCATCCTAAAAATGGCAAAAAAAATTGTTAAAATTGGTTATATGGCAGCACCGCTAAACACTACTTAAAGTTGCCGACCAAAACTCACCTTTGTTGCCGCCAAACTATGTTCGTCTTCTAAGAGTACTAAAAAATTCGTGAGAGCGAACTTCTCTCTATATTTTATATACTTTTTATGTAAATATTAGGATATGATAATTAACATTATTTTTAACCTTGTTCTAAGAATTATATATGAATTTTGTTCCAATAAATTGTTATTAAACTTTTTGTATTTAACATGAAACTTTAGATCTTTTAATTTATGAGAATGGCATCCGCATTCAAATGGTAGTTGCTCTATTAGCAGAGTTCGTATTTGCACACCACGAATTGCTCATTTCACTTCTTTCATGTAGCACTGTACATGAATGATATATAATCAATGTTTTTCATTTATGTTGCATTTCTTTTTACGCACACATTTTATTTTCTCATTGTGGTACATTGTGTCTCATGTTTTTATTCTTATTCATGATATGAAAATTGAAATTTACAAAACATGTTTTCATGTGAAACATGAAGTAACACATTTTATTTTCATATACCACGAAATGAAAAAATGAATAAGACTGCTGGTGAATTTTTTCGATTTTTTTGCTTGAAAAATGCATTTATTATAATAACAAAATGAATTGATACATTATTCAAAGTATTGTCCATCGTTTGCCACTACTTTTTCCCATCTTTTTGGTAGCATATGTATTCCGCGCCAAAATAACTGCTCCAGTTTTGAGGTAAAGAATACATCAAACCAATCCTGATACCCTGTTCTGAAGGGAAGCGTATTCCAGTAAGGGCGTTCTGCATCGATAGAAACAAATGGTAGTCAGAAGGGGCAAGGTCTGGGCTATAAGGCGGGTAAGCCAAAACTTGTCATCCATTGTTTTCCAAATAGTTTTTGACGGGTTTTGCAACATATGGCCGAGCGCTGTCATGATGGAACATTATGGCCTCGTGTCTGGTCGAATATTCTGGTCGTTTTTCGTTGATTGCTCTCATTAAACGAACCAATTGTGTTCGGTACAGGTCCCCTGTGATCGTCTGACCCGATTTCAACAGCTCATAATACAAAACACCTTTCTGATCCCAGCAAACATTACCTTGGCGCCATGAATATTCGGCATCGGCGTTGATTTGGCTGGTTGGTCGGGCTTTACATGACTTTTTGCGCTTGGGGTTATCGTAATGTATCCATTTTTCATCACCAGTAACAATACGATACAAAAATTACTTATTTTTGTGGCGTTTAAGCAGCATGTCCGACATGCAAAATCGCCTTTCAGCATCTCTCGGCTTCAATTCATACGGGACCCAATTTCCTTGCTTTCGAATGAATCCCAATGCTTCAAAACGTAGGGAAATGGCTTATTGTTTGACTCCCAATGATAATGAAAGTTCTTCTTGCGTTTGACAACAATCTTCGTCGAGTAGTTCTTCCAATTTCTCATTTTCAAACTTCTTCGGCTGACTAGGACTCTCCTTATCTTCTGTGTCGAAATCACCACTTTTGAATCGCGCAAACCATCTTTCACAAGTTTTCTGAGTTGGTGCATGTTGACCGTAAGCTTCTACCAACAACCGATAACTTTCAGCAGCCGTTTTCTTCAAATGAAATGAAGGTTACCAAACTTCCCCGCAAAACATCTTTTTTAGGCAAAAAATTCGACATTATTATAGCGATTGAAAAAAATATTATTAAAATATAATATTGAATTATAATGACAGATTTTTACCGTCCAAAATACCATATTTGTTATGTCACCAATGTGATAGTTATGTCATCTGTTGTCCAAATCGACATTCTTAACTGGAATACCCAATAATACACCTTTTCCAATTGTATTTCAGAAATAGTCAATTGTATTTCAGAATAGTCAATTGTATTTCAGAAATAGTCAATTGTATTTTAAAATAGTCAATTGTATTTCGGAAATAGTCAATTGTATTTCAGAATAGTCAATTGTATTTCAAAAATAGTCAACTGTATTTCAGAATAGTCAATTGTATTTCAGAAATAGTCAAATGTATTTCAGAAATTGTCAATTGTATTTCAGAAATAACTAATTGTATTTCAGAAATAGTCAATTGTATTTCAGAAATAGTCAATTGTACAACTACATTTGTATGTCTTAGAAAACCATAAACGACCGTAATTCACAATTACTTTATTTCGAATAATAAAATATTTTCTAAATTTGAAAGGTAACAAAAAAACATTTAACATTTTAAAAACAGAAAACTTAGTTACTAAAAATACAAAGTGTTATTGAAAACCTAACAAACAAAAATATTACAAATTAATATTTTAACACCCCTTCGCAATAACATAATTCGTATTACTCAGTTAAACCTAATAAGTTTCTAAATTTACAAAATTTAATTCTTGACAACGGTTTTGTAAAAATATCTGCAATCATTTCATCAGTTGAGAGATATTCATATACTATAATCCCCATCTGTTTGAAATCTCTAGCGTAATAATATTTGACATCTATGTGCTTGGATCTTAAATTGATTTTCTCAGATTTCATCATTTTCAAACTGCTTTGGTTATCCACAAATATCTTTGGTGTTGATTCAATTTTGAAATCATTTAGTGTCACAAGATTTTGTGATTTTTTGTTCCAACACATAACTTAGAATTTTGGGATCCTTTTAAATATCGCATTACTCTCTTGACTTCATTCCAGTCAAGCTGATTTGGCTTGGAAACTTTTCTGGATATAACAGAAACTGCTATGGCAATATCTGGTCTTGAATTTCCAGCCAAATAAAGTAATGAGCCAATTGCTTTTAGATATTGGTTATTATCTTTCAAGAAGTTTTCATCATTATTAATTTTAAAATATCCAGGATCTAGAGGAATTTGTGATACTTTTGCATCCATCATATTGTGATCATTTAAAATTTTGTTGATGTATGTCTTTTGATCCATATGGAAAATACTGTTTTTATCTCTTGTAATATTAATTCCAAGATAAAGCTTTAAATACCCTAAATCAGTTATTTCAAAATATGTTTTTATACAATCTATAAGATTTTTAGCATCATTTTCATTATTATAAGATATAATTATGTCATCGACATACAGTAGTGGACTAAAGTGGATACATAATGGAATATTTTTAAAACTGTACAAATAACTTTTGTTCAAATTGTGATATCCAAATGTAATTTTTCTATTGTATATCTTGTACTCTCCTTACTAATACATACGTAAAAAAAATAAATTATTTTGTTCAATAAACATGAAAAAAAAGTATATGTGTTTTATAACCGCATTTATCCAGTTTTGTCCACTCTTTGCCTTTTTTGTTTATCACGTATCTATTCCAAGTCCCATTATATTGGAATGTTTTTGTTGGAATTGTGTGTTTAATAGAAAATATGTAGGAAAAAATGCATTATTGATTCATTAAAGAGTAATAAGTCAACAGGTAAACACATATTTGATTTTAGTATTATTAAAAAAGTAATAATATTTAGAATAGCCAAAAAAATGAGAAAAATATCAAAAAATCTTGAAGATGAAATTGTGAGACTAAGCGAAAAAGGTGATTCATGCCGCAGTATCACAGAAAAGCTAAAAGTGTGCCATCGAACTGTCAGCCTAGTAAGAAAACGACGATATGTGACTGTGGCTGCTAACAAGGGAGGTAGGCCTAGACTGCTCTCTGACGGAGATGCTCGTTTGGTGGAACGAAATATTACTACTAGAAACGCCAGAACACCAAAAATGGCTGCCGAAGCTCTGGGCAAATAGGTAAGTGACCGTACAGTAAGAAGGGCCTTGCACAGAACTGGGCTTGTGTCTGCTGTGAAAGAAAAGAAACCTGCATTGTCGGACAAAAATGTGAAGGCTCGTATTAATTTTTGCAAAGCGCATAAAAATTGGACAACTGATGACTGGAAACGAGTGATTTGGTCAGATGAAACAAAAATTAATCGTTTCCAATCTTATGGAATACAATATTGTTGGAAGAGGCCCGGTGAAACCATTCAGCGACACCATGTCAAACAAACAGTGAAACATGGTGGTGGGAGTGTTATGGTGTGGGGATGTTTCACATGGTGGGGCATTGGTCCTCTAATTAAAATAGAAGGAATTATGAATAAGGAGTACTATCTACAAATTTTGCAGAACAATTTGCCCGTTTTTATTGAAGAGAGCGCCTAACCTGCAACAGAAATAACTTTTCAACAAGATGGGGATCCAAAGCACACTGCCAAAATTGTGCAAAAATGGCTTGCTGAACAAGAATTCAAAACAATGAAGTGGCGAGCTCAAAGCCCCGATTTGAATCCCATCGAGAATTTGTGGGCAATTGTCAAAAAAAGACTCTCCCAATACGAACGAGCACCCACCAATTTAGATGATCTTTGGTCAAGAGTTTCAGCGGAATGGGCTAATATTTCACCTCAAACTTTCAAAAATCTGGTGGAAAGTATGCCTACTCGCATAAAATGTGTTTTAAAGAACAAAGGACTTTGGACAAAATATTAAAGAAACACCTTGCCGAAAATATCACATATAGACAAAACTGGATAGAAGCGGTTGCAATTTTGAATATTTTTTTACTAACTTCTTAATGATAAAGAGTACTGTATTTAGATTTTTATTAAAGAAGAATGTTTTAGTTTTATGCTTTAAAAAAAATCATTTAAGTTTCTATAATAAAAAAAAAGTTATAGCAAATTTTGAAAAATCTTGAATTAATGTATCCACTTTAGTCCACTACTGTATATTAACACATAAATAACATCACCATTGTTCTCTTTTATATATAAACAATTATCAGCTTCTCCCCTTCTGAATCCAAACTTAATAAATATTTCATTAATTTGCTGATTCTAACATCTAGCTGATTGTTTAAGACCATATATACTACGATTGAGTTTACATACTAGATTTTCTTTTCCGGGTTCTACAAAACCTTCCGGTTGTTTGATATAAATTTCTGTATCAATAACGCCATTCAAAAATGCCGTTTTAACATCTATGTGACTTACAGACATATTGTTGTGTGAAGCAACAGCTAACAATGTTCGTAACGTTGTAATTTTACCAACAGGAGCGAAGATTTCATTATAATCTTGGCCGTATTTTTAGGAATACCCCTTCGCGACCAAACGAGCTTTATAACGTTTACCACCTTCAACTGCTGTTTTTAATTTGTAACCCCATTTAACACCGACCAGCTTTCTACCCTTTGGCAACTTCACAAGATCCCATGTGTTATTTAAATGCATTGAATTGATTTCGTCGTGCATTGCCAAAAACCATTCATTATTATTAGGACTGTTCATAGCTTGTTTGTAAGTGTAAGGTTCTTCTAGAATTGATGTCATATTGGCAGTGTAACGTTTAGGAGGAATACCTTTTGTTGATCTTGAAGATATTTTTCGTTGAACAACTTCACCTTTAAAATTTGTAAGTATTCTAGGCTCAGCTACTTCCGCTTCAGAACTTGAAGAATCGTAATCAGCTGTTTCAAAACCATCAAAATCCTCCTCTTCTGAAGTAATTACGGCATCGTCTTAGTTTACATTCAAAGTATGTACATAATTATCTAAATTTATAGCATCAGCAGAATCACTCATTGCATTAAGATTATTATTCACCATAGATGAATTAACATTCATTTTATACTAATTAACGGTTAAAACTTCTGGATTTGAAATTACAATTTCTTCTTTACATGTATTGGCATCTTCTATAAAATGAACATCTCTGCTAATAACTATTTTATCATTATCAGGATTTAGTTGCTGATAAGCCTTGGACTCATCACAATAACCAACAAGAATATGACTTTTTGCTACAGCATCAAATTTACGACGTTTTTGTTTGTTAATCTGTACAAAAACTTTTGAGCCAAATTTTCTTACATAATTCAGGTTTGGTTTTCTGTTTAACCACTTTTCATAAGGAGTTAAATTAACTGAACTGGATGGGAAACGATTTTGTAAATAATTTAAAGTATTTATACTTGTCGTCAATATTAGCATCAAACAACATACACCTTGCCATTTCCATCAAACTTCGATTTTTACGCTCAGCAACACTATTTTGTTCCGGCGTATAAGGAGCAGTTAACTGATGTACGATACCTTTGTTCTTGAGAAAATTATGCATATCATTATTGCAAAACTCGTCACCTCTATCTGTTCGTAGTATCTTCATTCGTTTTCCTAAATTATTTTCGGTGAAAGCAACAAATTCTTTAATTTTATATAGCTTCACTTTTAGTTTTAAGGAAGTATAAAGTACAATAACGGCTTTTATCATCAATCAATGTAAGGAAATAACGACTTCCACTCGGTGAGGGATTTTGCATCGGACCACATAAATCACTATGGATTAAATCTAGTACTTCTTTAGATCGATTATCAGATGCCTTTTGAAATGGCTTACGAGGCATCTTAGCCTTTTAACATATTTCACACTTATCGCTACAGTTCCAACTGGATAAACTCACCCCATTTATCAGAGATTTATTAACACCAGTCTTGATTGCAGCTATGTCTCTGTGACTGAAACGTTCATGCCAAGTATGAACACAACTTTTTGTTGCAGATGAAACCTTTGATGCTAAATTGTATTCATCGACTTTAAATAAATTATCCTTCAAAGTTGCTGTTGCATATACTCACACATTTGTTTCCACTACACTTTACCTCAAAACCTTTTAAAACCAATTTTCGAACTGACAATAAATTTCCATCTAGATTAGGCGCGAATAAAACATTTCTTACAAGAACCTTGTTGTCATTAAAGTTTAGAAAACCTTCACCAATACCTTAAGATCAGGGATGCGAAAGTTGGTACAATTGTACCATTTTTGGTACGATTTGGATCTTAAAAGTACGATGGTACTCCCATGGTTTATTTGGTACAATTTACAAAATTTTCACAGTTTATCGTTATTTACAGTTTGGTGCAAAAGTGAGCCAATGCTAGTAAAATATTTTTAGTTTTTCTGTTTGCTTTACATAAACAAAACTTTTTTCTTATTTAGATTTCATACTTATAGTTCTCTTAAAATTTAAGTAATCTTACCCAAAATCCGTTCTCTTCATTTGAAAAAATCGATCTCTTTAATTGGCTCACTTTTGCACCAACAAAAAATACTCAATTAAGGGTACTAAAATTGTTTAAACTTATTATTAGTTTGAAATTTTTTTTAATTTTGTGCATAATAAAGTGAAAGTAATAAAAAAAAATCAATGAAACCAACAGCCGATAACGTGAAAAAAGAGGTGCTGGAAAAAGCTAAAAATGGTGATTCCACACGTAAAATCGCCAATTTCTTTAAAATCGTTCAGCGAACAGTGCAATAATTATTACAAGTCCAGATCAGTATCCGACACCAAAAATTGGAAGACTAAAAAAATCAGTGACACTGAAGCTAGAACCATTGGACGTCTTTTCGGGCAAAATCAAGAGCACAAAAGAGGACGTTTCTGAATGTTCGGTCAATGTTAGCAGATGGACAGTGCCAAGGGCTCTCAAAATCGTTGGCTACAAAGCCAGTATTAAAAAGAAGACAAAACTATTACTAAAAAAAGTAAAAGCGCGAAAATTTTTTTTTGGAAAAATATAAATTTTGGACAGTTTTTGATTGGTATAGGGTATGATTATTTTACTTTACTTATTTTGTGATATATGTGGCAGTTTTCTTAATATTGTAGATAATATGGTTCGATGAGACCAAAATCAACAGATACCAATCGGATGGAAAAGTTTGGTATTAGGCCAATCCATCAACCACACCAAACCCAGCCCATGTAACTCAAACCATAAAGCACGGAGGTGGTTCTCTTATGGTTTGGGGATGCATAACACCATTTGGTGTGGGCCCACTTATTCGGGTTGAAGGTATTATTCGAAAGGAGGACTATCTTCGCATATTACAAGAGAATTTGCCTTTAGCTCTCGCTAAAATGCCAGATAGACCTGAAAATGTTATCTTTCAGCATGACAACAACCCCAAACATTCTGCGAAAATGGTTTAGGCTCATGGAGTGGCCACCTCAAAGCCTCGATCTTAACCCGATCGAAAATGCTTGGGCTTACTTAAAATTTCGTTTGACAAATTACGAAGAGCCTCCAAAGAGTATTAGTGAGCTGTGGGAAACGGCACAGGCAGAATAGAAAAAAATGTCTGTGGATTATATATCGAAACTGTATGAATCCATGCTAAGGACAATAAATCAGTTGGAAAAAGCAAAGGGATACTGGGATAAAGTATTAAATTTAGATTACAAAACCCTTGGTGCAAAAGTGAGCAAATGGCCTGAATTTTAAAGTATATTGTTTTTTGATACTTAAGTTTGGATTACATGTTTATGTTTTAGTTGTTTTATTTTCTAATGATGTATATTTTCGTTTTAATAAGTAGTTTTTAATTTAATTAATAAACACATCTTTGTGAATATCTTTTATATTAGAGCCAATTTAGACGGCGACTTTGTTGCATGTAATTATTGCGTGCAATTTTTGATTGTTGTCGAACGGGATAGAGAAGCAAGCGGGGTAACAAAAAAGGCACAGTTTTCGTTTTTCGTGGATGTTTCTGTTATCTCTCTTTCACACTCATGTGTATTCTTATTTTGTTGCTTCATTCACATTCAGTTTTCTTGCAATTAAGGTCACCGTATAAATAGACATAACTTTTGCACGCAATCAATTGTATCATATAAATTGTCAACAGTTTTTAGTCTTTTTGTTACATTTATCGAATTAATGTTGCTATAATTTTAAAATAACAAACAGTTTGTTATCTACTTAAATATGATATTGATCTCATGGATTTTTGTACCTTATTTTACATATTCTTATTATATTCTTTTAATGTACAACTGCTTTTTCTGTAAAGTTTTGTTGTTATGTGTATTAAATATATTAAAAAAAATTTATAATTGGTGTTTTATTTTTTTATACTAAAAAAATGGTACAACTGAGGTCAAAAAAGTACAATTTGTTAATCACTTTTGTACGAAATTGAAATTCTCATTTCGCATCCCTGCTTTAGATTCAATCGGGGAACCATCAGCCAAATACACATTTTCATTTATATTTTCTAATTTATTAAAGAAATTTTTATCGCAACACATGTGGCTTGTAGCTGCGGAGTCAAAATACCCACTATGTTTTAAATTATTTGATAAAACACCAAAACAAGCATGACGATAATTATGATCAACATATTTTGCAGAAATATTTTTATTCATAAAACAATTTTTCTTAATATGTCCTTGTTTTCCACAGGTATAACATTTTAAAATAAATTTGGATTTCTTTTGAATTCAGTTTTAACACTAGTTCTTGAGCATCAGTATCACCAACTCTTCTCTTGTAATAACTTTTCTTTGATCATATCAAGAATAAGATCAGCTTCAGGACGTACCTTAAGGGCAGAAACAAGGACATTGTAACTTTCAGGTAAACTTCCCAATAAAAATGCCACAACCTTATGTTCGGGGAATTCTTCACCCATATCTTGTAACCGATCAATTATATCCAAAAATTCAGCAATAGATTGTCTTAAAAGACTTACCCGATTTGTCAAATTTGATTTTTTATAATTTTTCTTGAGAATATCCCAGAATTGTTTAGCTGTTTTTAGTTTCTTGATATATATTTTCTGATTTTCTTCCAGAGACAAACCATCTCGTACCAGCCATTTTTCATCCGGATGCGCAGGTACATCACTTACAATAAGATTCCACAATTCACCTTCCAACAGCAACATTTCCACTTAGTTACTAAAAATACAAAGTGTTATTGAAAACCTAACAAACAAAAATATTACAAATTAATATTTTAACAATATGATCATTCTTTTACAATAAAGATACATAAAGGGTGGTTAAATTTTAACGGCCAATGTTGAATGTAAACTACACTTAAACGTCAAGTTTTTTTCTGTATTTCATTTGACATTACTCAATTTCAGACTAACTCAATTTGAACCATGGAAAGATACACAATCGAGCAACGCGTTAAAGTTATTCAGGCTTATAATGAAAATGGGCGTTCAAATCAAAATGCATTCATGCATAAGCCAGCAACAATTGAAGAGCTAAAGGATGAGATAATTCGACACATTAACAACATAGAACCTCAATTATTCCTCAGCGTCATCGAAAACTTGGACCATCGGATGGAGGTGTGCCGCCGAGGTCACGGCGGCCATTTGTCCGATATTTTGTTCCATATATAATTGAACCATACCATATTATCATAATAAAAAAATGACAGTAATTTCCTAAATAATTTGTGTTTTATTCAAAATCAACATCGGCCCATACAATTTAACCTCTCTTTATATAACTTTTATAAATAATTGAATTTTATTTACGTTTACTACACTCAGAAAAAAAGTTAGTAGAATAATTTGTAAACGGTTTTCAATCGCACTCTACTATTTTTGTACTGATTTTTAGTAAAAAATTATTATTTAGCAAATCTTTTTGCTATTTACATTTTACAAATTACAGAATTTTTACAAATTTTTGTTCCTAATTTCAGAAATCATTTTACAAATTTTTGAAAACCGATTTGCAAAAATTAGCAAAAAATATTACTAATTTTAAAAAGTGGATATTAAAGGAAATGTTATTTCTAATTAAAACTTACACCTACACACTTAAATTTCCTTAAAATGTTACATATAAAGACTCATGTCTAAAAAGAGGACATCCATTTAAAATAGCACTAAAAAGGTTTTTTAGTTCTAAAAATCCGCCCTAAAAATAATTAAAATTTAACCTTAAAAGTAAAAAAAAAAAATTGACCAAAATATTTTTCAAAACAGAAATTACCAAATTAAAAAAAATGATAAATTCGTTTATGTTTTTACAAATTTTATTGTTTTTTTTTTCATTTTGTATAAAATATTTTTTAAAAAATATAATCAAAATTTTTTATGCTCGATAAAAAAAAAATAAATTTAAAACTTTGTACTAATATTAATAATATTTACTATTTTTTTTTGCTGATTTTAGCAAAAAGATTTTAAATTCCACTTTACAAAAAGTCTACTAAAATTTAGTAGCGGCTATTAATTTTTCTACTAATTTCATTGTACTACACGTCAGCAGACATGTTGCTAAGATTAGCAAAAAATACCGCTGGGCTCAAATTAGCAGAATTTCCCGTAATAACAGCAAAATGTTCAGTTGGCATTACAGACTTTTTTTGGTGAGTGTATACTATTTATTTTCTATTACTTTGAATTTTATTATATTGGAATACCATAGATTACTTTCTCTTGTATCATTGTTTAGAAATCTTAAGTCTATTCTTATGAACTATTTGTTCTTTTTTTTTCTTATCAACTATTGTTACATTATTTCTGAAATCTAGTTTTTTAATTTTATAAGGTCCTTGATATTGAGGGTCTAATTTGTGTCCTGTCTCATTCCTAAGTAAAACTAAATCTCCTATTCTAAAATTTTAGTGTATCCTTATCGTAATTTAATTTCTGCACTAACTTAGATCTACACGGTAAAAAGTTTTAGTTAATTTTGAATGCCAAGCTGGTGTATATATATAACAAATCCGAAAAAGAATTAGATGTATTCCAATATGTATACTTATAAAGAGATTGAATGAGAGACAGTGAGAGAGAGAGTTTCGTTTTTAGAGCATAAAAGAAACACCAATATGTATTAGACTCTACACCTGACCAAGAATTGAATTAATACCATTAGGAATATATTTTATTCTTGAATAGGTGTTATTTTCAAGACCCAACGGAATGAATTTTATACTAAACTGGTGTTGTTTCTAACCTAAGCAGAACTAAAATTAACACCCTTTAGGTGTTATTTTCCATACCATACGAAATGAATTGTATACTAAACGGGTGTTGATTTTAATCTAAGCAGGACTAAAATTAACAACCCTTAGGTATTATTTTCAATACCCAATGGAATGAATTTTATACTAAACGGGTGTTGATTTTAATCTAGGCAGGACTAAAATTGACACCCTTTATTTATAAAATTTCACTAAAAATAAATGAAACAATTTTAATTTTGAGTTTTTTAATTTCGATAAGGAATATTACATGAATAGAGAAGATCGAAGAAAACTAAAATTATTAGTAAAAAAGTATTTAATATTAGTTACTCTAAAATATCCTGTGTTAATAAATATTCTTTGGAATTTATGGTGTAATATTCATAAGGCCTTAAAAATGTTATATCCTTAAAACTAATTACTTTTGAAATATTTTGTGAGTTTATTTCATATAAGTTTAAGATGCTGTATAATTCTTTACTTCTATACATATCTAAAAGCATATAAGGCTCATCATTAACTACGTATATTTGTTTTATTTTACCAAACATGAAAAACGAACAAATGAAGGTCTATTATTGTAGCCGTACTTTAATTCAAATTTATTTGATACATATACTTTTGATACACCAGTTAAGCTCAAGGTGTTATAGCAATAATTTTGAGCTTCGAAATTTAAATCTTTGAGGTCAATCATAGATAATTTATTAAACAAAAATTTATTCTTAAAGCATATGTTTTCCCATTTGACAATTGTTTTACATAAATTTTTGTAATTATTTATTACTGGTACATCCTTAATAAATTCACGATGCTTAGCTTCATATCGCATTGCCCAAGTATGAATCAGTGGTCCTTATCATGACTGACGGGTAATGAGTTATAAAGTGATGCTTTGGCAAAAGTGTTTCTTTATAATCTTCTACTATGCTCTTTAAATGAGTTTGTATTTCTGTCACGTCTATGTATTCTTTTTTAATCGAAGTAGTCATTGTTATATTAATAATTCTTATGAGAGAGATGATTCCGTTCCACAATTTGGGTAAATTATAATGAATGTTATAAAAAATAAAAGGAAGGTGCAAAAAAACATTTTGAGAAGCCGTAAGCCCAATAGAAGTGCGACACTTCTTATCAAGAGTTATCGTTGGAGGTTTACAAGTGCTTTGCAAATATCCGTAATTAAAATTTGCTATTTTTGCATTAATTTCGTGCATCGATAAGTACCCGTTTTTAATAAGTTTTTTAAAAAACAGTTTTAAGATGAAAGGAACTGCGCCTTCTAAAATATCATGCATTACATCTACATTCAAACTTTTAAAGATTTTGTAATATGTTAACTTATTGAATTCGCATGAATGTTTAAGTAAGAATGTTTAGTAAGCCTGTGATCCAAAAGCGTAGTACTCAAAGATAATAATTCGTCGTATTCTTCTTGCGTTCTTAAAAGTGTATCCCTCTCTACGAATGAATGTTGGGCTTCATCTCGATGGATTTTGCAAAATCTGCAATAGTGCAGAGCTCTGAACGATTCAACAAAACCAAAACAAAGATTTGCTCCTAAATTGTCGTGAGCAACTGAAACTAAAGTACCTTTTAAAAATCTATTGTCTACTCTTACACCAACTTTTTGAAGTGCTTGAAGATCATTAACGAGTGGTTGTAATATTTTGTTAAAGCTAACATCTTCGTTCTTTAGATCCTTACACAAAAAAGGGCAACCAAATGAATGTTGTTAGCATTTGAATTATAATGAAAAGGTAGGTTTCAGATAGTGAAGTAATTTGCATCGATTTTACATACACCAGTTTTACTGCCTAAATATTTGAATTCGCAAAGCGTTTTTTTTCCTCTTTAAAGAAAACGGAGTTGGAAAAATTATCCGAACAACAAAAACTCACAAGCCTTTTGTTATCACAAACGCGATTGTTTGCAAAATATAGTTCCTTGTACGATTGATTTTTAAAAAGTATTTCTAAGGTTGAAAGAATAGGTATATATTGAAATGTGGATTGAACAAAATGTTTAGTGGAATGAAAATGTTTTTTTTCTTTCGGACGACCCAGCGACCTCCTAAGAGCTGTTTAGAAAGCAAAGACATTAACGAAAATTCTGACATATTTTAAATTGAAGGCAGTTCGTACACAGCTTCTTCATTAGCACTACTATCGTAGTTAGCATCAATATTCTTAATATTACTTCTAATATTATTACCAACATTAAAATTATTATTACAACCAAAAGTATTACTTTCATCATTTTTTGTTTTCTTAAGGGTGATATCACTCTCTGTAGATGCCAAAATACAACTTTTAGAATGTCTGCTTAACGAACTAAATGTAGAAAACAGTTTTTTGCAAGTTTTAGAGGCAATACATTTTAATTTTAATCCATGAGCTTCAGCGAGAAAGTGCATCAAATTCTCGGTTGCAAATAAAGCAAAAGTTTTTTATGTTTGTGTAATTTATAATTAAATAAGTATATAGAAGTGAAGTTCTAAATTAATATTGTTTAAATATGTATGGTGTAGTTTTTAATCGTACATTAACTTTACTTAGTATTAAATTATTGGTTGTGTAAGATTAAGCTTCTAAAGTTAGGAAAAAAATTTAAACTTATTTTGAAATTTGGAATGAATCTCAACTTATCTTGTGGTTGTCGCCTTTTTGTTGTCAATACAATATATCAACTTAGCGAAATAACGTAAAAAGTTAGCCAAAGAATTCAATATTGAAAACATAAAAAGGCTTAAAATAAATATCAAATACCTGAGTAAAGTTGAACTCAAGAGGTAAGTTGATGCATTTGCCATCCAAACTTATGAAATATTGGGAAATGGAAGATTTGTTTTGTCCAACTGCTATAATAGTTGGCTGCTGAGATCCAACTTTATACTTTTCTATCGGTGTGTGTAGCTGCAATAAAAAGATAAACAATTAGATGGTAAAGGCGATATTTTTCACCAAATTACCTCTTCAAAATTTATAAGGCTGTCCACTGATTTAATAATCTTTGCTCTTTTTGTATCTCGTCCAGCAGCAGTAGAAGGAAGCAACTTCAAAAGCTTCAAAAACGGTATGACGTCAATAGACCACTCAGATAAACCTTCGAAGCTTTGTCCGCCAGCCTCATTTGAAATTTCATTAATATACTGCATATATTTCTCCCAATTATAAAGCAGTTCTTTTGCTTTTGCGCCGTAGCGAAACCAAAATTTAACAAAATCTGCAAGGATAAAGATAATAATTAAATAAGAGCTTTTTGCAAGTTTTAAAAATT
Organism: Eustalomyia histrio; assembly: GCA_949748255.1. Lineage (NCBI taxonomy): Eukaryota > Metazoa > Arthropoda > Insecta > Diptera > Anthomyiidae > Eustalomyia > Eustalomyia histrio. Next base: position 81,585,790 of record OX456523.1, on the reverse strand, counting down.
TTATTACCAATGATGACTCATACAAAAATATGGGAAAGGCCTGCAATACGTTAATTTCAGTTGTACAATATTTGATGCGTTCTTTCAATGTTTGTTGCAGCTTTTCCTTAATTATCAACTGATCACCAACTAAGCAATTTTGGAAAAAATTTAGGTCTTCTTGACTAATTTCACTATTTTCTTCGCCACTTTCACTATCGCTTTCTATGTTTTTTTGCGCTTTTCCCGATTATGTCGACAACTTGCGTCACTTTGAGTTAAAATTTTTTAATTTCGCAACTAAATAGCCAGTATTAGCCGCCGGATTAAAAATAAATCCTAAAAAAAATACACAAATAAAAGGGTATACACATTTCAAGCTACAATCACAAATAATATAATGCTTACAATGCCACCACAATTACTCTTATCAACTTTATAAGCCGGAAACAAACATACAATAGCTTCAGCTAATGCGATCTTCTCTTCGCGCTTAGGATAATTGCCACTTTGTTGGCGCAAAAAGTTTGTTGACTCACGTACCAGACAACGTCGTTAGCTATCGCTTAATGTTGTATTTCTTGCATATTCATCAAATATTGCACTGAAATCACCATTGCGTAAATAACTTTCTAATTCCTGCAATATTTGCTTGATAATAAAACATTAATAAAATGAAAAAAGTTTTACTAACCTTCTTAAAATTTTTGTTGCTTGTTGGTGCAGTTGCTTTGTCGAAGAAAAACTCTACAAAAAAAACAGCAACAGCTACTATATTGTGTTATTAATTCCGGCAGATTGTCGAAATCAATTACGGCACCGTCCCGATCTCTTAATTGGAGCTCTCTGCCATCTGCGTCAATGTTTAGCTTGTTAACAACTAAAGTGTAAAAAAACTGTATTATAAAATAATTTAACTTTATTATAAAAGTATTCAATACTTACATGAAATTACGATTCTGTTTGACGTGAAATCCTCGCTTTGTGGTTCCACAATTTTTATAATTGAAAATTGTCCACCAACTTTTACCTTTACGAACATTTTTGCATTTTTCAATCACTTTTCACCTTTTAAACCGCGTGGTTATAAAATAGATAACTTTAACACCTTCATTGGTATTAATTTTAAGAAATAGAGAAAAAGAGAGAGTTTTAATACTTTTCTGGTGTTGTTTTTAAACCAAAATAAAACTTTAAACATGCTTTTAATTCTTTCTAGGTGTTATTTTTAAACTTGAAGGAATAAAATTGTTTTAACAGAGGTATTTAATTCCTTTTTGGCATTAAAACTAAACCGAAAGTAATAAAACAAAAATAAAAAAATTTCTGATGCCTGTTTCGGTGTTATTTATAAACTAACAGGAATAGTTTTTATTTTTTTTTTGGTGTTATTGGTCATTAAAAACTCACAATTTTTTTATGGTGTTAAAACAATTCCCTTAAGTATTTAAATTTATACCGTATGGTTTCAGATATAAACAATTTAGGTATTAATTTTAAATTTAATTCCAAAGAAGTTTACAATGAACACCGCTAAGTGTAAAAATTAAACCAAAACTTTTTAGATATATCTAACATCTCTCTGGCCTTTTTATATGCTACTTCTAATCTAAATTTTACCTTCTTAGCATAATCATCTATATTATAAAGTGGGGTAATTCTATCTACTTCATTAAACTGTTAAAACTCATTCGGAAGTCTACCAAAAACTAATTCATATAGACAATAGTGAACAGAGATGGTGTAGTATTAAAGCAGTACGTAAAGTACTTAAGCCATTTATGCCAATCGTCCCAATCACATACTTGTTGAAAGTTCTATGACTTCTTGCCACCGTACAAAGCGTCTGATGGTGATGAGCTGTGGAGGTGAGTTTCGTCACCTTAAGGAGGCTACATTGCTCCGTTAATATAGAATTCCTATACTATGTACCCACATCCGAAATGAACGTCTTCATCAGACCATAGGTAAGAATAAAATTTTTAAAAATTGCTTTCGCAACTATTTTAGCATTCTGGTCCCGTATGTATTGTCACTAGATATTTTATCATATCACATATTATAGTTGTAAGATTTAATTGACCTATCAAATGGTTTTGCAGGTGTTGGCGTTAATATCATAGAACTCTTCAAGTGATTTGTAGTCTTGGTTGTTTGACATTTTTGACATGATTTAACGCTTTTTGTAATGTCTTCTGTAATATTCTTCCAATAGTAATATATTTTAATTTTGTTTAATGTTCAATGTTCATGGTATCGTCTCATAACATCTTTTTTTTTTTTTTTACGTTAGACTAACACTCAGAGGATGTCCCCTACTAATGCAGTGCATTGTGTTAGAATTAGGAAAATATGTTATGAGAGGGAGGAAAGAGGGAGTAGTGTTGAAGAGTACAGACAATATGCAATATATCTGCAATAGTACAACAACCGGGTATACACTTTGTTGCTGATCAGTGCTATGCCTTCATCACTAATTGGCCCAACAACAAAAAGAATACAAGGCGGTTGTACCATGCAAAATAGAGAAAAAAATTAAAAAAGGGAGAGGAAAGGGAAGGGAAAAAATCTAGCAACAATAGAGACATAAAAGCCCTTTGCCCCTTTCAGTTTTTTTTTATCTTTTTAATAATTGATTTATTGTAATTATTATTTTATCAACACTGGACATAAAAACGGCGCGTTTATATTCGATTTAACGACACTAAAAACATAAACGATATATGCGGACAAAATGCGTGTTGATAATTTAAAAGACAGAACACTACTTTCATATAATAAACCTATTAAAAACTAAAATATAATAAACCTATCAAAAACTAAACCTATTTAAAAGACAGAACACTACTCACATATAATAAACCTATTAAAAACTAAAATATAATAAACCTATTACAAAACTTTTTTATAACTGATGTTGCGAGCGAAGATAAATCACGTCTGTACTCTTCAACTGAATAGTTTCGGCTTTATTGAATAGTTTCGGCTTTATTGTCAATTTGGGTTACCTTATTCACTAGTACTACGTTTATATTGTTACAATTTAACCTTTTAAAATCGTTGATTTATTTCCTTTAAATAAATCATGTCCTTTTTATATAGCAATTAATAAACACCGTTGAAATTCTTTTATAGCTACTCTTTATTTAAATACAAACCTTAAAACGATTACACAAGAGACTTTATTTAAACTCTATTATGTTTACACTTCCACAGAATACACAATTCAATTAATCGTCACCGATCAGGTTTTACGACTGCATGATGGGGTAAATAGTAATGAGTGTTAGGCGAAGTTTTTGGGTTATAGGGTATGGGTTCCATATGACCTAAATTAATGTATTCCTGGAGCACGTTATCATATTCCTCTTTTAGTTCGGGTTTCTTCAACAAATTTTTCTCATTCCTAAGATATTTGGCCATCGCAACGTGGCGTGAGTTTTCTAATTCAATTTGTGGGGTTCGGAATAGGAGATTAACCCGATAACGGCCATTCAATAAACTTAATGGGTTTTCTAACAACTTCTTCAACTTCCCAGAACCTGGTAATACACTTATCAAGTGTAACAGTACTAAAGTGAGACACTATGGGTAGGAGTTTTTGCAAATCATCAAGCGGTTCTGTCAATATAAAACCAAAATGAGATTCTTGAGCAAGAAGTGTACTAAATTTTTTGCTAGCAGCTTTTGCATAATTTGTGGGTAATAGTTGCCGCCGATTAACATATCAACCGGTCGACTTTCATAAAACCTTTCATCAGCTAGTTGAATATCTTTCAACCCTTCTAAAATAGTTGGGTTTAAGCTGCGGGTGGGTATGTTTTTCGCAATGACTCTTAAAACAATTGCCTGAAGTGTTAGCCTGAAATCACCGTATCTGTCCGACCGTAATATTACATCGCACATTTTATCGGGATCAGCGGAATGACTCTCATTCACTCCTAAAATTTCAGCGTGTATGGTTGTAGTGGGTAATTGTAATTTCTTTCTGAGGGTATCTGAAACAAAAGTGTAGTCCGACGCTGGATCAATAAGTGCTCTCACGGGTACCAGAGCGCCTTGATGTTTAACATTCACAATAGCTGTTCCTACTAGCCTTTTTCGGACATACAGTGTCTTTGACCGCGTACATATCGCGAAGAGCTATGATGCATTGCGTGAAGTTGACTGCTGACTTAAATCGTCTTGGGTAATTTGGTGTTCTGAGTTGGACTTGGGTTTGTGTAGAAGAGAATTATGTCGACTTCCGCAATACTTGCATGTGAACGCACTTCGTCAATCTTTTAATGTGTGACCAACAGCGATACAATTATAACAGAATCTGTTCTTCTTAATAGATGTGAACGCAGAACATTTCCTTAATGTATGCTTGGCCTTGCATAGTTTGCAAATTGAGCCATCAGGCCTATCCAATTTGGGTTTTTGATACGTTGGGGTTACCTGATCATCTCAAGTGGTTTTCTTTAAACGGGTATCTTTTTTGGGCTGCTGTGTCACATTTAGAAAGACACTGCCTTTTCCCCCATATTGGGTTCTAGTATCAGTATATTGTCTTGGGTTCGAATTTGGGACATTTATTTGCAGGGCTTTGCATCCGTACCCAGCATTAATGATTTTAACATTGGCGTGTCATTGGGAGGAAGTAGTTTGTTTCGGTGCTATGAAAAATCGATGAGCAGATGGACTTTTTCATTAGTTTACGGAAGTTGTTAAATATAGGGACTAAAAAATGAATATAGGGACTTTTTTAAGTTAAAAATGTGATTTTGAACACGCTAAGAATTATAATTCCAACCAGGACAAAGTGAATATCACTAGTATGCAAAATATCTTTTCATTAAAGCATTTAATGACTGCAGGAATTAACCATTTATGGACTAACTAAATAATTGTTTTTTTACTAGTAGGGGTTAATATCAACATTTTGAAAGTTGTTTAAAATGACTTCTTACAAATCGAAAAAATTGAACTATAAACTTCTTTCAATTCATTCAAATTCATTCAATTCAGTCCAAAACGGAATACATGTGTTGTCTGACAAAGTTCTCTCAAATATTAAAAGGGTTTCCTTTGGTAATTTTGAAGTGCAAATATAAATTATAATCGGATCCCAATTAACAGTTTCTATCTGAAGAGTGTGTAAAACTGCAATGCAATTATTGATAGTCCTCTGTAATTTCCGTATTTGAAATGCACATGGACTATTAACTACGGGTAGGGTGAACATAATTCTCAATTGAGCACCTGTGCTATCTTCATATTGGGAAGTAAGTTCTAACTACACAATATCAAAACCTTCGTTAGTTAAGGGTGCACTATCTACAATACCCCTGGCTTCCTTGCGTGTTTTCTCCTTGAGTTTGCATAGTCTTTCAATGCCACTCAAGAGTGGGTTTTTGCCATAAACGGCCATGAAAATGGCCGCTGAAAATGGGTATGTCGCACGGTGTAACTTTAATCCCGCTAGTGCTTAGTGTGTTAACCTCGCTTGGGTGGGGTAAAGAAAGCCTTTCATTCGTGTGAGTTTCGCTTGCTTCTTTAAAATTGCCTAGCTCTTCTGACAAGCCGAGTGATTTCGGTCATGTCAATTACTTTTGACGCCTCTCGATTACTTATCTGAGGGGATTTCCGCAGATTATTATATTTGTTATGGATGTTTGTCCATATTCCCTCCAATTCGCGATTTCGGATCTTTAATGCGGGCAAAGACTGTGCATCCTCCGACGAATCACGATAATCTTCCTCATATGCGGGCATCTCCTGTTCAATGCACGTCAACAAGTTTCTGGACAGATTTTTTAACTTCTCCATTTTCGAATAGAAGCGCAATTAAGTGACGAAAACAAAAGGTCGAAAGAGGCTTAGGATAAGTAATTGCTCGTTTAAACTGGGGTGTGCGGTAGCAAACGAGTCACACATATATAAGCACAAAAAGGTGTTTATTGTGGGTAAAAAATTAAGTTTTGTTAAAAAAGGATATATGCGGTTTAATTGTGACTTTGGCGCAAAAAAAAAGGTGGGTTAAATGCAAGTTTACGGCACAAAAAAAGTTAATTGTGTGTAAAATATAAAGTTTTGGTAAAAAAGGGGTTAAAAAGTGTTAAACACGGGTTGAGGTAAACAAGGGTTTGAACCTGGATTTTCGGAGCAAAAAGGGTTAAAGATTGTGTTTAACTAGGGTTTTCGTTAAAAAAAAGGTTAAATCCAGCCCATGTTGCAAAAAGCAAGGGTTAAAAATGGATGAAGTAGGGGTTAAATTACGCCTTTGGTGTAAAAAAAGGTTAAAATACGGTGAAACACGAGATTGTGGTAAAAAAGTGGTTAAACCTAGGTTTGCGGTCCCAAAAAGGTATAAAATTGTAAAAACAAGGTTTGTCAACCAACGTTGCCAAAGTACCGGAAAAAAATTTTCAGGCGACGAAATTTCCTATTGGGTGTTTCTATACTAATTAATATGCGCTACACACAGTAGATGGCAATAACAATATATCAAAGTCAATGTCAAGGAAAACGTTTCGAAAAACACAGAAAAGGGTGGGTGGGTTTATTCTACCAACCCTACGATTCCTTAACCTGAATGAAATGAATTGTGTATAGAAATTGTGAAAATTCGTTTAAATTTCAAGTCCAAGAAATTTTTTATGTAAGTTGTAATTTATTCAACTTACCCTTTGCCAGCTATAGGGTACAAACCTACACAAGACAGTTTCTTGTGTTTTTTTTTTTCTTTTTGTCTTTCCTCTTTGTTCCTTCTTCTCGCTTTAATACCTCCAGTGCTCTTTATAGGGATTTGTTATCCATCAAAAAATTAAATGTATGTATGTATATTTTGTTTTTCGTTTATTTAAAACAAAACTTTTTTTACACGTTAAAGTTTTATTGGGTACAATAGTGTTTTATTTAGTTTTAAAAATCTTAATTATTTAAAATAAATCAATTTTTAATTAACCAATGGGGTAAAACAAAAAAAATTGTGCACTTGTTTTTACAAATTTCTTCCTTTTTTTAATTTTAAACTGCTATTTTGCTTTTCACAGTGTAGTGTAATTTTTCGTTCTTAATGTTTTTGTGCTTTTTGTTTTTATTTTAGATTTGTATGTAAACACAATCTTTAGAATAGCTTTAGACTTTTATACAAATTTTAAAATATTTTAAGGGTGTTTTCATTGAAAATTTGCACTTTAATTATATATTTAGTTTTTTAATATCACTTATAAACTAATTTTAGCGCAGTGATCCCCACACACATACATTCACATTTATGTTTGTGTTCGTTGTTTGTTTTTGAGTGTAATTTATTTTTCTCACTCTGCCAGGGTTGCCAATATTCGTCGCTGTCCCCGACCAATTTGAAAAAAAAAACACACAATCTTCACGTGTGATATAAATATATTAAAAATAACATTATTTTATATTCAAATAAACACTTAATGTCATACTCGTAAGCGACAATGCATTTGTTTCTAATATGATTTGATTCGCGAATTAATTTTTTTTTAAATCACGATTAATTTATTTTAAAACCGAAGGGTTTCATGGAATTTTTATAAGATAGCCTCTTTGGGATGTCTTCCGGACCTGGCCTATTCTTATTATCGGAGTATTTTAATACTCTAGTAGAACAAAAATTTTGTCCGTTTTGCCCTATCTCGCTTAGTTTTCGAGATACCGGTCATTTTAAAAAATTACCATTTTGAAAAATGTCGAATATCTAGAAAACTAAGCGCGATTTTCAAGTCAATTTTAATGTTTTTTTATTTTGTTTTAATTCGCAAATCAAATTAATCTTTTTGAATTCGCGAATTAAAAAAATATATTTAAAATTATTTGATTCAATTAAATCAAAAAAAATTCAAATGATTTTAAATCTGATTTAATAAATTGATTTATAAAATATTAAATCAACTCGCTGATTTACAAAAAAATTATTTTTTTTCGCGAATTAATTCAATTAATTTCGAAGTCTGATCACGCATCAAAGTGCGTTGGCATACTAATCACTCAGCTTTACCGAAGTAATTTTCGGCAAATAAAAAAGCATTTTCCCAACCTATATTAAAAATTTTGAACAGTCTTGTCTAGTAACAAGCGACTACACAACCTGCTCCTATGAATAATCTAAAATCATAATGGCAACCTTGAATATAAGCAACAAGCGACTACACAACCTGCGCACTTGAAGGCTCAAATGAGACTAAATGTTGTTATTTAATAAAAATACAAATTATCTTCTCATGATGTCTTCATTTGTGAGAAAGCATTCGCACATGTGCGGTGTTTTTTGTTTTGCTCAGCTTTTATTATCTGTTTAATTCACTGTATTAGGGGAGGATTTTCGAATTTTATTGTTTTGGTGTTAATGTTTTGTTTATACAGGTAACACTTGTGTTAGCAAAGTGAGTTTTTTTGTTTTTAATTTTGTGCACTGTTGTATGTTTTTAATTACCAAAATAAAAGTTTTTATTTTGTTAAAACTTTCTTAACTGTTTCTTAACTTTCTTCAACTGTGTTTTTTTAACTGTGATTTTTAACTGTGATTAATCTTTTTGTCTTTCGTGGACTGCATTTTTAACTGTTTTGTTTTTGTTTTAAAGTGTTTTTATATAAAGAACTTTCTGGTTCTTCAGCGGTTTTTTTTTCCTGTTTCCTTATATATTATATATATTCTAAGGAGTAAAAAAAAAACAATTTTTCTCACTATTCTTAACGGTTCGATTGGACCATGAAGAAACGGGTTAGAGGCTTCGGGTCACTTTTGGTATACTTTACCGTGGTGTATATTGCAAAGAAGTTTAGTCTTTCGCTTCAATAAACGTTATAAATGTATTTAATTTCAAAAGAGGGTTGATACAAATTTTAATATTCAGTTTTAATATGTTGTAATTGTAGTTTCTAATATTTTCTAAGTTCTAAGTTTTAGATTTTAATGCACACTGTACTTTGTAAATTTTTAGTTTTTTTTAATATATAGTTATAGTTATTAAGATTTAGTTTATGTTGTAGTGTTGTTGCTTGTTGCTTGTTAGAGCTGTTGCTGCTGTCTTAGCCGAGTTGAAAAACACAAGTGCCTCAATATACCAGACCCGAAGAAGATATGCTCTTTTCTTATCTTTTCGAACAAGAAAATGGATGTTTTTTTTTTGTTCGAACAATCGATTCTCGATGACAGGGTTGGGTCTTGCAACTTGTTCACCAAAGTGAACATACGGAGTTCGCAGATAATAACCTAGAGCCCCCAATTCAATTATTACCATGCGCCAGACCAAAATTCTAATATGTACCTCAATAATGAGTTAGCCCATACTCCAGGTAACACCTCCTGCGGTTTGGGCTGGGAGATTTTGAATGAAATAAATATTTACATATTTACACATTTTCTTATTTACACATTTGCACATGTGCATAGTTACACATTTGCATATTTACATAACCATCAAATCATCAATCTATCAAACAATCAAATGTTCACTTTTGCACTCTTGCAAATTTGCATATTTTCACATTTGCACTTTTGTAAATTTTCACATTTGCACATATGCACATTTGTAAATTTGCACATTTGCATTTGAAAATTTGCACTTTTGCGAATTTGCACATAAGCACATTTACATTGGAGGAGGAATCTATGTACCGAATTTTACCTTCCCACCTCAAGCGGTTTTTGCAGGCCGTCTAGGGGGAGAATTTTCACTTTTTTGCCAATTCGCGTTAGATTTTCCAAGTCACGTTTTATCTCTTATCTACACTAAAGATGGAACCTGCATACCAAATTTTATCTTTCTAGTTTCAGCGGTTTCGGCAGGCCGTTCGGGGGAGACCTTTCCCCTTATTGCAGCTCCCAGTAGGAATTTCCGAAAATCCAACTTAGTTGGACGTCTACGCTGGAGTGGGAACCTATGTACCAAATTTGAACTGCCCAGGTCTAGCGGTTTTGGCAAGTCGTCAAGGGGGAGAATTTTCTTCTTTTTTGCCCTCCCCGTTGGATTTACCAAAATTGACATCTTAGCTGTTATTTATACTGGAGAAGGAGCCTGCATACCACATTTTAACTTCCTAGGTCCAGCGGTTTCGGGAAAACATTTCATCCTTTAAACCCCGTTTTTACCACGTCCCTGGCAAAAATTCTAAATTGTAGCTTATCAGTGAGTTAATGTAATACATGTTTAAAATTTCAGGTATTTTGCTATTTCCGTGTGGGCAGGCCGTTAAGGGGGAAATTTCCCCTTTTTGCCCCTCCCCGCAGGAATTTAAAAAAATCCTACCTGGGTGGATGTCTACACCACAGGTGGGTCAAATATACACAATTTCAACCTTCCAGCTTTAACAGTTTTGACAGTTTTTTGAGGGGGAGAATTTCACCCTGTTCTGCCCTTCCCCGTTTGATTTTTTAATAATCACGTCACGAATTTAAAAAGTCCTACCTGGGTGGATATCTACACCTCAGGTGGGTCAAATATACACAATTTCAACCTTCCAGCTCTAACAGTTTTGGCAAGGGGAGAATTTCACCCTGTTCTGCCCTTCCCCGTTTGATTTTTTAAAAATCACATCTTATCTGTTATCTACACTGGAGAAGGAACCTGTATACCAAATATTAACTTCCCATATCCAACCATTTTCTGCCCCTTGCCGTTGAATTTTTCAAAAATCAGGTCTTAGCTGTTATCTACACTGGAGAAGAGTCTGCATACCAAGTTTCAACTTCCCAGGTCCAACGGTTTGGGAAGGCCTTGAAGGGGATAACTTTTGGCCCTTTAAATCCCCATTTTACCACATCCCTGGTAAAAACTGAAAAATGTACCTTATCAAGGAGTAAGCACAAACTCCCAGGAAGGTGTATTCCAAATTTCAGGTTAAAGGCTAATGGGGTTAGGCAGGCCATGAAAGGGGGTTTTCCCCCTTTTTGCCCCACCCCGAAGAAATTTCCAAAATCCCGTCTTAGCGGATGTCTAAGCTGGAGGGGGAACCTTTGGACTTTTGAAAATTTACACATTTGCACTTTTGCAAATTTGCACATATTGACATTTTCAAATTTGCACATTTGCACTTTTGAAATATGCACTATTGAAATTTGCACATTTACATTGGAGGAGGAATCTATGTACCAAATTTTAACTTCCCAGGTCAAGTGGTTTTGGCAGGCCGTCAAGGGTTAGAATTTTCAATTTTTTGACCCTCCGCGTTAGATTTTCCAAAAGTCAAAATTTTAACTTTCTAGTTTCTGAGGTTTGGGCAGGCCGTTCGGGAGAGACTTTTCCCCTTATTGCCCCTCCCCGAAGGAATTTACAAAATCCTACCTAGGTGGATGGGTAGACCTAAGGTGTACCCAATATACACAGCAGGCCTTCCAGGGGGAGAAGAGCCTGCATACCAAATTTCAACTTCCTAGGTCCAACGGTTTGGTCAGGCCATAAAGGGGGACTTTTCGCCCTTTAAATCCCCATTTTTACAACGTTACTGGCCAAAATTCTAAAACGTACCTTATCAAGGAGTTAGCACATACTCCTAGGAAGGCATATTTCAAATTTCAGGTTTCTAACTAAAGGGGTTTGGACAGGCCGTTAAAGGGGACTGTTTCCCCCTTTTTGCCCCTCCCCGAAGTAATTTTGCCCCTCCCCCCCCCCCCCCCCCCGAAGGGGGAACCTGCATACCAAATTTCAGCCTCCTATCTCTTGCGGTTTGGGCTGGGCGATGTTGAATAAGTCAGTCAGTAACGTCATTCCTTTATATCAGTGATCCCCACACACAGCCATTCACATTTATGTTTGTGTTGGTTGTTTGTTTTTGAGCCTCCTATCTCTTGCGGTTTGGGCTGGGCGATGTTGAATAAGTCAGTCAGTAACGTTATTCCTTTATATCAGTGATCCCCACACACATCAATTCACATTTATGTTTGTGTTGGTTGTTTGTTTTTGAGCGTAATTTATTTTTCTCACTTTACCAGGGCTGCCAAGACATATTTGTCACTGTCCCCGAACAAATTCGAAAAAATCTACACAAATCCCCATTTTATTTTGTACTCAAACAAACAGTAAATGTAAAATGAACATTTAATGAAAGCTTGGAAAGTTCTTTATAAAATTTTATTATTACAAAAATAAACAACACAAAAAACTGTTCTGTAAATCATATCAGAGTAAATTTCTCCGATGTATTTCAAATCGAATATAATAAATTAATTTCAACTAGTTGAATCTAAACTAGTTTTCAAAAGAATTCAAACAAAAGCTTTTAATATATGAGTATATATAATTCATAATTATAAAAAGGACAAGTTTTAAAACAATAAAATAAATAAATGCGTTGGCATAATAAGCACTCAGCTTTACCGAAGTAATTTTCGGCAAATAAAAAGGCATTCTCCCATTCTACATTTTCAGTGTTGTCTAGTACAAGCGACTACACAACCTGGTCATAAAAATAATATAAGATAAAAATGGCAATCCTGAATAAAAGCAGCAAGCGACTACACAACCTGCGCACATGAAAGCTCGAATGAGACATTTGCACATGTGCGGTGTTTTGGGGATCTCTGCTTGGATTCTCTGATATGGTTTACAGAACAGTTTTTTGTTTAGTTTATTTTTGTAATAATAAAATTTTATAGAGAACTTTCCAAGCTTTCATTAAATGTTAATTTTACATTTACTGTTTGTTTGAGTACAAAATAAAATGGGGATTTGTGTAGATTTTTTCGAATTTGTTCGGGGACAGCGACAAATATGTCTTGGCAGCCCTGGTAAAGTGAGAAAAAATAAATTACGCTCAAAAACAAACAACCAACACAAACATAAATGTGAATGGATATGTGTGGGGATCACTGATATAGAGAGATTATTTTAAGAATGTTATGTTTACATTAGCATTAACAATTAACATATAAAGAAAATTTTGTTATTAACGTAAAGAGAAAATTATAATGTTAATTAATATCATGTTCCAGTTTTGATATATACCTGCACCTTACAGTCGGTGATGCGCAATCTTTTATATTTTTGAACTTTAGCTATTAAGTAAACCCAAGTTAAACGATCAAATCTGAATAATTTTGATTTTTTGTATAAAGCATGTTGAAGTAAGACGTCTTTCTTCTTGTGCTCTGTGATTTATTTAAAATAATAATAAAATAAAAATAAAATTGGACTTTTAAATACCAATAAAAAATAATAAAACTTGTATTTAACACAGTATTATTTAGCTACATCTTTTTAAACTAAATCTTTTTATAAAATACATTAAAAGACAATTCAACACAAAAATTAAGCACTTGTATACATAAACGAATTGCATTAATAACAACTTTTTTATTATTATTTAAATATCAAAACAAACTGTAAAACGAATAAACAAATTAAAAACATGGCAACAACAAGAGAATCTGCTAAGAGATCTAGAGAACAACAACAACAAGACTTCTCGAATGAAAATTGTTTAAATGTGCCGCGTTTATCAAATAATGATAAAGTTTTCTTCAGAGAATTAATTAGAGAGAACGAGTACATAATGAGTAAAATTATTAAAAATTCAGTTAAAGAAAGCGAAGAAAAATACTTTGAATTTATAAAAAATATGTTAAGAGAAAGTGAAGACAGAATACTTTCCGTTATTGAATGGAAAATAAATAATGTTAAATTTGAAATATCAACAGTTTCAGAAAGAGTTAATAAATTAGAAAAGAAGAGCTTAGAAGATGTGAATGTAGTGGAAGAAATTATGGAATTAAAGAGAAAAATATTAAAGCAAGAAAACACTGTCGTGGCTGGTAGTATACGAATTGCTGGTATACCCTACTATGAAAATGAAAATCTAAAACTATTATTGAAAATATCTGCAATAGTTTTAAAATAAAAACACCTCAAATAGAAAATATATATCGACTAAATAAAATTTATAACAACAATAAACCATACAATACTACGGATGAAGTTATAGTTGCCAAGTTCTACTCTACGTTTGATAAAAATTTTCTTTTGAAGACTATTTCCAGATATCGTCGTGATAATCACAACTTACTTAGTTTACGTCAAGCTGGCTTTGAAAGTGATCAACCCATTTATGTAAATGAAAACTTGACACCTCACAATCATAAAATATTTAAGAAAGCACTTTTTTTATAAAAAAGGCAAACAAATTAAATCGGCATTTGCATTACGTTGTCTTGTTTATGTAAGAAAGTTTGATTCTGATGACCCTGCCCTGATTGAATTTTCTGAAGACTTTAAACAGCTTTTTAGTGAATGATATATAAAAGACTGCAGGCAATCTTACTAACAATAACCTCATTTTTATTTATAACCAAACACAGGACCTCTTTTCTTTTTTTAATATTTCTAAAACAGCATACATAAATTATTATTTATTCTTATATAGTCAATATGTATAACATAAAATTTTATAAATTTTTTAATATATTTTGTCTCTCAAATTTAAAATTTTTAATTTTATTATGTACTCAAAAATCTTATTGCGTTGCGTTTTATTGTAAAGATGACAAATGTATTGATTAATCAACTTAGTTCTAGTGATGGTAACTTTAACTTGATTCGAATCTTGGCTAAACGGCAAGAGGGTTTTAATATCTGTCATATAAATTCGCAAAGTTTACTACCTAAAATTGATGAATTAAGTTTTCTTTTTGAATGTTCTGGTATTGATGCAATATGCGTTTCTAAAACATGGTTTGTACCAGAAATAAGTGATAGCATTTACAAGTTAGATGGTTACCGTATCTTTCGATCAGATAGAGTCGGTAATGCTGGAGGTGTTGCAATACACATAAAAAATAATATTTCATGCAAACTTGTCTCTTTCTATAACGAGCCTAATGACATTGAGTTCCTCTTTATCGATGTAAATTGTCATGGTGCCAAGATGCTACTTGGATGTGTTTACAGGCCAGATAAGAATATGAAATTTGATACTCTCATTGAGAAATTAGAACTTTTTTCAGTAACATACTCTGAGGTAATTATTACTGGTGATTTCAATTGTAATTTACTCGTGAATGGAAGTCTGACAACTGTAATGGCTGCTTTTAACTTATCTGCTGTGAACACTTCAACTCCTACACATTTTTCATCCACCAACAGCACATAACTTGACCTCTTTTTTGTAAGCGATAAACAAATCGTATTGCATTATGATCAGTTAGCAGTTCCTTCGTTCTCCAAACATGACTTAATTTTTTTTCTTATAATTTTACAATTGTATATCGTGATCAAACGTACTGCTTTCGCGATTTTTACAATATTAATGCTATTGATTTGAAGCGAGATCTTGAAAACACTATGTGGAATCAAATTTTTATTATTATTAATTATTAGCTTATTTTTTGAATGCTTCAATATTGGACATTTATAACAACCATGTACCAATTAAAAGAAAAACAATTAAAAAACGGGTAAAGCCTTGGTTTACAAATGAAAATAAACAATTAATATTGCATCGTGATAAGATATACCATATGCGGAGACGTTATAAAACACCTGAACTACAAATCGAATACCGTTTGGCTAGAAAAGCTGTTGTTTGCAAAATAAAACACGATAAATCATCCTACTATTATTACAAATTTTATGAAGCACTTGGCAGTAAAAAAACTTGGAAGCAAATACATGATATTGGCATTGGGAAGACAGTTGTTCATACAATTATTTCTGATGTGGATTTGCCTAATGAAAATTTTATTAATATTCCTATGCCAACGGTTAAGCCTAACTTTTATGACCAACTTTCACCATGTGACACCATTGAATTTAATTTCCACTGCCTGAATGTATCAGATGTTGCTGAAGGGTTTAAGGCAGTTAAGTCTAATTCAGTAGGACTAGATGATATAAACCCCAAATTTGTTAAAATGATATTGCCATGGATAATTCGAATTATTACACATCTTTTTAATAATATTATTACCATCAACATTTTTCCTATGGAATGGAAACATGCCAAAATTGTGCCGGTACCAAAACCAGGAAATGAATATCGCCCCATTGCAATTCTTCCTTATTTGTCCAGTCTTTGAACATTTACTGCATAAGCAAATATATAAGTATGTTAATGACAATCATCTTCTTACAGATCGTCAATCCGGATTCAGACCTCAACGGAACTGTATAACAGCACTATCCGATGTAATTGAAGATATTCGAAGTAATTGGAAGAGAAAAAATTAACATTTTTAGGATTATTAGACCACTCTAAGGCTTTTGATAAAGTGCACCATTCAATGCTTTGCTTCAAGCTCTCAAAATTATTTAACTTCTCACTATTTGCGGTAAGGTTGCTTTCTTCTTACCTCTCAAACAGATCCCAATCTGTTACTAGAAGTGGATATATTTCACGTCCCTTACAACTAACAAGAGGTGTCCCACAGGGCTCCATTCTTGGACCACTGCTCTACTCATTATATACCAATGATCTTGCACACCAACTTCATTTTTCTACCATACAAATGTATGCTGATGATGTTCAACTATATCTTAGTTGCTCCAAGGATTTCATTTTTGAAAAACTCAAGAATAAAATTATGATCTGGATAAAATTTTTACATGGGCTTCAGTAAATGGTTTGTGATTTAATCCAAATAAATCGAAATGCATAATAATAAGGAAAAAAAAAGTGTACAAGTTGATGGTGAAATAAATATCTTTCTTGGCGGTACAAAAATTGATATTGTAGACACGGCTAAAAACTTAGGTGTTATATAAGTTCTTTTATATTGATTTGCATAGAACTGAATTTTCTTTAAATGAACCTCTTACCAAATCTATGAGATTATTTAATAATTATTGTAATCAATTAGATATAAGTCTTCCTTCTTTGAATTTTAAATCTCTCTTATATGATTTACTTTAATTTATATAATAGTTTTAAGATGCTAGTCTGTAAGGATAATATTGTATCCATAGACTTAAATAAATAAATAAAAATATTTAATAAAACGTTAACATGGTCAGATCATATTAACCAGGCCAGTGGCAGAACATATATTATGCTGTGATATCTATGGCAAAAACATATTTTTTACCAAAACTCCTATATTCTTCGGAAATTTTTTCAGGTTGCAACTCTAAAGATATCAGAAAACTTATAACAACCTACAACAATATCATACGTTACATCTACGGTTTGAAAAAATTTGATCATATAACACGGTATTCATGCCGTATTTTTTTAACATGTCTTTTTTCAACTAGCTTAAATTTGAAAAAATTATTTTTATTCATAAGATTATACAATAAAGCAACCAATATATCTTTATGGTCGTTTGCAATTTTCAAGATCTCAAAGAGACAAAGCGATAACCCAATTTCGTCATCGTGATCATGCTTCCGAATGCCAATTTTTTATATTCACTATACGTCTCTGGAACCAACTTGCAAATAATTTGCAGACTGCTATCAGCGCAATAAGGCTTAGGAAATTACTTATAGAATTTTTTTCATAAGTGTTTTTATATTCATATATGTTATTCTTTATATATATATATACATATATACATTTTTATTATTATTTCTTTTTTTTTGTACTATTAAGACTATTACTGTTGTATAACTTGTCTGATTCTAGTAATGTGATTTATAAGATATTGTATCTTGTTTAACTAGAAAACCAATTTAATAAATACAAATACAAATTGTATAATGTTTGGTATCGAAAGATATCAATGCAATTGTATATTATTTTACAGATTTTTTATTAATGTGATTTTACATTACAGCCGCCTTGGATGCTTTGAGCTCAGATCATCATAACATGTCCTGGAGAAAAGGGTAATAGTGAGAGGCGTAGAACTAGAATAGTACATCATAATCAACTGAGGATCCCAAATCGTAAGTCGTAATATATAATTATCAAGTTGACATGCATTCATTTTTTTAACTCTTAAATAGTAGATATTATATACGAGGGCCGATCAATAAGTTCGTACTTTTCGAACTTCTCTCGTAGTTATATGAAATGCAACACTGCTCCCATCAATTGCCACCTATTAATAGACTACTGTCAAATTTTAAGCAAGTTACAACCTCTTAGATTTTTTTAAAAATGGAAAAAAGTGAATGTCGAGTGCTCATTAAAAATTTATTTTTGTGATTTTCGTTGTGGCCTTACAAGCACGGAAGATGCTGAACATTCTGGACGCCCAGTTGAGTTCTCTACACCCAAACAATTAAACAAATTCACGATATGGTGTTTGCCGATCGGAGATTGAATTTACGATAGATTGTGGAAGACATAGGCATCTCACATGGCTCAGTGGTTTCAATTTTGAACGATCACTTGGGTATGAGAAAGCTTTCCGCAAGATGGCTGCCGCGTTTGCTCACAATCGACCACCAACGGAACTGTGAGATAGCTTAGTTTCCATTGCAAAAATCCATGAAGTAGACTACGAATTGCCCCCTCATTCGCCTTATTCTCCGAATTTAGCCCCTAGTGACTACTTCCAAACCTAAAGAAATGGCTCGGTGGAGAGATTTAGCTCCAACGATGAAATTATTGATCAAACAAATGGAGGGATACAAACATTGGAGAAACGTTGGACTAAGTGTATTGAGCTAAAAGGAGATTGTTGAAAAATAAATTTTTGTTTGCACAAAGAAACTGTTTCATTCAAAAAGTCACGGACTTATTGATCCGCCCTCGTATCTTAACACAATTTATAAAAGCGGTTTAAATCAGTTAGATTCGAAATTATTTAAATTTAAACAACTCAAATACCATATAGACAATAAATATAAGTTTTTTTAAAAGATAATAATTTTTTTATTAAATGTATAAGAGTAAATTATTTAATAAAATAGCTTTGAGTTATAATAAACAGCTTTGAGTAAAGTAATTCAATTGGGAATGCTGAAGAGTAAGCGGATAATACGGATGATTTTGTAGAGACGTTTGAGTTTTATATTAGGGGAAATATTAAATAATGATTTGGTTCAAACACTTAAATATTTTATGTGATAGAATACGGGAGGGATTTTAATTCAGAGTGTTTAAGAGTGGTAACAACATCTATTATTCATATTCATATTTGACTTTAGTCTGTAAGTCAAATCTTGCAGAAAATATTTCTTTTGTTCTATTTGTTTTGTAGCGTAAGGTTTGATTTGGTCAAGAACCCTCCCTAATCCGACGAGCATAGCTCTTCAAGTTTTTCAAGAATTAAAGCAATGGCAAGAAGAAAAAGAAAATTAAACTTCAAAAATATTAATGAAGATCCTTCAAACAGTGATACCCAGATTGATTATTCGTTTTATGGGGTCGGATAATCCTTACGTCATAAGACCGAGATTTGATAATAGTCCAATAATAACAAGATCAAGGGGGCGTATCTTATCTGCAGCGGCACAATTTAGAATTATCAAACATGGTAAACGGTACTGAGGGTCATGAATTGCAGAATGCTAATTCACAGCGAGTCACAGGCCCTAATGATTTAACGAATTTAGAAGATTTAACGCCTCGATTAGAACGAGTCCTTATAACAAACCATAATGTTTTTATGGGTGAAATATCAGCTTTGAAATAAACTTTGATCAAAAATGCTAATAGGAATATAGTTATTCCACCTGTTGGGCCAGTAATAATTTGAACAACAGTACAGCTGTTCTTAATCAAAGTATGAGCTCTGAAGTTAGTCGACTATCGTCTTCTTGCAGTTCTATGAGAATCGATAAATGGAAAATACCTCCTTATGATGGTACACACTTAAAAATCGATGCAATTATTATGACGAACAAGTCGGTGCTAGTTTTCATACATTTTTAAAAGGTAAAGCAGAAACATGCCAAGAGTCTTTCGATGACTCTTACATGGAGATGATTGCTATGAATAACCGTTTAGCACAACCCATGAGTGATGATGAAGTGATAGATCTAGTTAAGGGCATTGTAAGGGAGTCAATAGGATCTCTTTTTTTTTTAACTCAACAATGTTTTATTGCGGAAATAGAAGTGACAAAAAATGTGAAAGAAAAAGTAGATGATGAGGAAGAAATTGCGGCAATTAGGTATCAAGGCAATCGGAATAAAAAGAAAAGAGAGATAGATACAAGCAGATTAAAATGCTAGAATTGCGACCAAATCGCAGTGTAAAAAGCTTTTGGGAAACAAGATTTAGAACGAGTAACTGAGGGTGCTTCGTTCTCCGCACTAAATCCCTCACCCGAGTCTCCTATATTAAAAACTAGAGATTCTAATAGCACTAAAGATGAGAGAAATCCAATTGTTAATGTTTCGACTAATTTAAATGAGAATCTTGATGCCAGAAATATTTGAAACAAAAATTTTGAGGACAAAAATGCGAAAACTAACATAATACAAATATCTATTTATCCTTGCATGATATAAAATTAAAATATGAAGAGGCCAGGAAGCGAATATTCAACGAAAAACAAGCTTCAAAAAAAATGCATTTTGGCAAATAGCTTTAGATAAGTCATACAAAGAAAAAACGGCATTTAGAGTTCCGAGTCGGCCACTGTATCATTTTACAGTTATGCCTTTCGGGCTCTGCAACGCCGCACAGAGGATGAGTTGTTTGATGGATAAAACTATCCCAAGTCGACTCCGTGAAAATGTCTTCATTTACCTTGATGATCTGCTGGTATGTACGAAGGATTTCAAAACTCACATTGATGTGTTGCGAGAAGTAGCAAATTGTTTAAGTCCGCGAATCTTACCATAAATGTTGACAAGAGTCAGTTTTGCCAGAAAGAGATAAAATATTTAGGCTACATTGTAGGCCAGGGTTGAATAAGGACTGATAAGACTAAAATTGAAGCAATTATAGATTTTCCACTACCAAAAAGTCCCCGGCAGATACGAAGATATATAGGTATGACCGGACTGTATCACAAATTTCTCAGACTTAGCTGCACCCCTCACAGATTGTTTGAGGAAAGATGTGGAATTTAAACTAACCCTGGAAGCAGAGGTAGCGTTTTTAAAATTGAAAGAGGCATTAACCACTGCGCCTGTTTAGCTCCAACCAAATTTTAGTCGTCCGTTTACGATACAGTGTGATGCATCTCGTGTAGGTGGTACTCTCACAAACAGATGATGATGGAAAGGAGTACCCAGTGGTCTATGTCTCCCAAAATTTTAATAAGAATCAAAAAACTTATACCGTATCGGAGCTAGAGTGTCTCGCGGCGATTGTGTGTCTTAAAAGATTTCGTTCTTATGTGGAAGGCCTCACTTTTAAAATAATGACTGATCACTCTAGTCTCCGGTGGTTAATGTCCCAAAAGGATCTTTTTTGCCGCTTGAGTCGATGTAGCCTTAAATTACAAAGCTTTGATTTTGAAGTAGAGTTTAGAAAAGGGTCTTCAAACATAGTACCTGATGCACTATCTAGGTTAGACATCGATGAAATTTCAGTTCAGTTTCATGTTGTCTGAAATAAATTTAGATTCCGAGTATTTAAAGTCTGATAAGTACAATGGTTTAAAGTCAGAAATTTCGAAAAGTCAACAAAATTTCCCCGATATAATAGTTTCAGAAGGTTTTATCTACCAAAGGGTTAAATTCAGAAAGGGTGAATTTGTAGAAGAGGAGTCGTTATGGAGATTATGGTTACCCAGTCAGCTACGAGAACATGTCATTGAATTAAATCATAATTTAGCATCTTGTCATGGAGGGTTTGCCAAAACCCTAACCAGAATGAGGGAAAAATATTTCTGACCTCGTGATATAAAAAACATATATCTGCTTGCGAATTTTGTAAATTAGTAAAACCGACTAACCACATAGTCAGACCTCCAACGGGTCAGCAAGTTGTTACTGAACGACCTTTCCATCGAATTTATATGAACCTGCTAGGCCCATACCATTCTACAAAAAAAAGCAATTCATGGGTCTTTGTAGCACTCGATCACTTTACAAAATACATATTTTTGAAACCCCTTAAAAAGGCCACAAGTGGGGCCATTATACGATTTTTGGAGGAAACTGTTTTCCACCAATTCGGTGTTCCTCAATTAATCCATTCGGATTAATTGGCCACAAGTGGGGCCATTATACGATTTTTGGAGGAAACTGTTTTCCACCAATTCGGTGTTCCTCAATTAATCCATTCGGATAATGGTAGGCAATTCACATCTGAACTAATGTCTGGTTTCTTAAAGTTATATGGCTTAAGCGATATAACTACGGCTTTTTATTCACCACAAGCAAACTGTTCAGAAAGTAAAGTCGAAAACTTCTAAGTAACTTAAAATAAATAAATTTAATGAAATCTGTTTGATTTTTAAAAGAAAAATTGTAATAGTTTTCTATTAAAATTAAGCTCATAAAATCGGGAAAATCTGTAATCGTGATGTTTTCATTAAAAATACTGAGATAATGAAAATAAAATGATGTCTGAGTGAAATCACGTTGTGTCGAAGTTAAGACTTATTTTTATACGATTGGTCAAATGTGTCAAAACGAGTTTTATGTACAATTCCTTTTTCCGAGGAGATAATTTCGAGGGCAATACGTTTGGAATAAACATGGAATAAGTCTCAATATAAAACCCAATTCATATTGGTAAGAATTTTATTTAAATATTTTACAATTTTTGTAAAAATATATAATGTTTATTTCATAGGGTTTTAATTTTGGAATGATTTTTTTAATATTTTAAAATCAGTGCAATAGGAAACAAGTTCTTAATTACCACGCTTAAATTATGAATAATAATTATTCAGAGACAACCCCTTATGCACAACATCATTGTTTGCATCTTAAACCACGTTGCAATATACCCGACGCGGGTAGTCAATGCTTCAGGAATTTGTACATAGTATCTAAATTGACTTAAACCGACGAAATTGCGTACAACGTTTTCTTAAATTGCCTCACTTAGTGCTAAACATATTACATTTTGTATATATATATATATATATATATATATATATATATATGATTTGAGCTCACGATACGATTATCCCGAATCGTAAGTCGTAATATACAATTATCAAGTTGACATGCATTCATTTTTTTTAACTCTTAAATAGTAGATACTATATATCTTAACACAATTTATTTTAATTATTTAAATTTTGAATAATTCAAATACCATATAGACAATAAATATAAGTTTTTTTATAAGATAATATTTTTTTTTTTATTAAATGTGTAAGAGTAAATTATTTAATAAAAAGCTTTGAATTATAATGAATAGCTTTGAGTAGAGAATTTAATTGGGAATGCCGAAGAGTAAGCGGATAATACGGTTGATTTTGTAGAAATGTTTGAGTTTTATATTAGGGGAAATATTAAATAATGATTTGGTGCCAACACTGAAATATTTCATGTGGTAGAATACGGGTGGGATATTTATTTGGAATGTTCAAGAGTGGTAACAACATCTATCACTGGCATATGAAAGCATCATTAGATACTTATTAATATTCATATTTGACTTTAGTCAGCAAGTCAAGTCTTGGAAAGAGAATATTTCTTTTGTTATATGTGTTTTGTAGCGTAAGGTAAGATTTGGTCAAGAACCCTCCCTAATCCGACGAGCATAGCCCTTCAAGCTTTCCAAGCACCGATCATGTCAAATCAATAAAACAGAGCACATCAATAAATAATTGAAAATGCTTATGTCACTTCGAAATTTGCAACAGTTCTTTTGAAATTTGACAGAAGAAACATTAGTTATGATGAATATGTGAACTGTTCTTTTGAAGTTTGACAGAAGAACCATTAGTTATGATGAAGAGTTGCCATTTAAATGTTTTATATTTCAGGGCTAACATATGGGGATTTGTGTTTCTACGAATAAATGGAAATTGATGAATCGAATTTCTGTAACAATATTATTCAAATATTTATTGCCGATTTGTTTGAATTCATTAATAAAGATAAATTTGAAAATTTTTTCACTAGGTGCCACTTGCAATTTTGTAATGTTATTTAACAGGCCACTTCCTCGAACCTTGGAAAAAATTATCCTATGTCAAGTTTCCCAAAATCATCGATTGGTATATATGTCATCAGTGACGTACATCATCAGTGATACAATGAATGAAACGTTTCAACCTCATGGAATAAGTGACACTCCTTCCACAAAAGAAATAGAAGATTTTTTAATTAGTCTCTGCTCAATGGATTGGCCAATTATGCATATTTCACCTCAGGAAGTTCTAAGATTAGTTTAAATATTCAATTTTGAACCGCTAAAAGTATCCAACTTTAGCATCGATACATCGTGAATTTTAAAAGACCAAAAGAGCATAGATTTCAGTGATATTCATAGAATGACTCTTTGGTTTTTTATAGCATTTGATATTTTTTTAATTTTGAATTCATATTTTTTAAATTTCAAATGGCGTTTTTTTAATTTGAAATAATATTTTTTAAATTTGAAATGTGACTTTTTGATTTACAATTGTTATTTTTTTAATGAAAACTCTGTTTTTTTTATAAATGTTCTAATTAAAATTACTTATTGATTAATTATTAATTTGACAGCAAATCTTAATGTCTAAAAACATAATTTTGGACAAACAAAAAACTATAAATATATTTGTAAAAGTTTATTTATAAGAAATTTTATTTTTTTCAAAATGTTAAAATAATGAATTCATTCTTTGAAGTTATAATGAATTATTATTAAAGTAACGATTGAAAAATATTAGTTATTGAAACTATTAAGGTTGTTCACGGTAGGTTGGTTATCAGCTTATTAGGTTATAAAATTAAAAATAACCTCTGGGCACCGTGAACACCCTTTAATGTTGGTTATCTGCTTTTTTTTCAATCAGCTGTGCTTACACCAGGGGTCGAAAGAAAGAGAGAATATGAATGTATTGGTGTTTTATACCGTAGGAAATTATTTTATCTTTCTAGATATATGAATGAATAAATTAATAAATGAATTAAGCGTAAAGAGAATATCCGTATTCATTGAATTAAAATAGTTCATGTTTTGGTTTTTTCTATTATAAAAAATAAAAATAATTCATAATAATTTTTTGATTGCATACAAGGCACTCTGCCTCATTTAATATATTTAAAGAAAATAAAAATAATTCTTCGCACTCAACGTTCCACATTTTTAATTTAAAATGTAAACGAAAAACAAAATAAATACCTTCAATAAAAAATATACCTATAATAAAAAAAACAAATTTTTAGAGTGTAGTTTATTTCTTCAACAAAGCGGCGTATACTCGCTCTGTTGATAGTTTTGATGCTACTGAATGAAATATTTGAATTTTTTGTGCTCTTAGCTGTGAGATGTGTTGACATTCGTGTTGTGTTCGGCCTCTGTGTGCTATGAGTGCCGATCAATGGCTTACACTCATAATAATCAATGCTTAAAAATACAAATATATTTTTCGTACAATATACATACATATATTTTGTATATAAATATTACAAAACTTTCGTATATTACAAATTTAATAAAATTATACATTTTGTAAATAATACAATGATTTCGTAAATTATTTTTAGTATACAATTGTAAGATCACAAAATTTTCGTACTCAACTGATGGTAATAATTTTCTTAAGTTTAGAAATTTCGTAAATAATACAAACTAAGTTTTGTTTTTGCATAAAATTATTTTTATATTATATAATATTTTTATAAATATGTTTAGTATTTTTATGAAATTTCGTAAAATACAAAAATAAAAATTTGCTACTATTTGCGATGTCAATCAAATCTTTGGAAACATGAACCACAGTTTCTGTGTATTTTACCTATGGATAATTATGAGTGTAATTACTTCTTCTCATTTTTATTAATTTTTTTAAATAAAAACCAGATGTGAATGCCAATGCTACCAACATTTAATATAAAATTTGAGATGCCATTTGCTAAAAAATTTGTTTATTTTTGTGTTGCCAGTTAGTTACATTTATACTATTTTCCAACACTACAAATAAGCTCATAACTACATAATCTGTAAACAAGGGTATTGGTTGCGCAAAGTTGGTTATTTTCTATTAATGTATTTTGTTGTTGTTGCTATAAGCATTTAACCGCATAACCTGATAACCAGCCTACCGTGAACACCTTATTGTGAATTAAATTTATACTAAAGATAAAACCATAGCATACATTTAAATGAAATAATAAGTTTCTTCAAAACTTTTAATTGCTAAACACTTCACTTACATTGTAACTACCAAAGCGTGAGCACCAAAATAATTGTACAAACTATATTCAACCTCCAACTCCTTTTTTATCTCTTTCCTTTTATATCCTTTTATAATTTCTCAACTGGGAGGAATTATAAAACTCATTTTTGTAGGGGCTATCAGTACCAACCACTAATTACAGTCCAGTCTAAGCCGAAACACAGATGCTCTTTCATCAAATTAGTACCTCTTTTACACTTAATAAAATATGAACATATCAATTAAGTAATTGATATGTTGAATTCAATGCGTAGAAACGCTGAGGAGTTTATTATTTGAGACTACTGAAATCGTAAAGCGGTATGGTATAGAACCAGAGTTACCAAGACGGGCAGGAACACAAAAACTAATAATCCATCGGAATATTACAGATCAGTCTTATTCATTCCATATTTATTTGAAATAATCTCAAGTATGACGCGATAATAGGGTGGGTCGCTGATGTATGGGACAGAAAAAAAAAGTGATTTGATCATATTCTAATAGTGATTTTATATTGTCTTATTTCTAAACAAACAATAATTGGCTAAAAAAAAGTATAATTATGTCATATCTTTTACCCGCACAAGAATTTCAAAATTTGAAAAACAAGAAAACAGGTTATTCTTTTAATTTCAGTTTTTATTAAAAAATATCAAGTGTTCACCTTGGTGAACAAGGGACCAGGTCCAACCCTGAATTCCAAGAAACGCACAACCACAATCTACAACCACCTTCCAGTTAGGCAACCAGAAGAAGAAAACCTCACTTGTGTTTTTCCTTAAAACGAAAGCGGTCGACAACGCGGCAACCAAAACAACAGCTTTAACCAGCAACAACAAAAACAACAGCAACAGCTTTAACCAACAACAGCAACAGCTTTAACCAGCAACAACAACAACTACAACGGTGAAGTTTACAGAGACGTTTGATCTGAAACCTACAAAATAAAGTGTAGTTAAATATTAAAAGACTATTTTAAAAAACGCGCAAAAAAACAATTAAAAGTTACTTAAAACTATTTAAAAAAGGTAAAAGCCAAAGAAACCCTGAAGTGTGAACTAATAATTTATAAGATTTAACCCTATTTCGATTCAATAAAGTGAATTCTAATTTATAACGTCTACCGGAACCAATTTGTCCTCTTATTTGGAAAACAAGAGTCGGTAAGGTATCCAAGTTAACCCTATAACCCGTGTCTTCATGGTCCAATCGAACCGTTAAGTGAAAAAAAAATTGTGATTTTTTTGCTCCTTACAAAATATATGTAATATATAAGGAAATAAAAAAAAACCCGCTAAAGAACCAGAAAGTTCTTTATATAAAAACATTTTTAATAAAAAAAAAACAAATTAAAAAGTTAAAAATATAGTCCACTAAAAACAGTTAAAACACAGTTGAAGAATGTTAAAAAAGTTTTAACAAAATAAAAACTTTTTTTGGCAAAAAAAAACATAAAACAGTGCACAAAATTAAAAACAAAAAAAACTCACTTTCCTAACACAAGTGTTGCCGGTATAACAATAGATTTTGAAAACCCACCCCTAAAACTTTTTTAAAAAACAGAGAAAAAGCTGAACAAAACAAAAAACAGAACGTTTAAGACAGTTCACGAGCTAAAAAAGTTAAAAACAATAAAAGTGCAAATTTGTGTTTTAAAATATATATATATATATATATATATATATATATATATATATATATATATATATATATATATATATATATATATATATATATATATATATATATATATATATATATAAGTGCTAAAATTGTGTGTAAAACAATAAGTTTACAAAGATTTTAAAAATAAAAACAAAAAGCACAAAAACATTAGAAACAAAAAATTACACTACACAGTGAGAAACAAAATAACAGTTTAAAATTCCAATAAATTTTTTAAGAACAAGTGCACACATTTATTTGTTTTACCCCATTAATTAATCAGAGAATTTTTTATTTTAAATAATTAAGATTTTTTAAAATTAAATATAATAATATTGTACATAATTAAAATTATTAACAGTGTAAAAAAAAGATTTTTTTTCAATAAACAAAACAAAATAAGTATACACATAGTTTTTTACTGGAATACCCAAAGTATTTTTTTTTTTTATAAAAATACTTAATAAGAGTGCATTAACAATAATAACAAACCGAGTTAAATATAAAGCGGGAAAAATACATCAAAGGGAATCAACAAGTAGAGACAGCACACACACACCCATACATATACAAGAGATTAAGTACCCTACATCCTGGCAAAGTCGGTAAGTTGAATTGTTTACAACTTACTAAAAATTTCTAAACCCATAATTTCATAAAATATTACACATTTTATACAGCGGTACTACTGATTAAAAAACCTTTTGCACCAGAGGCTTAATTTAACACTTTCGTTAACCCTGACCCGTAGTTAAGCCAATTTTTAACCCTTTTTACACCAGATACACACATTTAACCCTATTGTTACCGCACATTTCTTTAACCCTTTTTTGTACCACAAACCCTCATTCAACCCGTCTTTTACCCGGTTCACCCGCAATTAATTACTTGTACCCACGTTTTTACTCTTTTTTTTGTCGTAAAGTAATTGCATTTTGGTACGAAAATGGAGGATTTAAGACTCTTATCTGATAAGTTATTGATCTGCATTAAGCAGGATTTATCCGCTTATGAGGAGGATTATCGCGATTCTTCGGAGGATACCCAATCGTTCGAAAGAGCGAGTTGGAAGAAATATGGACAAACATCCATTCGAAGTACACCCATCTAAGAGAATCCCCTCAAATGAGAGACCCAGAAGCGTCAAGGAAAACTTACATGACCGAAATCACTCAGCTTGTCAGAGGAGCTAAACAATTTTACAGGACCAATAAGACTTCGATTGAGGAAGCAATTGAAGCCCATACGGAGAAAAAGCTCTCTTTACCCCACCCGAGTGATACTAATGCGACAAACTCTGGCGGAATTAATGTAACGCCATGTGATATACCCATTTTCAGTGATGAATTCAAAAACTGGGCTCCATTTAGAGACATTTTCATGGCTGTTTTCGGAAGAAATCGCCGTCTGAGTGGCATTGAAAAATTATGTCATCTCAAGGAGAAAACTCGCAAGGAAGCCAGGGAAATTGTTGACAGCGCCCCTTTGACACACAATGGTTTTGACATTGCATGGTCAGAACTTACTTCCCAATATGAGAATAGGCGAAGGCAGGTCAATGCTCAATTAAAAATATTATTTACCCTACCCATAGTTAATAGTCCGTGCGGTTTTCAAATACGAAAATTGCAAAGGACTATAAACAATTGCTTTGCGGTTCTTAATACTCTACAGATAGACACTTGGGATCCAATTATTATTTATATTTGTACCTCCAAATTACCCATGGAGACCCTATAAATATTTGAAAGAAAGACAAAGATCTTCGAATAAATGTTGTTGCAGACCCAAACCCGAAACAATACTCTGATAATAGAAATCAGTATGAGAAAAGAGGAAAAACTTTTCTCAGTGTAACCCAAACACCCGTAAAAGACATACATTTTAAAAAGAAGCCTCAACACGAGCAAGTTCACCCGAATTCGACCCAAACCCACCCAAAATTGGACAGGCCTGATGGTTCAATTTGCAAACTTTGCAAAAATAGGCACACCCTGAGTAATTGTCCAACATTTATTTCCATGGGAATCAATGAGAGAATTGAGTTTGTCAGAAAAAGTGGAGTTTGTTACAATTGTCTGGCAGTGGCTCATATCATTAAGGACTGTCGCAGTACATTTACGTGTAGGCAGTGCGGAGGTCGCAACAATTCTCTAATACACAGATCCTCAACCCAAATACCCGATGTACCCAAAATGACTTAAAAGAACAGTCAACGTCAAGAAATGCGCAGTCTTTTTCAACAACTACCCACACAAAAACCCTTTATGAAAGGAAAAAGCTTCTAGGAACTAAAGCCAAGAAAACCCATAAAATCTGTGGAGGATTCCTTTTGTGAGGAATTGTATGCGAAATCTACACTATGTTTACCCAATGGCCGTTACCAGGTTGATTTACCCTTTCGAACCCCTCGAGTACAGTTAGGAAACTCACGCCATGTCGCAATGGCTCAATTTCTTAGAAATGAGAAAAATTTAATGAAGAAGCCTGAATTAAAGGCTGAATATGATCATGTGCTGCAAGAATACCTTGATCTAGGTCACATGAAACCCATAGAATTTAACCCGAATACTTCTGCAGATACTCATTATTACTTACCACATCATGCACAGGAGTTGGTTGTAGCAATATTAAAATGGCGCTTTTATAAGATCGTTTTTAATGCCGATATTACTAAAATGTACCGGCAGATCTTATTGAATCCTACCCACACACCTTTTCAGCGAATATTATTTCGTAAGAGCGTCAACGAACCCATTCGAGACTATGAACTTCAAACTGTCACGTTTGGAGTCAATTGCACACCCTATTTAGCAATTCGAACTCTTCTAGAACTGGCTAAAGATGTTCAAAATACCCACCCAATTGCGTCTCAAGTTTTAAAAGGCAATATGTATGTTGATGATGTTTTAGCGGGTGCGCATTCCATTGAAGACGCTAAAACAGCTCAACAACAGTTAATCACAGTGCTGAATTCAGCTGGTTTTCCATTAAGAAAATGGATTTCAAATACTGCTGATCTATTAAATACGCTACCCAAAGACCATTTGCTCGATATCGACTTGCTTACACTGCCTGAGTCGAACAATGCGAAAACCCTTGGCATTCGATGGAATGCCAAAGATGTATTTTTCTTTAATGTACCCACAATCGAGAGAAAATCAGCATACACAAAGCGTACAGTTCTATCTGATATTGCGCGTCTTTTTGACCCGACTGGTTGGTTGGCACCAGTTGTTATTTCTGCTAAAATTATCATGCAGCAGATATGGCAAGATAACAAAGCTTGGGATAAATGTCCAAAACCTCTCACCCTAATTAAATGGCAAAAGTTTTTACAATATTATGATAATACTGGTAAAATTCGAATTCCTAGATGGATTCGGTACACAAGCTCATCTGGAATTGAGTTTCACGGCTTTTCAGATGCTTCTGAGAAAGCTTACTTACAGTTTTATATGCTCGAGTTACACCCATAGACGGACCTAGTTCCGTAACCCTACTCTTCGCAAAGCTCCCATCAAAGTTTTATCGTTACCCAAATTAGAACTTTGTGATGCGGTGTTGTTGGCAAATATGGTACATAACTTACTCGCTCGACTCAATTTACCCCAACATAAGAAGTATTTCTGGACAGACTCACCTATAGCTTTGGCTTGGCTTAACAAACATCCCAATACCTGGCGCACGTTCGTGGCGAATCGTGTGGCTACTATTTCGGAAACAGTCGGAGTTGAAAATTGGAATCACGTCATTTCTCTTGATAACCCAGCAGATATTGCTAGTCGTGGTTGCAATCCCGATGAATTGCGAGCAAATTGCTTTTGGTGGAACGGGCCTTCATGGTTCAAGCTGAAGCGAAACCCATTCAGTCTTTTGTTATTGCTGTGAATACCCACCCAGACAACACAGATAACCCGGACATTCTGCATAGATTTTCTAAATGGTCTAAGGCTCTTCGAGTCATGTCGTATGTCTATCGATTTTGTGATCGTGTCTCATTTACCCGACGAAACCCAGTTCGTCACGAAAAAGTTATTCCTAATCGAAGTAATCTGATGTCAGTTAATGAAAGGATTTACGTTTTATTGAATCACCCGAGAATTACCCTTGAGTCACAGGAAATAATCACTACAAGAGATAGACTGATAATCATATGTCAGACTCAATTCTTTAAAGAGGAGTATAACTGTTTAATTAATAAAACCCCAATACCCAGAAAGAGTAACCTACTCACCCTAACACCCTTTTTAGACTCAAAAGGTATAATACGTGCGAACGGTCGATTAGCGAGGTCGAGTTGTTTATCTTATGATGAACGACATCCAATTTTACTACCCTACTCAAGTTGTTTTGCCAAATTACTCACAACTCGTTCATTAGGTAACCCTACATGGAGGAAATCAAGTTATGCGGAGGCTAATTCGGTCAGGATACTGGATTCCGAAACTTCAGAATTTGATAAGTTTTGTTATTAACAAATGCTCACCATGTACCCGATATAAGAATCGTTACACAACTCAATTAATGGCGGCATTACCTCCAGAACGAACCCAATTGACCCGACCCTTTTATAATGTTGGAATTGATTTTGCTGGACCGTTTGATATCAAAATTTATTCTGGTCGCACGTGTAGAATAACCAAGGGGTACGTATGTGTTTTTATGTGCTTTGCAACAAAAGCCATTCATCTAGAGCCAACATCGGACCTGTCGACCCCATCTTTTATGGCAGCTTTCACTAGATTTTTTTCGAGGCGGGGAAGCCCTGCCGCTATTTACTCGAACAAAGGAACAAACTTCGTCGGAGCTAACCAGTTATTGAAGAAAGAGCGGCAGGAATTTATGTGGAACTTAAAAGGATCTGTAATATCAACGAACAGTTTTCAGAACTTGAAGTGGCACTTCATTCCACCGGGAGCTCCAAATATTGGAGGATTGTGGGAAGCAGGAGTTAAGAGCTTCAAAGCTCACCTCAAGAAAATGTATACGCTTCGATACACATTTGAAGAGCTAACTACCCTTCTTGCTCGAATCGAAGAATGTTTAAACTCAAGACCCCTCAGCCCGTCAACCGAAAACCTTCAGGATCTTAACCATTTAACCCCAGGTCATTTTTTGATTGGTTCACCCCTATTAACCCCGGCTGAACCAGACTTAAGTGATGGAAACATCGCTCTGGCAAATAGGTGGCAAAAGCTCAGGATTCAACATCATTATTTCTGCAGAAGATGGAAAGATGAATACCTGAAAGAGCTCCACAAGAGATACAAGTGGAAAAACCCTCAACGTCAAATTGAAGTTGATGACATGGTAGTTTTAAGACGAGATAACCTACCCCCTAACGAATGGTCACTCGGACGTGTGATTAAGGTTTACCCGGGGTCCGATGGTCGTACTAGAGTCGTAGATCTGCGGACTCCAATCGGAACACTAACTCGACCTATAGCGAAAGTTAAAGTTTTACCCACAAATTGAGCTTAATGCTCTTGTCTCAAAACTAACACTCACTTGTATATTAACCCATAGCACTCACTTGTATACTTACCCATGACACTCATGTATACCCACCCATAACACTTATTTATACTCACCCAACACACTCACATAACTCAAGTTAATATGTAAACTATATCACCAGCAATTGGCGCTGCCGTGGAAACTTTTAGTAGACAAATAGTTGTCAATTAACGGCACGGCGAAATATTTTACATATTATACTTTCACCTACCCATATCCTCACCCTTCAGGCACTAATATTCATAATATTAATCTACTTTAACAGAAAAATGGCTCCTAATAACAACCATAGAAGTCGTCGGGGAAACCAAAATGCTAACGAGCGCAGCCGCCAAAGGTCTAGCCGCAACCCGAACAACAGCAGAAGATCGCCACTCAAACGGCACTTTGGATGTGATATTTGCCAAACAGACCACCGTCTAACTGATTGCAAAAAGTTCATTCAAATGAACTTGGCGCAAAAATACCAAACCGCGGTTAAATTGCACTACTGCATCAACTGTTTGGCCAGAAACCACCTAATTGGGAAGTTCAGCAGCAAAGCACGTTGCCAGAAGTGTGGTGGTTAACACCATTCCACTCTGCATGGACCCCAACGTATTCTACAAGGTATCCCTACAACCAGCACACCGGTAGCTGCGCCAAGAACCCAAGTAGCTCCAATACCCGCACCAAGGATTTTAAATGCCAGAGGCACCGTTTCTGCCTTACCATCATCCAGGACAAAAACCTTCGTACCGACCGCCGTTATCCAAATAAACCCTGACGAAAGGAAACGCTTGTGTAGAGTACTGCTGAATCCAAGTCTGACAACATTTCGCATTGCTGCATCGTTTGTGTTCGAAGCAGACTTGGGAACCTTCAAAGTCGACGATCAGACGTACGTCCGGGTTGTTGTTGCGCCCAATCTCTCGTCAGCGGTTCGGTACGAGGTTTGTATGGTGGTGGTTAAGGATCTACCCAAGACACCCTACCCTGGCTCAATATAGGAGTCAATAAAGGATAGATTATCCCGCATTTCTCTGGCCGACCCGGAATTTTACTCAAACGCGCCAGTTGCTGTTGAGATTGGTGGTGATTTATATACCACAATACTTAAATCGAATGTGATTCACATCGATGGGGGATCGCTAGTGGCCCAAGATTCCACTCTTGGGTGGTTAGTCATGGGCTCCATTGCCAACTAATCTAACCCTCTTAAACACAAGTATTTATGACACTTCATTACCCAACTCATATTTTACCCTTACGTTTTGAACACCAAAAAATAATTGTCTGTTTGTTCACAGGTTTGCCTGGCCCGGGAGGATGTTCACCTTGGTGAACAAGGGACAAGGTCCAACCCTGAATTCCAAGAAACGCCGACGCACAACCACAATCTACAACCACCTTCAGGTAGGCAACCAGAAGAAGAAAACCTCACTTGTGTTTTTCCTTAAAACGAAAGCGGTCGACAACGCGGCAACCAAAACAATAGCTTTAACCAGCAACAGCTTTAACCAACAACAGCAACAGCTTTAACCAGCAACAACAACAACTACAACGGTGAAGTTTACAGAGACGTTTAATCTGAAACCTACAAAATAAAGTGTAGTTAAATATTAAAAGACTATTTTAAAAAACCCACAAAAAAAAAACAATTAAAAGTTACTTAAAACTATTTAAAAAAGGTAAAAGCCAAGAAACCCTGAAGTGTGAACTAGTAATTTATAAGATTTAACCCTATTTCGATTCAATAAAGTGAATTCTAATTTATAACGTCTACCGGAACAAAGTTGTCCTCTTATTTGGTAAGGTATCCAAGTTAACCCTATAACCCGTGTCTTCATCAAGTCTTATGTAATATATAAACAAAAATAATGCATTTAGCTCATAAAAACAATAATATTAAGAAAAAACTATGTGAAGGTTATAAAAAATTAACAAAATCAATTTATTCAAATTTCTGGTCAATAAAAACAATAATAATTATAATATCTCTACTGCTTGTGTATGGCACGGCAGTTTATTAAAAATAAAATGTTCATTAGATGTTGTCATTTGCATTAAATCTTCATTTGAATAGTTGCAAAGAATTGGTGGGTCAAAGTCAATTTCGGGCCAATTCATGATTTCATTGTAACAGATTGCATTAAATTTTAATTCCGGAACTTCGAAAACACGTGGCCTATTTCCTGTCACAGGCGAATTTCTTGCATTCATTATCTTATTCACCGCTATTTCTCTCAAATGCTGTTGTTCATAGGTTAATAAAGATAAGAGCAAATTCTCTGGGTGTGCAAAATAGGCATTTCGCTGAATTATAGGATCAATGACAACTTTCAGTCCAGACGGCAGATATCTTGAACTTTTAATTAATTGAAAAAAGTTTCGGGATCCACTCTGAAGAGTTGGGTGTGCTTTAATATGGAAACATACGGGTGTATAAACTTTGACAATGTAGTGAGATAGTTGTATTAAATTTTCGGATGGTTTGGCGTAATATTCTATTGGCTTTAGTCAACCACCGAGCGTGAGATAATTTACCTGGTGATTTATGTACCAAATCGTCAGGACATTTCCCAGTGATTACTGCAGTACATATTTTATACAAATATTTCTGATCTGTAGTTAAATCATCTGCGTTTATCACTGGTAGTTGGCTGGATATAGCTACGTAATCAACAACAGGCTTTGTTTCACACTTTTCCAAGAGCTTACCTATATGTCAGTTATATGAACCCGGTCCAGAAGTTTTGCCATCTAATTTATTGAATAAATGCCTTGAAGGTAGTTCATTTAAATGCAGCATAGAGATAATCCATTGTAGAGGACGCTTCAACCTCTCTTCAAATAGTCTTATTATTCCTCGAAATTTTCCCGTGTTTGTTACAGTACCGTCACAATCAATTGCCAATATATTATCGATGAAGATTTTGTTAGAATTAAGAAGCGAATTTATAGCCCGCTCGATGCTATTGGCAGTACCTTGTAAAGGATTAGCGTCTCCCACGTACAGGGAGCCCGGCTCTTTTAAGACAGATATATGTTCCTCAACTACAACTTTCCTATATTTCCTGTTACCTTTGCTCACTATTTTCAGCGTTTTGTCTTTACGTCCATCGAAGTATATATCAGGCATATTTTGATTACATTGCCTTTGTAAAAGTTCATTACGTGTTTTTTTTTTTGATTCTCTTCTAATTTTTGATTTGTCTATAACTTCAATGTCAGAAGATATATCATGTAATACTGCCGAAGCAATTGCTGCAGCTGCTCTATCAGATACGCCATAATAATCGGATGTTTTAGCTACTGTAGGAAAGCTGCGAATAGTCTTTTTTGCCACATGTTGTGAAGTTGAAGGCTTAACAGGTGGCGGTGACGGAATACTTTCTTCGCTATCACTTGTAGAGGAAGAAAGTGTATGATCTTCATGGTCATTTTCGTTCTGTTTAAGCTTCGGTGATGAACAACTTTTCAGGTTTCGAGAAAACTTATCATCATTGTTCGATCATTTATTTGATCGAATAAGAAGGGGTTTTCTTCATTAGGAACTTTCTTATCTCGAGAGCAACTGCAAAGTTGTAATGAACATTTGCAAGAACATATATCAAACAACGCTTCACTTTTACGCAGGAAATCAGTTTTCTTATCTTCTGACAATCTTTTTAATGACTTCAAATGATTTTTACATTTTGCATGGAAAGCTTTTAATAATTGTATTGTCCTTGTATGCGTTACAGTAGGAATCGACGCCTTTCTCCATATATCTTCAACCTTTTTGATCACTATGTCAGCTATTTCAGAAAATGAAGGCACTTTTTTGCTTTGTAGTTTGGTTGCGTTACTAATTTTTTTGTTTTTTAATTGTTGTCTTTCCTATTCGTAGCATTTTATAACGTCTTGGTACGTTGGTTTTTAAATCACCAATTCTTCCATATATAGGGCATCTATAAAATTTACTTCTGCTTTCCATACTGTTACAAAAACACCAATCACAGCAATAATGTAATAAATTAAATTGATATATATGTTTTAAATAATTATCACGAATAATATTAGATTAGAAAAGGTCTGACAACTGACAAGAACACTCTGCTACGGCATATAACGGTAAAATTATCAGTAATTTACTTATTTGCTTGAAATCGCAAACAAAACAACAACTATATTTGTTGCTCGCCTTCTACAAATCACATGTACAAAAATTTTTAATATATATTTTTTAATATATATTATCGTACTCTTTATTGAGTTTTATTATTTTTAAGTCGCATACTTGATTTGTATTTCGTGTATTTTTTACAAGAACGACAAATAAAATTGAGTATTTTAACAAACCAAGGAAAAACGGTTAATTTCGGTGCGCGGGCTCTTTAAAATATTTCAACAAAAAAAATTTCACCCCACCCTAATCTGCATGTCGTATCTCGGTCATGTCCCATTTTATTTAGGATGTAATTACATGGATAGTGTCCTGTGAGTGCTCCGCATAGGAGTCTTAGATTTGGTCTGTTTATCTGAAGGGCTTCTCTGCTCCTCTCTTCATTGTATGATAAGAATTTCTTTGAATGTTTCAGTGGTTTCTGTTTGTTCCAATATTCAATGGATTTCGTCTTGATCAGATCCGATATCATATTTGTGATGTCGATTTCGTGAAACCAAATTGAGGACACGGGCCTATAAATGGCAGTTCCGCACCTAGTCTCGCTTGTTTATCAGCTTTTTCATTGCCTTCATGCCCACTGTGACCGGATACCCAAATAAGTGTTACCTTATTATTGGTCGTCAGTTGGTTGAGGGATTTATGGTACTCTAGCACTGATCTATGGTGATAGATGGGGTTTTTCAGGGCCTTTATTATAGCCTGGCTGTCCGACATTAAGTTTATCTTTGTTCTCACAAGATTCCTTTCCAGAAGTTCGGTCGTTGCTGTATAGATAGCATATAATTCTGCAGTAAATATAGTTGAATCTTTGCCCAGAGGTATGTGAATTATGCAGCTAGGTCCGTATACACCGGCTCCAACTCCGCTAGAAGTTTTGGATCCGTCAGTATATCACTTCTGTGCATCTTCCTTCAACCATGGGGGATCAAGTTCCCATTATTCTCTTGTTGGGATTTTAACTTTGTATTCTCTTCCTAGTTCAATCACTGGATTTATTTGATCACTACATAGTGTCATGTTCTTTATGGAACTGGCCTAGTTAAGGATCTTCAGATGGCCTTTATGGTCACTTTCTTTGAACTTAAATAGTTTGTGGAGTTCGATTGCTTGCTTCATAGCTTCTCTCTGTATCGCAAGGTGCAAAGAATCCATGTTCAAAATCACCTCCAGTGATGCAGTTGGAGTCGAACCTCATTGCACCTGTAATGTTCAGACATGCTAGTCTTTGAATCTTCTATAGCTTTTGCTGAGCTGTTTTCTGTGTTGTCTTTTCCCTCCGTATGACCGATCCGTACAATATGCTGGGGAGAATCATTTGTTTATATATCCAGATCGACATTTTTGGGCTTAAGCCCCACGATTTTCCCAGGAGTTGTTTACTATCCCAAATTAATTTTACGGCTTTTTTGCTTATTGTCTCCAGATGAGAATTCCAGGTGAGCGATTTATCCAGGGATATTCCTAAATATTTCGCCTCCTCTTTGAATGGTACTTTAATGTCCTTTATATACAGCCTAGGTAAATTTAAATTCCTTCTTCTAGTAAATGGAACAATAGTGGTTTTCGTAGGATTTATAGAAAGTCCTTTATTTTCACACCATTCCCATGATAATTTACGTGCATTCTGCATTTGGTCCCCAATCGTATCATTGTGTGCCACTCACTATAAC
The DNA here is from genome assembly GCA_949748255.1 of Eustalomyia histrio. Classification (NCBI taxonomy): domain Eukaryota; kingdom Metazoa; phylum Arthropoda; class Insecta; order Diptera; family Anthomyiidae; genus Eustalomyia; species Eustalomyia histrio. Next base: position 81,546,684 of record OX456523.1, on the reverse strand, counting down.
TGCGATATCATCCGCGTTTAACAGTTTAACTAGTAGATCATCTACTAGAATCGACCACAGTAGCGGAGATAGTACCCCACCATGAGGATCCTTCTAATGGTGTCACCAAGATTCGCTATAATTTGTCTCCCCGAGAGTACCTTTTTTATCCACCCAGTTATCAGTGGATCAGAATCCAGCTTCACCAAAGCCATCTCCATAGATTGATAGCTACCGTTATCAAAGGCGTCCTCAATGTCCATAAATGAGCATAGGGCAATACCTTTAGATTCCATAGCCCTTTCAATCATTAAGGTTGGCTTATGGACGGATGTAATCGTCCTTCTGATAGGCAAATTGAAGCCTGTGCAAAGGTTTTCTCAAGAGAAGTTCATCACGAACATAGAGATCTATAATCTTCTCCATTGTCTTCAGCATAAAAGATGAGAGGCTAATTGGCCGATAAGATTTCGGGAGGTTAGCAGATTTATTACCACCCTTTGGAAGGAACACTACCTTAACCTCCGTCCATTTGATTGGTATATAGCTAAGCCCAAGGCTAGCTCTAAAAATTTGCACTAATCGCCTTATCAGTGCTTCAGGCCCATTCGTTAGCATCGCTGGAAAGATGCCATCAGACCCTGATAATTTATATGATTTGAAGGAATTTATACTCCATTCCACCTTTCATATATTGGAGCTCCGCAACAATGTATTTGCCGCTTCTCCTGTTGTCATGTCCACAGTGGACTCGTCCCCTTTGAAACTACATCCCGGGAAATGAGTTATTAGAAGTAACTCCAGAGTTTCACCAAAGGATGTTGTTTGATTGTCATCATCAATCCTTAAAGTACCTATTGTTTGTTCTTGGCTTGAGGAAAAGGCCCTTTGAATACGAGCAGTCTCAGGTATCTCCTTCAGCTCCTCACAGAAAGTTTTTCAAGACAACCTTTTCGATTTTCTCAGTTCCCTGTTGTATCTAGTAAGGGCACTCTTATACGTTGACCAGTTATTGCTGGTCTTAGCCCTGTTAAATTACACCATCTTACCTTCTTATTTGTGGTCTTTGTCCTCACCGGACAGTTGTCCTCATAGGAGGAGATAATATCAGCAGTCAAATTTACAACTGCCGCATCTAACTCCGTTACATTGTTTATGGTTATCCTATCGTTTCCTAGTCTATTTCCGAGGTCAGATTCGTATCCAACCCAGTCAGTAGCCCTCGGAGGAGACCTATAGTTTAACCTATTCATTCGACAATTTTTTATACCAAAAAGGATATGCTTATGATCCGAAAACGAGTTCTCGTTAGAGACTCTCTTATTAGTCACAAGGGTCAAATCAATGACCTCCTTTCTTACTGCATTTAACCATATCCTGTAACTTTTACACCAGACTCCAATAGGTTCTAAGAGTTAAAAAATGACGCCAGCTTTTCAGATTTATGTTTTGATAGATCAAATTTTACAACAATAAAATCCAGCTCGTTTTGTTAATGAGAATAAGATTTAATTCAGGTAAATCTTATTTCAGAGTATATTGGGGCAACGGTGGACTGAATATCCACTCTTCGGAATTTCGGTACGGGACGTTTTATTTTTCTTCGTTATACACCCTTTGTTGATACATGCGTAACAGTTAGTCCAAATCATTGGAACCTCGAAACTCAAGCAACCGTTATTATTCCTGCATTCCATGAGACGATTGTTACAATGCTTGCAAACAATATTAGGTACCCAATTTTTATTAACCCATTAAAAGCCATTGTACTCAACTGAGTACACCTTGACTTTTTTCGATTTTCTCTGACACTATTTGTCCTATAATTTAAGTAAAATAATTTTCTGAGAGCCAACTAAATTTAGAAATTAAAAGCAAAAGCTTTTTCTAATCTAATACTGTTATTATTGTTTAAATCCACATCGTTTGATGGCAATTGAAAAATATTAAATTGTGGCAACATTTTTCTTAAAGGTAAAAATTTAATTATTGAAATTTGTAATAAAAATTTAAATATATATGTGTAATTAGTGTTTATTATTTAATTAGGCACTAATTGAACCTCTTGAATCAAATTTTACAACCGCGAATTTCAAAACGGTGTATGTGGGAGAGTCGGTTTCCACTTTTTGCTCCATGACAATTTACAAGGATATATTAATTTTTCTTTCAATTTCGATTATACTTAATTCTATTTGATGCCTTTGCCTATAACATAAATATATTTTTTATTGAATTTTCTTCTCCAAATTTTATTTGGCTATTAATGGGTTAATGATGACTTGTTGGTTGAAATATGCCTCGTAAGCTTCCAAAAAATCGGCAGTAAAACATCCTTTTTCTCCTTATTTGATACAAACTTATCACAATCCTAACAAATTCTGTTTTTACCGGTGGTGCATGCTGCCATTATTATTTTTTTTTTTAATTTTCACTTCTGTATACTTACTATGATTTTAAAATTTGAATGAAACGCGATAGACGTTTCTTCCCAAAAAATACTAATTAATAAAAAACAACTATAAAGGCTTAAATTCGGCTATGCCGAATCTTTTAATACCCTGCACCAATGTCCTAAAAAATTTTCTCTACTCTTCTTGATACAAATAATGTAAAAAACTTTTGAAGTAGACTAGCTCTGCAGCAAAATACGGCTAACAGAGAGAATGTACCTATTGACAAATAGTTACAACTCAAGAAATAAAGAAATTAATGTCTGATTATAGCAGAAAATACTCATCTCAATAGGTGGCGCTACTGACAAAACAATAACAAAAACAAACAAAGCTTATCAATGGAATATATCAAAAAAAAAATAGATACAAAAAAAATTGTACTAAAATACACCAATTTGTATGTAAAATTTAGAGGTACCTTCACATTTTCACTCATAACTTTTTAACCCCTGGACCTATTTTGCTCATTTTCAATACTTTCAATGCTCGGATGTCCAATAAACTGGGTAAAAATAGGCACCCCCGCTTGCGTCTTCCCGTCGTGATCGCGATTTCAACAGACAGACGGACATCGCTAAGTCGACTTAAAATTGCATAAGGGTCACGAATATATATACTTTATGGGGTCTTAGACCTATATTTCGACATTTTACAAACGGAATGACAAACTGATATATAGGGTGGAGGGTATAAAAAAGATAATTTACTTAAGCTATGGCCTACTTTTCTCGGGCAAAAAAATTATAGTTTTGTTGAAGTTTTAATTATATGTTATGTAGTTTTTATACAGTTCGATTTGTTTCCACATGTGTGATTGCTAAGAAGACAGAAATGTAGCAAAATATTCGTTTTTAATAGGTTTTTTGTTCAGGCTCTGCGTTGTTTTAGAGGCTCTACCTTGTCTAAAACTATGGGTTCTAAAGAGATATTTTGCCGGATAGAAATACATGTATCAACCTAGCTAAAAATCGTTAATTTGCTTTGTTTTTCAAATATACGGAGGTTGAAAGCTCACTATAAACTAGAAAGAATAAACGAAACGCTTCGAAGTATATAAAACCACGTAACAAAAAAAATAATTATTATTCCATGAGCCCGAGTATACAAACAAATATTTTTATTTTTTTTTCTGTATAAATATAACATTTTTGGTCTTTTTTAATTTTAGTATCAACATTGTGCCCGTTAGGAAAACACGAACCACATGTGTGATTGCTAAGAAGAGAGAAATGTAGCAAAAAATTCGTTTTAATAGGTTTTTGTTCAGGCTCTGCCTTCTTTTCGAGGTTCTAGTTTGTCTAAAACTTTGGGTTCTGAAGAGATCTTTTGCCGGATCGAAAAACACGTATGTATCAACCTAGCTAAAAATCGTTAATTTGCTTTGTTTTTGTAAATATACGGATGTTGAAAGCCCACTATCGTGCTCATAACGTATTTGTCCACCATGAGATAATAATTTTAGGTATTAGTTCGCGTTTGTTTATTTATTTAACTACAATTTATGCAAATCATTCGCCCTGATCATATATCTTTTCTTTGATCTTCAGTTTTATAACGAATAAACTTTCAAAGCTAAATTTATACAGACCGTTATGGTTATTATAAGTACACAAACTTTTATCAGCGAGAGATCCAATTCGATGTTTCAAACTACTACCTCATTTACGCCATCTGCATTAGATTTTCTATCTTTGAGTTAGGTTTACCCATAGCTAAAAATATCCCTAACTTTATTAGGATTACAAAAGAGTTCACATATAATTTACAGTGGTTGTTAAAAAATACATTTTTTTATATAAATTGGCATTTTATTTTCTTTTAAAATTAATTATTTTTATTTCTTATCTAAAAAATATTCGAACATGGGCGAAGTCGCCTCTTACTGGTGCATATCTAGTATGCACTGTTTATTTGGATTTTTTAGATTTAGGGTGGAGCGATTAGTATGGAAGGAAAAAAATCGTAATGGGCGCTTCGCGTTTCTGATTCTTGGAATTGTACTGAGCAAAAAAGTCCACTAGACCATGCGTCTACGGTGAAAATCGAGCTTCCAGATTTTGACTTGCAGTTTTTTCTCAGACTTTTGTCACTTTTTTTTGGATATTTTGGCCTATAACAGCCAAACCATTGAAATTTTCGATCCAATACTAAGACAAAAATTGTAGCCAAGACAATAGTTAAGAACTCTCTAGTACATCGCAAAAGCATTGGAATGCTCCTTCAGGCAGTTTTGGCCTTGTGAAAGTGCAAATTTTTCGTGAAAATATTGATAAATTACCATTTTCAGTTGTTCATAGCATAAAATCATAAAAATGTTCTATTTCTTATTTTTATTCTATTTTTTTATTTTATTCTATTTATTTTATTTCTTATTTTTTATTCTTGTATTGTTTTCAGTTCATTTGACGCATTTTTGTTAGTTTATTGTAAACGATCACAGCATCAAATACACATAAAATTAAATACGCATTTTAAAATATCTGCCGCAAATGTTAGTTTTAGAAATAATTGATTCGTGTATAAACTGTGCACTGCTAATAAAAAACATTTTTTTTTAAGATATAAAAAATATGGATAATCCAGTGGATTCTGATAATACAGAGAATGTGGAGATGGAGACGCATTGGCATTCGGTTTAGAGGCTAAATTAGACGATATTTCGCTTACAACTACGAGCGCCATTTTGAAACATTATTTTTTTTTTGGCCGCTCGTTGCGAAAACGTAAATAAAATGTTTTCATACGACACATTCACCGCACACGTTTGCGACAAATTAATACAAATTTGGAACAAATTAAATATTGAGGTTATTGGAAAAAAAAATATTAAGAAATTGGGCAGATTACTGAAAAATTACTGTGAAGCCTGTAAGAGACAAACAAAAAATGATGCTAAATTCAGAGAATTTGTTGACAGCACAACGAAAATATTTTACATCGGAAAATGTAAATGCCAGCTCAAAACAGCTCGATGTAATTGCGGCAAAATTCCTGACCGACTCCATAAATTCATGTTGGATCAGCATAACGAACGCAGACTTACAATACCTGAATATTCGCCAGTCGAAACAGTAATATCGACTGTGTTACCATCTTTACATTCAGGTGCATCATCTGATCCAATATTTCAACCAACCGCATCAGATGTGCATGAATTGGAAAACTATGAACCTCCTGGTTCGGAAATCCATACACCAACCGTGCGAAGAATGTATACTCCACGATATAGTACACCACGGTTTGCAATGATGTGCGATCGCTGTGGGGTATCCGATCGATTAGCATCTGTTTTGGCTTCAGCTTTATTCGCTGACATACAGTTTAAGGATGAGCGAGGTGAAACCATTATTATGGATAAAAGAAAAGTGAGCCGAGAGCGTGAAAAATCGAGACACGATATTTTACGAGCAAATCACGATGGTGAATCGTTGATCGATTTTTCGTTTGATAGTCGCAAAAATTATTCATTACCTCGGGAGAAATGAAGTATATCACACTACAATGCGAAAAGAACCACACCTAGTAGTAATTTTGTTCATGCTTTCATGAGAGTCGGTCGTGTTTTTTAAAAGCTCCGCAAATATATTTTAATTAAACTTTAAATATATATTAGATAATTTATTTTAAATAATATATATAATTCTTACGTTACATTGAACTATCTGTGCAAACTAAAACATAAAAACTACAATTTAAAAGCACAAAATTAAATTAAACGAAATTAAACATCAAATACCTTTTTTTTCAAATAAAACAAAAAACAAAATCATAACAAAACAAAATTTTAAAACAACAAAAATACCATATAAGTGCACCATAAACCAAAAACTTCGCACAAAATAAATACAAAGTAAAATAAAACAAAACATAAACTCAAGAAAAAATAATAATAAAAAAGTAAACAAGAAAATATTACAATGGAAGAACACAGTAATATTCAGCCTATAAATATAACAGAAACAAATAACTTTCCCACTAATAAACGATTAAGAGATGTTTTACAGAACTCTTTAACAGAGAGTGTAGCTAAATCACCTCGTTTAACCAATATAGAATCTCCCTTTAGAATTATAAAGGCAGTAGATAAGAGATTTGATAAATTAACCGAGGATTTAACAGAAAAATTACAATCAATTATACAAACAATGTTTCGTGAATGTGAAGATAGACTCTTAAGTGAGATATACAAACGATTAAACATAATAAAAATTGATCTTAATTTAGTAACAGAAAGAGTAACATTTTTGGAATAAGCTGTTGATGAAATAAAAAATACAGCGATGGTTGAAATGATAGCATTAAAAAATGAAACTCAAGAATTAAAGGAGGAAATAGCTTATTTAAAAGATTGTGCAAGAAAATTCAATAGTTGCTTACGATATTAGAATTACAAATGTGCCCACCGAAAAAGATGAATATCTTTATGATAAGTATTTCCGTCTGTGTGAATCTATGAATATTTCTCCGCCAAACGTAAAATATATTTATCGTGTTAGAATAAAAAGGAATAATCAAAAAAGTAACAAAAACAATGGAAAAAATGCGTGATGCTGAATTATTGTTAAATTTAAATGTCCATATGATAGAAACTTCGTCTTAAAATCAATAACCAGTTTCATTAAATATAGTAAAGACCCTTTACGTTTGAATCTAATTGGATTTAGAAGTACCATGCCGTTTTTTTATATATTTATTAGTATTCATAATACTCTTAATAACATTCATTTTACATAGATTTCTTAATAACATTCATTTTACATACATAGATTTCCATGACTACTGATAATTATTATTCTTATCAAAATGTACAAAATGTTTTCTAAATATATATATATATATATATATATATATATATATTGCTTTCTGATTTCATATTTTTTGGCAATGTGTTGTACAGTTGTAGTCCTTTATAAAATAATGATCGCTTTAAAGTAGTTGTTGATGCCTTTTGAATTCTAAAATTTTCATTGTTCCTTAGATGGTAGGGTTGAGCACCTCTTACGTATAATATTTGTTCAGTTAAATATTCTGGTGCCATTCCAATTTTAATTTTTTGTATAAAGTTTATGGTGTTTAGCTGAAGCCTCTGCTTTATATTTAACCATTTAAGTGTTTCTAACATAAAATTTATTGAAGTGTATCGATTGAATTTCAGTATGGAGCGCATTGCCTTATTTTGTAACTTTTGCAGTCTTTCAATTTGGTTTGCTGTGCAGCATGAGAAAATTATTGTTGATCCGAACTCGAAGTGTGGTTTAATCGTGGTGTTGTATATATTAATTGCTGTTAGTATTGATATTTTTTTTCTTAATCTTTTGAAGACACTAATTTTCTTGCCGATTTTTTTACAAATATATTCAATGTGGTTTTTAAAGTTTAAGTTTTTGTCAATTGCAAGGCCCAAATATTTTATATTATCTACTTTTTCAATTATTTCGTCATTAATTTTAAAAATTGTGTTACTATTCGCGTTTATTTCCATCATTTTCGTTTAATTTAAGTTTGTTCATTTTCAACCATTTATTAACATTTTTTATGTCTTAATTTAATTTGTCATAACATTGACCTTCAAAATCACCCTCAGTAAAAATCAACGTATCATCTGCATACAGTATTATTTCACAATTATCCACTATGTTTGGCATATCATTAATGTATATACTAAAAAGTGAAGCTCCTAAAATTGATCCTTGTGGCACTCCGTATTCATTATTAATTATATTGGATTTTACATTGTTTGCCTTCTGTTCGTTAAATATGATTTAAACCATTCTAACTTTACATCCTGGATGCCGTATTTATATAACTTTTGCAGTAGTATTGATCTGTCTATCGTTTCGAATGCTCGTTTAAAGTCTACAATTTTCTTATTCTTTTTTATTTTTTTCCACCTGTTTACTAGGTAAATTACTGATGTTTCACATGAAAAATTTTTCCTAAATCGTGATTGATATTTAGATATTAGTTTGTTAGTTTCCATATAATTTTCCAATTGATCCTTTACAACTTTTTCGACTATTTTTTCACACGTCTTTAATGAATTTATAGGGCGAAACTCCTCACATTTTCTTGTTTTGGCAATCTTTTCAATTGGCGTTACCATAGACTCTTTCCAATTATCAGGAAACAATCCTGTCATCAGTGATTTATTTATTATGTCCAACAATGTACTTCCTATTATATTCCAACCATTTAGTATCATTTTACTGGATATTTTATTGTAGTCATGTTTGTCTTTTAAATTCTTACATATAATTCTTAACTCATTTAAGGTTATTGCACGAAATTTGAATTTGGTGTTTATCTCAGGTATTTTTTTATATACTGCACATTGTCTATATTATCCCTTATAGACCTAATGCTATTTACAAAATAATCGTTAAATTTATAGTCTTTTTCAAAATTATCCTTACATTCTATATTGTCAAATATCACAGTTTGATTTTCATTTTTACTTTTTTTAAGTATTAATTGTTTTTTCTCCTTCCACATTTCCTTTTGATCTTTAGCATCGTTAATCTTGTTATCTATATATTTATGTTTTTCATTCTCAATTTTTACTTTATATGTATATCTAATTGTTTTATAGGCTGCCCATGCTTCGTAGGTATTTTCCATTATCGCTATTTGATATTTATCCATTTTTTTATCTTTCTAATTGTCTTATTTCTTTATTGAACCAATTACTTTATTTATCGTTCCTTATTATTTTTTTAAGTGTTAATTTTCTAACTGCGTTTTCCAAACATTTATCGAAAAGATATACATTATTTATTTCTTGAATGTCCTTTATTTCTCTATAATATTGTTGTCTGTTGTATTTAAATGTCTCTATTTCTTTGTTTATCTTTTCGTTAGGATTTTTGTAACTGTTAATTATTATGTCGATTGCTTCATGGTCAGCTATTTTATTTTCTACATTAATCTTCGCCGATATATTTTTATTATTTGTTATTATATAATCTATGATTGTTTGAGTTTTCGCGTGAATTCTTTCATTATTTGCATAAGGCCATTATCATTTATTATACATTCTATTTTGCTTTTATAAAATCCATCTCTATGCCAGTCTATGTTAAAATCACTTCTAATATTTCTTCAAAGGCATGGAGATCTATATACAGCAGTAATAACATTGTCCAACAAATTAAGACTTTTTGAATGGAACAGAATAGCGACCCCATAATTCTGAAAAAAATGCTGTAAGTTAATGTCTGAGAGAATTCTTATGGTCAAAGTTGTATTGTGGAATTGTATGAGGATTATTTTTATTGGTCAATTTTACCCTTTTTTCGAGAAAATCAAAAAATATCCTTTAAAAAAGGACATTTAAGGATTAAAATATTCTACGAAAATGTTTGCCGGAAAATTTCAGTGGGGGTCACCAAAGACACCAATGTTGTAAATAAAGCTCTTTACGCTTAATTAGTAAAATTATACACCAACACATACAAAACTGGTAAAAACGGCGTCAAGTTCGGCCGGGCCAAACACTGAGTTCCCGCGTCTAGTCAGCTGTGACTTACAAATCGGGTGTGATATTTATTAAAATTAATAATAAAAAATAAAAGAAAAAATTCAAGCATAATTGAGCTACTAAGCAGTACATATCGGGTGTGATTTTTACTAAATTTAATATAAAAAAAGAAATATTAAAGCTTAAATAAGCATGGCGGATTGCAAATTAAAAGATTGGTTTTGTTTTATTTGTGGACATTTTACGCACCATCAAAGCAGAAGAAAAATATTCCCTACAATTGAAGAACCATATTTTCTTTTCTTTGGAATACGATTTTTATCTGAAGCTTGGATACCAAAAACCGTATGTACTACTTGCGAAAGTGGTCTTTTGACCTGGTACAAAGGCGGTACTAAGGCGCTGCCATTTTCTGCGCCTATTACATGGATTGAACCTGAATATCACAAATCAGATACATGCTATTACTGCGACATTAACTTACAGCATTTTTTTCATATAGTATGTTGAAAATATTACACGATGGCAACCCTAATTTGTGTTTCACTGTAGTCTAAAAGAACAGTTATTTTCTTCTATTGTTTTACCACTGTATTTTTCTAGACTCTAATGTATTCTACTTTATACTTTATCAGTTAGTTCTTAATAAAACTCTAAAGCGAATAGTCGTGTGTTTGATTGTCAGAAAAGGACGCTAACCAATTTAAATAACAACAGGTTATGGTGCCCAGTTACATGGACAATATTTTTTTTAAGAAGAATATATTGTATTGGTTAAGCGTGGTGAAAATTATTTAGAAACAAACGAAAAAAATCGAGATGAGCTCGCTGTATCAAATAGACAAGTTAGATGATACAAATTATGATTGTTGGAGCGTGCAAATGAAAAGTATATTAATCCATTCTGAGCTGTGGAGTGTTGTTGATGGTACCTTAAAGAAGGAAGCTGGTGAAGCAAAGTGGATTGCCAACAATGATAAAGCATTGGCAATGATTGTTTTAAGTGTTAAACCATCGCAGTTGAATTATATAAAAAATTTATAAACCAAGTGGTCCAGCCCGTAAAGTTACTCTTTATAAAAAATTGTTATCGTTAAATATGTCTGCTGGTATGAGTATGTCAGAATATTTAAATCCTTTTACTGACATTGTAGAAAAATTATCGGAGGTAAACATAGATATAAAAGATGAGCTTTTGGTAATTATATTGTTATCCAGTTTACCACAAACGTATGAAAATTTCGTTATTGCTATGGAAACCAGAGACGAACTTCCGCCCCTTAAAGTGTTAAAAGTAAAGTTATTAGAAGAGGGTGAACGAAGACGCCAAGAAAAGAAAACAACAGATGAGAGTAGTGAACCGTTAGCTTTTTATGCACAGGACAGTAAAAGAAACAATAAGAATAATTACAACAACAAACACATGAAGAAAAAGCTACAGTTTAATGGCAAATGTTTTAAATGTGGCCTGCATGGTCACATAGCAGCAAAATGTACAACAAAGAAAAACGAAGGTAGTAAAGCTGAACAAAGTAACGCATTTCCAATGCTTGCAGCTACAGACCCACAAACTATAAACGTAAATACATATACATACATATGTGTTGTGAGCGAAGTTTGTTTTTTAAATTTAAAGAGCATAAGGAGATTATTCAGTTAGCTGGTGAAAATTACATTGAAGGCGAAGGTATAGGCAAAGTAAAATTGAAATTCAAGAATTGTGAATTTATTCTAGGTGATGTGCTTTACGTACCGACAATGAAAGGTAATTTTTTGTCTGTTTACAAAATTACGGTGTAAAATTTAACAAAAAATCTGCCAGCATTATTTTCAAAGGAAAAATTATTTTTAATTTCGAGAAGAAAAATAAGCTATATGTAGTTGAATATCAAACAAGAAATAAATGTTTTTCTGCAGTTTTGTGGCACAACAGGTACGGACACCTTAATTATAAAAGTTTGTGTGAAGCTAAGAAAATGGTCCGTGGTATTGAAAATGTAATTTTTACTAAAGATGAAAAATGTTTAACTTGTATGAAAGCAAAAGTGTGCAGACAACCATATCCACAAGCGTCAGCGACAAGAGCGGAAAACGTTTTAGATTTAATACATACAGATCTGTGTGGTCCTTTTCAAAAACAATCGATTTCTGGTTCGAAATATTTTATTACGTTCATAGACGATAAGTCTAGGAGAGTTTTTGTTTATTTTTTGAAAACAAAAGACCAAGCTTTTGACAAGTTTATGTTATTTAAAAATATGGCTGAAAAACAAACAGGCCGTAAAATCAAGATGATTAGAAGTGATAACGGCGGCGAATTTGTTAATAAAAAATTTAGTATGTTTTTGGAAGATAATGGCATTGATCGGCAGTTTACTGTTCCTTATAGTCCCCCTCAAAATGGAGTGGCCGAATGTTTTAACCGTACTTTGGTGGAAATGGCCAGGAGTATGTTATTGCATACAAACATGGATGAAGTTCTGTGGGCCGAGGCAATTGCTACGGCTGTTTATATACGTAATCGATCACCGACAAGAGCGTTAGAAGGTGTAACGCCATATGAGGTTTGGAGTGGCAAGCAGCCATCGGTGAAACATTTGAGAACATTTGGTTGTACTGCAGTAGCGCTTGACAAAACACAACATGGCAAATTTAAAGCAAAGGGAAAAGAATATCGTATGATTGGCTATTCATTGACAGCAAAGGCGTATAGGCTTTATGATCCAACTACACATAAAGTGGTCGAAAAACGTGACGTTTTATTCGATGAGCCTAACCAGGTAACAAAAAATGTAGATAATTGTATATCGTTCGATCTATTTGGCCATGAACATAAAAAAGTTGAAGTTTCTGCTAAAATACCGTATGATGAAGATGAAGTTTCTAATTCCGAGGAAAATAATATTGGTCATAGCGAATTTTATGATAGCGCAGAAGAATTAGAAGACCTAGAATATTTTTCAAATGATGACGGTGAAAGACTGGTCACTGGTCCAGGTCGACCAAAAATTATTCGTACTGGTAGACCAGGCAGACCAAAGAAAGTATACAACGTTTTAAACTCAATGACTTGTGGTGATAGTGTAGATGTACCACAAAGTGTATCCGAGGCTATAAACAGTAATGAATCAAAGCATTGGATTGATGCTATGAATAAAGAATATAATTCTTTGAAGGCAAATAAAACTTGGAATTTAACAGAGTTGCCAGGTGGACAAAAAGTTGTTGGGTGTAAATGGGTTTATGCCGTGAAACAAGGTGATGATGGTAAAATTGAGCGGTATAAAGCCCGTCTTGTGGCAAAAGGTTGCAGTCAAGTGTTTGGAGTAAACTATAATGAAACCTTCTCACCGGTTTGTCGTTTTGCTACCATAAGGATGGTTTTGGCGATTGCAGTAGAAAAGAAAATGTATCTTCACCAACTAGATGTTTGTACTGCGTATCTAAATAGTGAGCTGACTGACGACGTATACATGAAGCAGCCTGAGGGTTACGAAGATAAAGCCCGCCCAAATCTTGTATTGAAGCTCAACAAAGCTATATATGGTTTGAAGCAATCTGGAAGGGAGTGGAACTCCAAAATAGACTCCGTGCTTAAAAACATTGGGTTCAAACAGTCTGATTATGAACCGTGTCTTTATAAAATGCATAGACAAGGTAAATTATGTTTAATTGTTATTTACGTTGATGATATCATTATAGGGTGTCAAGCCAAAGATGACGTTTTATACATCAAAAAGAAAATTTCCGAAAAGTTTGAGTGTGTGGACTCAGGACAACTTAAATTGTTTTGGGTATGAGAATTACTCGTGATGATGAACGTGGATCGATAACCATCGATCAATCACAATACAATTATTAAGGCAACATAGAATGGGTGAATGTCGAACAGCAACAACCCCATTGGATCCTGGTAGTAAACTCAATTGTATTGATGTATAAGAGTTGATACTAAAGAGTATCAGTCTATAATTGGTTCTCTGATGTTTCTTGCTTTGGCAACCAGACCAGACATTTTGCATTCAGTTTCGAAGTTGGCACAACACAATGTAGATCCACACAGTGAGCACTATGCAGGTATAAAGCATATTTTCCGTTATTTGGCAAGTACCAGTGAAATGAAATTGGAATATAAGGCAACTGGTGTACGACTTCATGGGTATGTGGACGCAGACTGGGGAGGCGATAAATTGGATCGCAAGTACATACTGGTTTTGTTTTTTATCTTGCTGGGTACGCTTTCTCTTGGGAATCCAAGAAACAAAATTCCGTTGCTTTAAGCAGTACCGAGGCTGAGTATATGGCCCTATGCACCGCAGCCAAAGAAGCAGTCTATCTAAGAGGAATTTTAAGCGAAATTGGTTATATGAAAGATGGGATGTCAATAGTCATCTATGGTGATAATCTAAGTGCGCAACAGCTTGCAAAGAATCCTGTCTATCATTCCAGATCTAAGCATATTGATATCAGATACCACTTCGTGCGAGAAGTTGTTGGCACCAAGGATATTGAATTGAAGTATGTGTCAACCGACAACATGGTGGCTGATGTTTTAACAAAGTGTTTAATGAGAGGGAAACATTCTAAATTTGTTAAAATGTTAGGTTTGAAATAGTTATTTATATTTTTTGTTGTAAAAGCACAAATTTGGATTGTGGAAGGGTGTTGAAAATATTACACGATGGCAACCCTAATTTGTGTTTCACTGTAGTCTAAAAGAACAGTTATTTTCTTCTATTGTTTTACCACTGTATTTTTCTAGACTCTAATGTATTCTACTTTATACTTTATCAGTTAGTTCTTAATAAAACTCTAAAGCGAGTAGTCGTGTGTTTGATTGTCAGAAAAGGACGCTAACCAATTTAAATAACAACATAATAAACCACTATTAAAACAAAATTATAATTTTTTTATAGAAGTTGGCGTGTAATTTTGCCAATTAATCGTAAAGAGCTTTATTTACAACAATGGTGTCTTTGGTGACCCCCACCGAAATTTTCGGGCAAACATTTTCGTAGAATATTTTAATCCTTAAATGTCCTTTTTTAAAGGATATTTTTTGATTTTCTCGAAAAAAAAGGGTCAAATTGACCCATAAAGAGACCAGTTAGAGGGTTAAGATCTTCCACAAAAATAATCCTCATACAATTCCACAATACAACTCTGACCATAAGAATTCTCTCAGACATTAACTTACAGAATTTTTTTCATATAGTATAATGCTCCCTTCGACCGAAAAATTAAAACTTTGACCCACTGTAAAAAAATACTCAGATGTGCTGGACCATAAGTTTGTTCTACAAAAATGATCTACTCAACATACCCTTTCAGAAATATAGGGTCGCTATTCTGTTCCAAAAATGCTGTTGACAGTGTAATTAATTCTATTTTTTCATATTTTGCTATAAATGCAGATATCCATTTTTTTATAATCGACCGTTTTTTGGTTTTTGCACTGAGTTGATTTGTGATTGTAGCCATAGCATTTGAAACATAGTATTATATCTGTGCCATCGAAAATTTTGCATTTCTCCCACCCAATATTTACTTTTTGTGCATCCATTACCCTTGTGTATGAGTTATTATCTATCTTTATTTTTGCGTTATAAATTGTTCGAGAATTTCTTTTATATTCATATACTTTAATTACTTCTAACTCACTTTCTTTTAATACATCATTTTGCCTTTTTAATTTTTCAATTATTTCATTTTCTGTTAGTTTAAACGTCATACCTGTGACTGTTATTTTCATTTCTGTTTGGTTTGGTACTTTGATTTCGTATGCATCGCTCATTTTATTCTGAATTGCCCCTTTTATTTTTTCTCTTTCTTCGTTGCTTTCACTTTGTATAACAACAGATCCATTTTTACGCTGTTCAACATTAATAATTTTCAAATTAGATGAATTCACTTTAGCATTTAGGTCTTCTTTAGTTTTTTTACCATCCTGTTTTTCTTTGGGTTTGATAACCAGGGGATTTTGTTTACTTTTATCTGGCAACGCCGTTTTGTTCTTTAATGCATCTGCGAATGATAACTTATTTGTTTTGGTATTTGATTCTGTTATTGCTTTCTTTATTTCATTGTTTATGTCAAAAGATTTTTGACCTTCATCTAATTTTTTAAGCCTCTCATCATATTTTTTTTCAATTGCTTCGGGAAGTTGTTTAATTTCGTTTTCATTTTGCTTTAGTGCCGCTTTAAATTCGCCTTTGTATTCAGCCAAATTTTCTTTATTTTCGGTTACACCATCTTGAATCTCTACAAGTGCTAAATCCACATTATGGATATATTGAAGACAATCATCACATATAAAACGGATATAGTTACTAGATTCAAGTATTCCCCGAGAGTATTGTTCTATTCCTGAATATTTTTTTGCATTATGGTAAACTTTTTTGCATATTCCTTCACACATAGTTCCCGACTCTCCACGTATTGCAGTTTTACATTGGTGGCAATCAGCCATCGCTGCAATTTTAAAATTCTAATTATTCACTTGAATATATGTTATCGGTTTTACATTTCTATTTGCACAAATGACAAAATATTTTATTTGTGGTTTTATAATAGTCCTGTCTATATTTACAACCAAATTATATTTTATTTTTAAAATTTTATTAACTTCAGTGTTTTTACCGTTATATTCGTGTTTCGTTTTCACGTTGTAATGAAAACCTTACTCCCGAAAACCACCGAATTTTTCTAAAAGCTCATGGATGGAAAAGATGAACTCATAGCAGCCGCTTTTACGAACCGAGGTCTAGTTTACATTAGACAGTTTGACGCTGATGAGGCGATCTGCATCTACAACTTGAATCAATTAAACCAGTTATTTCGTATTCAATACCCTAATGATGAAATCATACCTAGCTGCCACGATACTATATTACCAAATTCGAGTGATAGGTTATAATTTCAATTTTATAAAGTATTTATTTTCAAAATTTAAATTTAATATTCTTTTTTAATTATTTTTGCATTAAGGTTTTTTATGTCATATTTTTCTTCATAATGTTTTTTATTTAAAGTAATATTACTGCTTGCATTGCTATTCAAAATCTTTTTTATAATAATGGTTTTACCATATAGTAATAGGAGGATTGGTTCTAATGAAAATTTACACAATATGATCAGAATACTTTCAAGAAAAACTTCTGGTGTAAATATCTGCCATTTAAATGCACAAAGTTTGAACAACAAGATGGATGAATTTCGATTTATCTTTGAACAATCTGATATTGACATTTTATGTATTTCAGAAACTTGATTTGCCTCTGACATCTTAGATAGTGCTTATAAGCTTGTTATCGCCTTTTCCGAGCAGATAGATCATCAAATACTGGCGGTGCAGCTATCTATGTAAAATCATCAATATGCTGTAAACTTAAATGTAAATTTCTTGGAAATGAGAAAATTTAATATTTGTTTATTGAAATTTTTAACAACAATAGCCAAAAACTTCTAATTGGATGTGTTTATAGACCTAATAAGCTTTTGATCTAAGCCAATTCTTAGAGAAACTCTCAACATTAACTCTTGGCTATAGTGATGTAATTATTACTGGAGATTTCAACGAAAATATACTTGAAGATCATAGTTTTATGGAAGATATGAATGCCATTGTCCTCATACTTGTAAACAACTCTATGCCATTTTACTAGGACTGCAAGTACTCTACTTGATCTTTGTAAATAATCATTCCCAGCTTTTGTTTTTTGACCAGCTTTCAGCGTCTATGTTTTCAAAACATGATCTAATTTATATGTCTTATGACTATAATGTAGAAACCCAAGAAGAATTGAGGAGAATAACCTTTACAGATTTTAAAAACATAGATAATCTATCTCTAAGAAGTGAGCTTTCTATTATACCATGGAACCTAGTATTCTTTAGTATTTCTTTTTTACAAAATAATATTTATTATCTTTATGAGAAATATATTCCTATTAAAACCAAAATAATAAATAAAAACGGAAAACCATGGTTTTCAAATGAAATAAAATCTTTAATCGAGGAACGAAATCTGGCCTACGAACGATGGAAAAGATTTAAAACTGTGAACCTACACATTATTTTTAAAGACGCAAGACGAAGGGTTAACTCCAAAATTCGTATCGCAAAATCAGCGTTTTATGAAGAAAAGTTAAAATCAGCCGTTTGCTCAAAAAAGAAATGGAGGGAAATTCGCAATAGGGGTGTTGTTAATAATAATAGCGCAGATGTTGAGACCACAATTGATGTAAAACAATTAATCTACGATTTTACAAATATCCCGATGCCTGAAGTAAATGTTAACTTTTATAACCCAAATCCTACTAATGTTAATACAACAAATGCCAACAACAGCAATGACTACCAAAATCTACAATGTTTTGAATTTATAAATTTTACCCAAGAAGACGTTTTAAAATCTATTGTGAGCATTAAATCAAATTTGGTTGGCTATGATGAGATTCATCCGAAATTTGTTAAATTGATTCTCCCCTACATTCTTCCACACATAACTCATTTGTTTAATACGATTACTACATCTACTTTCCCATCTACGTGGAAACATGCAAAAATAATTCCTATACCTAAAGCTGATAAGACATATAGACCCATTACCATATCATTCAAAAGTTTTCGAACGGCTAATTCACACTCAGATAAGCCACTTTTTCGATGATAACTCTCTACTTACCAATAAACAATCTGGCTTCAGACCCAAACACAGTTGTATCTCTGCCTTAATCGATGTAACTGAGGATCTAAGGGAAAACATTGATAGCAACAAGATTTCTTTTTTAATTTTGCTTGACCATTCTAAGGCATTTGACTTAGTTGAACACTCCATTCTTTGCCTTAAACTAAGACGCATGTTAAACTTTTCAACAACCGCTGTAAAATTGATTACTTCATACCTATCTGATAGAAGTCAGTCAGTATACAATGGCTCTAACAAATCTAACAGTCGCTCAGTATCTAGAGGTGTGCCACAGGGTTCTATACTCGGTCCACTGTTATATGCAATATATTCCAACGATCTTCCCCCACGGATCAATTACTGTGAAATACATATGTACGCAGATGACGTACAACTATATATTAGCTGTCAACTAATGTCATTGAATGCATTAAAAAAATAAATTATGATCTCAATAATATTAAACAATGGGCATCATCAAATGGTCTTTGCTTGGATGCTAAAAAATCTAAAGCTGTTATAATTGGAAAAACTAAGTCACTTCTAACCACCTTACCACCAATCCTGATTGATAACTCTAAAATTGAAATAGCTGAAACTGCCAAAAACCTTGGTGTAATTTTTAACAAAAAACTCACATGGTCTGATTACAGCAATGCTATATGTGGGAAAACATACGCAATGTTGAGAAATCTGTGTTTGACGCAGTATTACACACCTTTTAAAATTCGCATGCTACTTGCCAAAACCTACATATTACCAACACTCTTGTGAGTTTTGGATATGAAAAGACTTAGGCCCATTATTATAACTTGCCGATAGCTAAAGTTAGGATGTTAACGGACAGATTATTAGTTTTTCGTTATTATAAGTATACTTTAACCTAAAAGTGACCGATAAGCTAAAGGTAAGTTCATCTTACCTTGTAACTTTTAACGTAAGGTTTAAGCATTTGAAGTTGCCACATTTTCTGCTCTGCAGTGTAGTTGCCGTGTAGTTTTTTGACCGTATCTTTGCTGCTTGGTTTATTTCTGTATTCGGCGTCGAAAATGTAAATTTTTTACACCAAACATTTTGATCTTTTACACAATTCGAAGAAATTTTGTTTTTCGTTTGTATTTTTTGTTTGTTGTAAGTAAATAAATAAATAAAAATACGTCGTTGCCACTACATATTTTAAAAAACTATTTTAATTTGTCAAAAGTAATCGGTTTTTGCTCTGGTAATGCCATATTTTCAAAAAACTTAATTTTATTTTAAAAGGAAGTTGTAATAACCAAAAAAAGTTAAAGGTCACTTTATTCCTCACTTTAGCTAAAGTTACCTTTAACTAACACGCACCTTAAAGGCAAGTTATAATATTGGGCCTTAATGTAACATATAATAATATTGCCAAGTACGTGTTTGGCCGCGGCAGACGCAGTAGAATATATTAATACTCAAAACATATTTGTAATGTGTCATTTTAAAATCTACTTAAGTGCCGTACATTATTATTTTTACATAAAGTGGTTTACACAAAACAACCTGAGTATCTATACAAAAGGATTGTCTTTTCAAGATCTGATAGAGGAAATA
Organism: Eustalomyia histrio; assembly: GCA_949748255.1. Taxonomy (NCBI): domain Eukaryota; kingdom Metazoa; phylum Arthropoda; class Insecta; order Diptera; family Anthomyiidae; genus Eustalomyia; species Eustalomyia histrio. The sequence continues at coordinate 81,526,505 of OX456523.1, read as the reverse complement.
ATATCAATACCATTTCTCATTGAAGGACTATATCTGAAAGACACTTCTTCTTGAATGCGATTCGACTTTGGCGCCAACTTCACCCAAATATTTAAATTATAAGCAATGCAATGCAGTTTAAATTGACAATTTTTAACCATTTAGAATAGAAAATAATATTCACAACTAAATTTTAATTTCACAATTTAAATTAGTTTTTGTTTTTATTTGTCAATATATGTTTTAATGCCTAAATATCAATAATTTACATATCTTTAATTTATCTTTTAATAAATATTAAGTATTATTTAATTTTATTTTGCCAAAAACAAATTGTTACACTATCTTCCCAGTACTATAATATAAGACTAGTTCTTGTTGTGCTGTATTGAACCAAGTTATAAATAAATACGTGAACCACATTCGTCACTAATTGGCTATGTAAATTTAGAAGGCAAAGGCGAAACCTCCAAAGCGAAACAAGCCGAATTGATTGCATTTTTCAAATCTAAAAATCTTTCACTTGAAAATTTAATTGCCGTCTGTAGTGACGGTGAGGTGGCAAAAACTGGCACATCTGGAGGTGTATTGCGTCTCATCGAACGCTATCTAGATAGACCAATACATTGGTTTATCTGTTTACTTCATTTCAACGAATTGCCGTTCCGACATCTGTACAACGCTGTCGAAAAATCGGCCACTACTGCACCGACAAAAAGCATTGGATCGTTAGCTCAAAGGATAGATATTTGCAATACATTACAAGTAAATATCATAACTTTATGTACTTCTTTCTCTATACGATATAGTTTTGTAATTTTTTTATTGAAATAATCTAAAAATTTTTCAGGTTATCGAAAATTTTTAACTTATTCCACTTGAACACATTCCTCCAATGAGTACAGATGCCAAAAATTAACTTTCCACGAACGATAAATATCTATACCAAATTGCCCAAGCCGTTTCAAATGGTAGTTGCTCAATTAATCTTGCAAACATTAAAACCGGACCGGTAGGACATTCGAGATGGATAACAAAAGCTAGTAGATTGCTCCGTGTGTATATTGCGACAGAAAACCCATCACAAAATTTACAAATTTCGGCAAGGTACATCATGAAAGTGTATGTTCCCATGTATTTCAACGTCAAATACTACAATTCGGCTGTATACGGTAGTGCTCTGCTTGGAAAATTCATCCAGTGGACGCAATATTTATAAGACAACTTACGTAACATCGTAAATCCCGTAATACAGAACAATTCCTATTTCGCACACAGTGAAAATGTTTTGTTGAGCATGTTATTCGATGATTGTAAAGAAATTCGTATATTGGCACTCAAAAAAATATTGTATATTCGCGACAACGTATGCGATTTAACTGAGCTTCGCGAATATGTAAAATCAAACATCAATTTTGATTGTACGGATTACGTTCACATGATCGATTTAGAGGACGAAGCATTGTTATTTGAACCGCCATTTACAGGAAAATTCCGTATGAGCATTCACAACAATACCTCGAATGTGTAGAAGATGAAGTTCCACCATTTCCAGGCCCACTAATACCTTGTCATATTCAAGGTACGGAGCGTCATGTCCAGCTACTAGCTAGTGTTGCTAAGCGCTCAATCGACAAAAACCGTGAAGGCCGAAAGAAAGCGCCTCGTATGGAATCTCGAAAAGATTTGGAAGGCAATCTACACTGAAATACACTGAATTGGAATTTTTGATGTGAAATCGTTTAAAACAATAATTGCTTTCTTCTGGATTCATACCTTGTCTCTACCAATACAATTACTTTGTACTTTAAATGAATTTCTCATAATTTTCAAAATTAATATTGAACAAAACAAAAAAACATTATATTTTTGGATAAAAAAGTGGAAAAAAATAAAGAACATTTTTATGATTTTGCGCTATGAACAACTGAAAATGTTAATTTATCAATATTTTCACGAAAAATTTACACTTTCACAAGGCCAAAACTGCCCGAAGGAGCGTTCCAATGCTTTTGCGATGTACTAGAGAGTTCTTAACTATTGTCTTGGCTACAATTTTTGTCTTAGTATTGGATCGAAAATTTCAATGGTTTGGCTGTTATAGGGCAAAATATCCATATGGATGACTGGTTTTCCTTCTTGGGGAACTCGTCATGTTACTGCAGGATCTATATACAATGCAAAGCAAGAGTCATGGTACCACTGTCAAAATAAAAATCTCCCCAAATTTCTCAAAAATTACGTAACTGAAATTGTGACACTTATTTTTATTTTGTGTATTCACTTTTATACTACCGCAAATCCAAAAAATATTTCACTTAACTAGAAGTTTGTTATTAAGATAGTAGCTTTAATTAACCACATAAGGCCCTAATGGCTCGGTTATGTAAATGAAGATTTAATAAAAAAAAAAAAAAAAAATAAAACTTATAAAAATTGTAGACCAATATAACTCCATATTTAGGCACAGCATAAGTCATGGTACCCCTAGTCAAAACGGTTTTATATTTGATTTACCCTGTAAAATTTGATTGCAATTTTGTTGGCATCCCTTAGACCTTTGTTGATTCCCTTTAAAAAAAAACGTAGCGGTACTTTCCAAGTTTTCAAGAAGCATTTGTTTATGACAAGAAGTAAAGTCAAGTAATTTTTTAAAATGTCAATAAAAGAGCGAAAAATAATAATTAATAGTCACGAAATGGGTAAATCATACACCAAAACTGCTGAAATTATAAATATGAACAAATTAACAGTACAAAGAGTTATAAATCTTTTCCAAATATGAAGAAGGATTGAAAATAAGCCACGAACAGGCCGTCCACTAAAGCTCAATAATTAAGATGAACGAAAAATTTAAACGATTATTAAAAAAGACCCATTCTGAAGTATACCTAAAATATCTTCGTAGTTGAAGGAACCATACATTCTGTAGGCCGGTTAAAATGCTCGCAAGAAGCTGCACTTTAGCGTAACAAATAGAAATAGCTATGGATTCGGAACGGAATATACAATTAAAGCAAACGTCTCTTGGGTAAAAGTAATTTTCTCAGACAAATCAAAATTAAACATTTTTGGATCGAACGGACGCGAATTGGTGTGTGCGACGAGCTAAATACAAAGAATATTATAAAAACTTTGAAGTATGGAGAGGCTGGAGTAATGGTATGAGATTTCATGTCAATAGTGATCATTGAGGAGACAATGGACAAATCAGTTTACATGAACATTCTGATAGAAAATCTTTATCAGAATGCTGAAAACTGAATATTCGACATAGTTGTTATTTGGAATAGGACAATGATCCTCAGCATACACCAGCTGATGGTAATATGTGGATCGCAAATAACACACCACATATCATACATGGGACAACTGCATTGATTTGACTAATTAGTTGATGCTTTCATTACCATTACTAATGTAACAATCAAAAGAACAGATTACCATTATTAATTGTCTTTTTATGTGTTAATATTTATGTTTGGGTGTAAATATTTGTATATTTAATATTGTAACGCACGTATTATTACTTATTTATATATATTGTTATTTTGTCTTTTTGATATTTTATTTTATATTGACTTGCCTTATTTTATGTCATGTTTATTGATTATTTTGTCATTAATTTAATTATTTGATTTTAATTTCAATCTTTACATAATTTATTAATTGTTTCCTTTTTGATTATTTTATATGAGTTGCATTATTTCAATTAATAAGTTCAATGATTAACGATCTAAAGAATACTTCTTAAAATGCAGCTATGTTTGTAATAATTATTGTTCTAAGCATTGTTCTTAAAAGAGAGAAGAGATTAAAGTAATTTCATTTTTGTCATTGCGTAGGCTTTATGTTTTATAACCGTAGCTTAAAAATTCATTCGATGTTCAACTGTTAAGGAATAAAGTCAATTATATATTAAGGCGGACATCTCCTGTGTTTATTCTAAATATAAAATAATAAAACAGTACTTTATGTGATACGCAAGTAGACTTTAGGCTCTTGTGGATTTTTAAAGTACAATAAAATATTAACAGGTGTGGACATAATTGGACATTTTTGTCTGTTGTCGTCCCTCCTCATAATAATTAATAAAAAAAAATCATAACATTAATAAAATCTTGGAAAGGGATCTCTCAGCCGGGTATCATCTTCCTTCAATATATTTTTTTATTATTATTTTCTGTATAAAACTACTTTGATAATTTTTTTTTTATTTCAATAAATTTATAACCGAGCCCATGAGGCCATATATGGTTAAAAAGACTACTAATTTTTCAAATCGTATAAATTTTTCTTAAACAAATGATTTTTCAATCAATTATAATTAGTTTTTTATGCATTTTTGCCATTAGTAATTAAATTATTTTCATTTGCATAAGTGTCAACTAATGGTAATGAAGTTTCAATGGTAATGAAAAATTCCCAAGTATGCCACATATGCGAAAAACCCCACTCAAAGTCCCGATTTGAATCCTATTGATCACTTGTGGGATAATTTAGAAAAACGCATACGAAATCACACTGTTTCTAGTAATGTCCAGCTAAAGAAAATAATTTAGACTGAATGAGGTCAAATATACGAGAACTACACAAAAAAGATTGTGCCCTCAATGCCGACATGTTTGATTAAAGTACTGTGACTTAAGGCATAACCTACTAAGTATTAGGTAAAGCAATCCAGTTCAAAAATCACAAAATTTTAATAAAGTTTTGTTATTTTATTTCAGGGGTACCATGACTTTTGCTTTGCAAAGATATGAAGTTGCCATGATCTTTATTTTTATACCCTTCACCACAGGTGAAAGGGTATATATAAGTTTGTCATTCGGTTTGTAATTTCTACAATATTGATCTTAGACCCTATAAAGTATATATATTCTGGGTCCTTATGTAGAGCGAAGTTGATTTAACGATGTCCGTCTGTGTGTAGAAATGGGGTTTCCGAAGACCCCAGACACGATGAGAACTTGATTGTTATATATTTCTGTTACATGTGATCCATTTCTATTTGCTATTGAAAATCAGCCAGATTGGTTGATAAATAGCTGAGATATTAGCAAAAACCCACGACTACCTCTAATTTTTTCCGTAAAATCCCTTTCCGTAAAATCTCTTATATGTATGTTGAATTTTACGCATAACAAACACATCCATTTGTTGAAATTCTTTTCTTTCACCTCTTCACCTTTTATACACAAACAACAAACCCATACAAAGATTTTTCATTTAAATAAAACCCAAACAAATCTGTTTTAAACGAAAACTGTTTATTTTTTACTTCTATTAATGACGGTTACGTATGAGCTTCAATGGCTCAGTGGTCTAAGCGCTATGTCACAAATACTTTTTTCTCTTAGGGCGGGGATCGATCCCCCCGTCTATTCAACTTTTTTGTACAATTTTTTTTATAGTTTCTTAAGACTTTTTTTTTTGTTTCTCTTTGAGTGCAACTATTTTAGGCCATAACTTATAATAATTTATAAAACCAATTTTTATAAACTATTTTCCTTCAAATTTTTAAAATTAAGCTAAAGAAATTAAAAACATTTTTTAAAAAAAGCGAAATAATATTCCAAATGCAAATTTGCCAGCTAAATCATACGTTTTTATAGAAATAAAATACATGTAGCTCTACTGATTTCTTTTAACGATTTGTATAAACAAATTTTTTGGTCGAACAGTTTTTTTTTACAACTAAAAAGATTGTTGAAAAAAAATATAACAACACTGATTGGCATTATGTTTGTGGTTGTTGTTTTTTATTTTTTTTTTTATTTTATTTGTTGAACTTCTTTTCTTTCACCTCTTCACCATTTATATACAAACAACAAACCCATACAAAGACTTGTCATTTTAATAAAAACCAAACAAATCTCTATTGAACGAAAACTGCTTATTTACTTCTATTAACGATGATTGCGCATGAGCTTTAATGGTTCAGTTGTCTAAGCGCTATGTCACAAATACTTTGTTCTCTTAGGCGCGGGATCGATCCCCCCCCCCCCAACGTCTATTCAACTTTTTTTTATATTTTCTCAAGACTTTTTTTTTTGTTTAGTTTTTGTTTGTTTAACATTAAATAATTAATTTAAATAAAGTTTAAAATTAATAATTAAATAATCCATAAATAGGCAAAAAACATCAAAATACAAACGGTTTTATTTATATCTTTTGCTCCGATTTAAAAGAATTTATAAAAAGATTTTTAAACCATTTTATTTCTCATATATTAAGAAAATTTTATACATAATTCCCCTTTGAGTGCAACTACTTTAGGTCATAACTTATAATTTATAAAAAAAAATTATAAACTATTTTCCTTAAAATTTTTAAAATTAAGCTAAAGAAATTAAAAATATTTTTTAATAAAAAAGCGTAATAAAATCCCAAATGCAAATTTGCCAGCTAAATCAAACACATGCACTTCTAGTTATTTCTTTTAACGATTTGTAAAAAAATATTTTTTTGGTCGAAAATAGTTTTTTTTACAACTAAAAAGATTTTTGAAAAAAATAATATGACAACACTGATTGGCATTATGTCTGTGGCTGTTATTCTTTTTTTATTTTATTTGTTGAACTTCTTTTCTTTCACCTCTTCACCTTTTATACACAAACAACAAACACATACAAAGATTTACCTAAAAACCAAACAAATTAGTTTTGAACGAAAACTGTTTATTTACTTCTTTTAACGATGATTGCGTATGTCCTTCAATGGCTCAGTGGTCTAAGCGCTTTGTCATACATAGTTTTTTTCTTTTAGTCGGGCGATCGATCCCCGTCTATTCAACTTTTTTTGTACAATTTTTTTTTACATTTTATAAAGACTTTTTTATTTGTTTTTTTTCGGTCAGTTTTTCTGTATATTTGTAGAACGGAAAGAGGAAATGTTCCAAAATATGGTACGATCATCTTGGTTATCAATACACAACATCTGACCATGTGGGCGGGATCTGTGAATTGGGCGTGGCACAAAATAGATTACTTTATATCTTAAGAACGGTAAGACTGAAATTAAATAATCCATAAATGGGCTAAAAACATCAAAATTTTAGAGCTGTAATATGACCTATGGATACGTCTTATTTATTTTAAAAGATCGAAAATCTTTAGTATAACATATTTGCTAAAAAACTCGGAAATATCAGTTCAGATACAAAAAGTTATTCCCATAACATAAATTTTTTTAAATTCCTATTTTCTGGAACCATAAATCTTCCCGAGTTCAAGTTTTATCCCCAAACTAAATGCTTAATTTTCTCTTAAAGGCGTCCGTAAATAAATCTATCCATTACATATATGTCTATATATAAACTTCAGTTTTTTCCCAACCATGTATATAAGATTCGGCATAGCCGAATTTAGCCGCTCTTACTTGTTTTATTTATTATTTAGATAAATAAGAAAAATATTCTTTTGATTTGTTATATGATATAAGTTCACATTACATAAAAATAAGTGTCATATCTTTTGTTACGTATTTTTTTAGAAATTACAAACGATTTTTTATCACAGCTAGGGTACCATGACTTGCTGTACACTGTATAACATATACACTCGGCCACATAAGTCTGCGTACAAAACATAAATACAAATTTAATATCAAATTAAGATGATAACTAGTAAAGGTACAGCTTTGATGTTTTTTATTTTCGTAGATATGCTAACGGTAATTACGTTGTGTGTTTTCTTTTTGCATTTGCAAATCTTAAACAAATTAGAAAATTAAAAGAACAAAAACATGTCAGTTGAAAGAGCTCATTCATCAATCCAGAGAGTTATAAATAATTTCAAAAAGTCTGGAGTTCTAGTATCAAAACCCCGTTCTGGTCGTCCTCCGATACTATCTCAGCGCGAGGAACGTGTTGTGGTGCAATCTGTGCAGAAAAATCCCAGATGAACTGCATCAAAAATTGCTGAAACTTTGCATACACAGTTTAATAAGGCAGTTTCCAATGAAACTGTGCGCAGAATTTTGAAAAAGGCCAACTATCGTAGTCGCGTAGCACGTAAAAAGCCGCTGGTATCTGTAGTCAATAGACAGAAACTAATTGCCTTCGCAAAGGAATACATTAATAAGCCTCCAGAGTTTTGGGAGAGGGTTTTGTTTTCTGATGAAAGCAAGTATTGCATATTTGGGATAAAAGGACGTCAGCTCATCTAGAGAAAACCCTGCACAGCGCTAAATCCCCAAAATTTAAAGCCAACTGTGAAACATGGTGGGGGTGGTGTGATGGTATGGGGCTGTATGGCCAGCAAAGGTGTCGGTAACTTGGAGTTTATTCCATCAACGATGGATCATAGTCCATCTGGATATTCTAAAAAAAAAAAATCTTGAGGAAATTGTTCAGAAATTAGGTATTGAAGAAGATTATTATTTTCAACAGGACAATGATCCAAAACATACCGCCCACAATACAAGACTTTGGCTTTTGTTTAATGTAAAAAAGCAGTTGAAAACTCCACCGCAGTCCCCAGACCTGAACGCAATCGAGCACTTGTGGGATTTACTCGAACGCAGAATTCGAAATCACGAGGAATGGAACAATATTAGCCCCGAATATACTGCAAAACTTGTTGCATCAATGCCAAAACGGCTTAGTGAAGTCCTTAAGCTTAAGGGTTATCCTACTTCTTATTAATATTTAGATAAGTGTATAAAAATGTGAATTTCTGCATTAATTTAATTTATGTACGCACACTTTTGACTAGTCATGAATTTAACAATTTTTACTTTTTTAATTCTCTTTATTTTTGTATAGCTTTATATATGCCTTAAACTTCATAGAAGTTCTCTTAGATACATAAGTATATAATAAAAATAAATTTCATTGAAATACCTTTTATTTTTATGTCGAAAATTAATGTTTTATTTCCATGGTTATTCTTGTACGCAGACTTTTGTGGCTGAGAGTGTGTTATATTTTTTTTTGTGTGCTAATTTAAGCAGAATGTTCCTCCGGTGTGCTGTTTTTAAGGTCTTTATCACGGTACTAATTTTGAGGAAGTTAAGTCTGCCCTTGACAAATCGGTTTCAAACGTTGTGTCCAAAATTACACGTTTTACAACTCCGTATTCCGTAAAGAACTCATACGACACAGGCCTGTTTCTGGTTACACTAAACGCGGGGAATTCACTATCAGATATTTCGCACATTAAGTATCTTTTAGTTTCATTTCTACTGCCTTTAACTAATGTACTAGCAAAATAGTGTCGTAAGAAACAAATTAATTTTCGCATAATTTACTTTACAAACATTATACATATTATCATATAAATATTAATAACAAAAAGAACTCAAAAAACAACAAAAGAATAGAATATATTACTTATTTGTTTTTTGTCAACAGAAGAGAGTGAGGGTGAAGTTAATTGGCAGGTATATCGATCGAGTAAACGAAGTATCTTCAGGTCTCCACCAACTCAAATAAATAAAAAGAGAGCAATTGTCGTAAATGAACCATGTTCTAGTAATAATAGATATCAAGTACTTGACGTCATAAATGAAGGAGATAAAGAGAGCGAGTTTGGTTTGGATCAAATAGCATCAACCACAACATCTTTACCTAAACCCCCACCGTTATTCATACCTAGTGTAGAAAATGTTTCTAGCACGATAAAAGATCTCTTTAAAATAATCGAACCAGCACAATTCACATATAAAGCATTAAGAGATAATCAGGTTAAACTTATGATTAAAACCATAGAATCTTACAAAAATATTGTAAATTTTTTTAATAAAAAACAAATTAAATTTCATACCTACCAATTTAAAACTGAAAGAGCATTTAGAGTGGTTATAAAAAATTTACATCCTACAACATCTGTGAATGACATTAAAGATGCTTTAGAAATGGATAATTATAAAGTGAGAAACGTCATGAATATCCCTAGCAGGATAACTAAAGATCTCTTGCCTTTATTTTTTATTGATCTTGTAGTGACAATAACAAAGATATATACAATTTAAGACATTTAAACAATGCGGCTGTTAAAGTTGAACCACCAAGAAAAGTAAAATAATTAGTACAATGTTACAGATGCCAGCAATTCGGCTATACAAAGGCATATTGCACCAAAAATTACCGTTGCGTAAAATGCGGCACTGAACACCCCACTGTCGAATGTTAGAAAAATAGAGACATCCCAGCTTGTTGTTCGAATTGTGGACTAGAACATCCAGCTAACTATCGTGGCTACAGAGTTTACCAGGCAATTATTAGAAATAAGAGTGAGGTTAGACCATATGCTCGCAATTATGCTTCAAATAAATATCAACAATCTTTTGTTGGTCAAACCGATTATCCTCAAAATAGCCAAACCCAAAATGACAACCGTAGATCTTACGCCGAAGGTTTAAGATCAAATAAAAGTGACGCAAACTCGTTTGCCAGATTAGAAGCACTAATGCAAAGTCAAATAGAACAAACAAATAATTCACTAAACATGATTTCTCTTTTGATAAATAAATTATGCGAATAGACCTAAGAATAGCAATATGGAATGCCAATGGCCTTTGCAATCATAGGCAAGAAGTAGAAGTTTTTCTTAATATTAATAAAATAGACATACTTTTGGTTTCAGAGACACATTTCACAAGCAAATCTTATTTCTACATAAATGGGTACGCGTTAATCAATACTAACCATCCTGACGACTCGGCACATGGTGGCTTTGCCATCCTTTTAAAATCAAAAATACCTTTCCAAATTATGCATGCGATTCAAGAAAGTTATCTGCAGTCCTCCATAATTTCTGTAATCAGCGAAAACAGTCCATTAACTATTGGAGCAGTATATTTTCCAACACGTTTTAATCTTAAAGCTAATGATTTTAAAAATTTCTTTCACAAACTGGGATCAAGATTTCTGATAGGAGGTGATTTTAATTCAAAAAACTCATGGTGGGGTTCACGGCTAAGTAATCCAAAAGGAAGAGAACTTTTAAAATGTATACAGAATGGTAACTTCTCAGTAATCTCTACAGGGAAACCTACTTATTGGCCATCGGACCCTCGGAAAATTCCAGATCTCCTGGATTTCGTTGTATATAATGGTATTCCAAGATATCATCTGGATATACTGGAATGTTTCGACCTCAGTTCTGACCATTCCCCAATATTGGTAACATACAGCACAACTCTATGTAACACTACGGATTATTTGTTTTCAAATAAAACTGAAAAAAATATTAACTTAAAAATTTCTCTGAAAACAGTAGATGAAATCGATGATAATGTTGAATTTTTTACTAATTTGTTACACGAAGCCTCCTATCTCTTAACGCCTAAAAACAACAACCTTACAAATAAATTTGTTCTGCCAACTGCAATCAAAGCTTTAATTAACAAAAAGAGAAAACTACGTAAAATATGGCAAACCAGTCATCATCCACTAGATAAGAGAAATTTTAATAGATGCGCCAAAGAATTGGCTCAACTTCTTCGACAATTTAAAAATAATTTAATTAAAAACTACCTAGAAAACTTAAATCCATTAGCCAGAGATGATCATAACCTTTGGAAAGCCACAAAGTATTTAAAGCGACCACAAAAAAGAGATCCTCCCATTAAGGATGAAAGCAATAAGTGGTTAAAATCTGACCAAGACAAGGCATTTAATACAGGTTCCTCATATGAAGCAAATATAGTAGAGTTTCCTGATTCACCCTGGCCAATGGATCTTCCGATTAAGCACATAACGCCAGCGGAAATACGTGACGAGATACAGATGTTGAACCCCAAAAAATCACCAGGCTATGACCAGATCAATGCTCAAATGCTAAAACATGTCCCAAAAAGGGGATTAATTTTTCTTACTTACATATTTAATGCTATGTTGAGACTGAGCCACTTTCCTTCACAATGGAAGTGTGCTATGATTATTTTGATACCTAAACCAAATAAATCTGAAAATAGCATTTTATCATACAGACCTATAAACTTGTTGGCAGCATTTTCGAAAATATTAGATTTTTAGATGTTGAACAAGCTTTCGATCGGGTGTGGCATACTGGGCTATTGTACAAGCTGAAGGAGTTTCTACCAACACCTTATTATTTACTTCTAAAGCCGTATTTATCTGAAAGACTTTTTTACGTTAAACATAATAAAAGTTGCTCTGATCTTAAACAGATACATTCTGGCGTACCACAGGGCAGCGTACTAGGACCCATCTTATATACGATTTACACATCTGATCTACCTATTTTCGACAACACTTTAGTGGCTACGTATGCAGATGACACAGCTATATTGGCAGCTAGTGAGTCGCCATCAAAAATCAAAAAATCCACTCAACGATATACAGAAGTGGATTACCAGGTGGAACATCAAAGTAAACTCGAATAAATCCAATCATATTACTTTTTCAATGAGAAAGGGAGATTGTGAAGCAGTCAAAATAACCCAGCAAAAAAAAATGGATGTCATTCTGTGACTATAACTTCTTTCATTACTTCCTAAACTTCAGTTGACATTCTTTTATGATTTTTTGGTGTTATTCTAAGGCACTTCCAAAAGCATTCATGTGTTCATATTTCAAATGCAGTGATCTGGATATAAACCCGATGCATATCTTAAAAAATCTTCATTACTTCTAAACCATAAGTTATAGTATATCGTATTTTTTTTGAACCTTAAGCATTTATTCAAATTGAGAAAATAGTTCTGATGCACTTTTTTAATTTTTTATTAAATCATTTTTTATATTTTAGTTTAAAATTTCATAACGGTTAGAATTTATGCAGTTTTGCAATTTTTATAAAAGTTTTGAAAAATTTTTTTGAACTTTAATTTGAAACTAGCTGGCCTGTCATTTGCATTTTTCAGCCTCAAATATTTATGGCGACGCAATCTGTGCATTTTTGCATTATGTATTTTATTTAGCACTACATCATTTCCAGTTTTATTTCAGAATTTACCAAAATAATTTTAAAATTGTGTAAAAATTATTTCAAATTGCCAAAAAAATGTTTTAAAATTGTGCAAAAATTATTTAAAAATGTTTAAAAATATTTTAAAATTGTCTAAAAATGATTAAAAATTGTACAACCAGTTTTTAAATTATACAAAAATATTTTAAAATTTGTTTAAAAATTCATTAAAATTTTTGAAAAATGTTTCAAAAATGATTTTTCCATAATGCAGAATTATTTATTTGTTTTAATAAAGAGTATTTGTATATCAATGCATACATTTCGCTTCTTTAAACTTATTTTTCTGCATTCTTATGAATTAAATTTTCATCAAATCTTAAATATTACAAAGTTTATGAACATTTTCCACTCATGCATCAGAATACCTAATCATTGTATTATCATTGCTTCCTAAGAGTAAAGTATAAGTAATGCTAGTAGCTACATTTGAATACTTCCAACCTATGACACACTAATGTTAAATTCATCGATGAAACCATTAGAAAAGAAGTGATGCCTTTGCCATAGTAGTGATGCTTTTATTGCTTCTTTGGCAGCTTCATTTTTGCTGGGTAAACAATGAAACTATCCCTCACACTAGTTGCTTCAAGTATCTCGGTATGTACATGGATCGAAGGCTCACTTGGAAAAATCACATCAGAAAGAAGAGAAAACAACTAGATATTCAGTTTAGAAAACTATACTGGCTTCTTCGTCCTAAATCCCAGTTAAGTACAGAGAATAAAATAGGAATTTATAAAGCAATACTTAAACCAATTTGGATATACGGTATTCATCTATGGGGTACAGCCAGCAACACTAACATAGAAATATTGCAAAGATTTTTATCCAAGACACTTCGGACTATTATAAATCTACCTTGGTTTGTCACAAACAACATAATTCACAATGATCTCAATATGCCAAAAGTTAAGGAGGAAATAAAAAGATTTTCTGCAAACTATTTAAAGAGATTAAATGATCCCTCTAACATATTAGCAATTTGCTTATTAGATGAAACCAATGAGACGAAGAGACTAAAAAGACTGCATGTATTAGATCTACCATTTAGAAAATAAACAATATATATATATATATATATATATATATATATATAACAATATATATTATTAATATTATCACACATATTATTGTAATATTTCCTACTGGTGATATTACATATTGATGTAATATACTACAGGTTATTGTAACTAATTTTTATATCTAGTTTGCTTATTACACAGTACAACAGCCAATCTGGGGGGTGAGAAATTCCAAGTCAGGGTGATGGTACTAGGTCAGTATAGTAAAACCCTCAAAGGGTTTGGCGTTCGTATGTGTCAGTTTTTTTTTTATGACCTTTTAAATTTTTTCCTTATCTTGATGTTTTTTCGCTTAGTTGTAACATTTTGGCAAAAACGTAGTTTAACATAACTCGAGAACCACTTGTCGGATTTTGATGAAACAAATTTAGAAAAATTAAGAATTACAATTTCTATACCGTTTTCCTATATGTGCAACACTTTCGAAGTTAAAAATGAATGTATGAAGGGAAAAAAGTATTTTTTGCCTAAAAATTTAAATATTTTTTTTTTAAAATTCATAAAAAAATCCAAAATGGAAAAAAGTGCCAAAACTAATTACTTTCGCGTAAAGTCACATAACTCATGAGCAAAAAAAAGGCATAGATCATGAAAATCAATGCACGCGTTTCTCATTTATTCACAATTAGGTAAATGTATGAATTTCAAATATGCACAACGTTATTTGGAGAAAACATTGACACTCACAAGCCGAACTCTCTCATATTTTTCTACTGTACTTAAAGAGAAATATTGATGTGGCAACACTGGTTCTGAAATGTTCACATAAAACATGCATTGTCATTATACTTCTTCTCTTTCTCACACTGGTTCTGTGATTTTTGTCATTCAACAAGTGCCGACGAACGCGAACAGTAAAAGTGATTTTTCTCCAGTTTTTTAAAAGTGAACAAAACTGAACAGAATATCGAACTGTGCAAGCCAGATATAAATAGCTTTTGCTACTGCTGTGGTCAATATGTCTCAACACATAAAAAAAGGGGAAATTTCAGTACTGATTTTGTTCAAACATACGAGATGTACTTCAACCAAAATGTTATAGTGAACGAAAATTGGGTACCAAATATAGTGTGTAAAAGCTGCTACAACCGTCTAATGGATTGGAAAAATAGAAGACGTGAAAGTATGCCATTCGGTATCCCAATGACTTGGACTAATCCTGGCGAAGGTCACAATCCATTAAATTGCTATGAATGTGCGAATAAAGGAGCCGCAAAAAGGATAAGAAAATCGTATAATTACGTCGGTGTTGCAAGTGCCGCAACACCATTGCCTCATTCGGACCACATTCCTGTGCCAAAAGCTTCTAGCCCAGATATTTTCTCTTCTACGACTGCTCCGACATATCATGCACGTGATGGGAGATCATCATGAGCCATCAGTATCCAATGAGCCAATTTTAATAAATCAAAATAAGCTTGATTCAATTGTTGCCAAGTTGGAGTTAACACAGCATAAATCGGAAGAGCTGGCTTCCATTTTGAAATCAAACAATTTGTTGGCACCCGGTGTGAAAGTCACAGCTTATCGAAGTCGTCAGGCAACACTCCAAAGTTTATTCCTTGTGAATGATGGAAAAACTTCTGCATATTGCCCGGATGTAGGAAAATTGATGGACGTAATGGAAATAAAATATGAAGCAGATGACTGAAGATTATTTATTGACAGTTCAAAACTCAGCTTGAAGGCGGTTTTACTGCATAAGACCAATAAAAAACCTTCAGTTCCAATCGCCTATAGTACAGAAACGAAAGAAACATATGATGCACTGGAAAATATTTTAAAAATGGTTAACTACGCCAAACATATGTGGCGCATATGCTGCGATTTAAAAGTTGTAGCAATGCTTTGCGGTCTTCAAAGCGGCTATATAAAATATATGTGCTTTTTGTGCAATTGGGACACACGATTTTCCGGTGACCAATATGCATGCCACGGATGGAAACTCAAAAAGCACATCAGGTTAAAAACGGCCAATATTATTCGTGAGCCTCTAGTGCCGAAGGAGAAGATATTGCTGCCTCCACTGCATATTAAACTTGGAATTGTTAAGAATTTTATCAAAACTGTCGCCAAAAGAGATGAAGTTTTCTTGTGTTTGAAACTAATTTACCCGAGACTCAGCGAAAGTAAAATTAAAGAAGGTAAGTTATAATATCACATTTATTTCCCATGATTTTCCATCTTAACAAATTAATTTTTTCCAATCAGGCGTAGTAAATGGTCCAGATATACGAAAGCTGATTAAAAATGACGCATTCAACAATATTTTGATTGACGCTGAATTGAATGCATGGCAGGCAATCAAAGAAGTAATAGAAGGCAAGTTTGGAAAGCATCGTTCTAACAACTACGATGTTTCTGTCGCAAGGATGTTAAGAGCATTCTCGGAAATTGGTGTCCACATGTCCTTGAAAATCCATTATTTACATCATCATCTGGACTACTTCAGCAAACAATTGGCTACCGAATCTGATGAACAAGGTAAACGCTATCATCAAGTTGCTATGCCATTTGAAATGAGGTAATACTGATTTTTTATTTTTTCAAACTCATTTTAATAAAACAAAAACTTACAGATATAGAGGCAAAAAGTCGCCGAGTGCAATAATTGCGGAAATTTGCTGGGGGAGTAAGCTTGTGTGGCAAGACAAGGATGATCTTGATGATAAAGAATTTTCAGGAGATTCAGAAGGGCCAACAGTGGAGTCACACATTGACATTATGTGTGGTTCAGAAACTGATGATAGCGATGAATGCGATGCCACTAGTCCCGAACAACCACCATCGAAAAAGTCTAGGCAATATTTATTAAAATAAATAAAAATAAATAAATAAAATAAAAATAAAAAATTATAAAAATGTTTACTTAATTTTTTTAGTAGTTTATGGCCAGAAGTCTGGAGTTATTGGGGAAAATTTATAAAATAAAGCGATAAATGACACTTTTTTGAATAAAAACAAATATCAATATTCTTGTCAAAATGGGATACCTTCACTTAATTGTAAATAAAAGCAGAACGCGTTAATCGATTTCTATGATCTATGTCGCATTTTGTTTATAGGTTATGTGACTTTACATGAAATTAATAACACTTGATCCTTTTTTCCGTTTTGGATTTTTTATGAATTTAAAAAAAAAAAATTTTAATTTTTAGGCAAAAAAATATTTTTTTTTCTCTACAAATTTATTTTTACCGGCAAAACTGTTGATTATAAAGAAAAACGTTATATGAACGGATTAAAGAAGATTGGTCAAACCGATTACCCTTAAAATAGCCAAACCCAAAATGACAACCGTAGATCTTACGCCGAAGCTTTAAGATCAAATAAAAGTGACACAAACTCGTTTGCCAGATTAGAAGAACTAATGCAAAGTCAAATAGAACAAACAAACAATTTACTAAACATGATTTCTCTTTTGATAAATAAATTATGCGAATAGACCTAATAGTAGCAATATGGAACGCCAATGGCCTTTGCAATTATAGGCAAGAAGTAGAAGTTTTTCTTAATATTAATAAAATAGACATACTTTTGTTTTCAGAGACACACTTCACAAGCAAATCTTATTTCCACATAAATGGGTACGCGTTAATCAATACTAACCATCCTGACGACTCGGCACATGGTGGCTCTGCCATCCTTTTAAAATCAAAAATACCTTTCCAAATTATGCATGAAATTTAAGAAAGTTATCTGCAGTCTACCATAATTTCTGTAATCAGCGAAAAGAGTCCATTAACTATTGGAGCAGTATATTTTCCAACACGTTTTAATCTTAAAGCTAATGATTTTAAAAATTTCTTTGACAAACTGGGATCAAGATTTCTGATAGGAGGTGATTTTAATTCAAAACACTCATGGTGGGTATCACGGCTAAGTAATCAAAAAGGAAGAGAACTTTTAAAATGTATACAGAATGGTAACTTCTCAGTAATCTCTACAGGAAAACCTACTTATTGGCCATCGGACCCTCGGAAAATTCCAGATCTCCTGGATTTCGTTGTATACAATGCTATTCCAAGGTATCATCTGGATATACTGGAATGTTTCGACCTCAGTTCTTACCATTCTCCAATATTGGTAACATACCTCTATGTAACACTACGGATTATTTGTTTTCAAATAAAACTGACGTTGATTCCTTTGCATACAATCAAAGCTTTAATTAACTTTATGTAACACTACGGATTATTTGTTTATAAATAAAACTGACGTTGATTCCTTTGCATACAATCAAAGCTTTTATTAACAAAAAGAGAAAACTACGTAAAATATTGCAAACCAGTCATCTTAAATCCATCAGCCGGAGATGATCATAACCTTTGGAAAGCCACAAAGTATTTAAAGCGACCACAAAAAAGAGATCCTCCCATTAAGGATGAAAGCAATTAGTGGTTAAAATCTGACCAAGACAAGGCATCGGCATTTTCTATTTATTTAAAAAAGGTCTTCAGACCATTCAACTTTAATACACGTTCCTTAAATGAAGCAAATATAGTAGAGTTTCATGATTCACCCTGTCCAATGGATCTTCCGATTAAGCACATAACGCCAGCAGAAATACGTGACGTGATACAGATGTTGAACCCCAAAAAATCACCAGGCTTTGCAGTATTTTTAGATGTTCAACAAGCTTTCCATCGCGTGTGGCATACTGGGCTATTGTACAAGCTGAAGGAGTTTCTACCAACACCTTATTATTTACTTCTAAAGCCGTATTTATCTGAAAGACTTTTTTACGTTAAACATAATAATATTTGCTCTGATCTTAAACAGATACATTCTGGCGTACCACAGGGCAGCGTTATAAACGATTTACACATCTGATCTACCTATTTTCGACAACAATTTAGTGGCAACGTATGCAGACGACACAGCTATATTGGCAGTTAGTGAGTCGCCAATAGATGCTTCGCTTCTAGTTTAAAATCAACTCAACGATATACAGAAGTGGATTACCAGGTGGAACATCAAAGTAAACTCGAATAAATCCAATCATATTACTTTTTCAATGAGAAAGGGAGATTGTGAAGCAGTCAAAATAAACAATGAAACTATCCCTCACACTAGTTGCGTCAAGTATCTCGGTATGTACATGGATCGAAGGCTCACTTGGAAAAATCACATCAGAAAGAAGAGAAAACAACTAGATATTCAGTTTAGAAAACTATACTGGCTTCTTCGTCCTAAATCCCAGTTAAGTACAGAGAATAAAATAGGAATTTATAAAGCAATACTTAAACCAATTTGCAAGATTTTAATCCAAGA
Organism: Eustalomyia histrio; assembly: GCA_949748255.1. Classification (NCBI taxonomy): domain Eukaryota; kingdom Metazoa; phylum Arthropoda; class Insecta; order Diptera; family Anthomyiidae; genus Eustalomyia; species Eustalomyia histrio. Next base: position 81,507,229 of record OX456523.1, on the reverse strand, counting down.
TTTTAAACCAATTGCAAAGATTTTAATCCAAGACACTTCGGACTATTATAAATCTACCTTGGTTTGTCACAAACAACATAATTCACAATGATCTCAATATGCCAAAAGTTAAGGAGGAAATCAAGATTTTCTGCAAAATATTTAAAGAGATTAAATGATCCCTCTAACATATTAGCAATTTGCTTATTAGATGAAACCAATGAGACGAAGAGACTAAAAAGACTGCATGTATTAGATCTACCATTTAGAAAATAAACAATATATATATATATATAACAATATATATTATTAATATTATCACACATATTATTGTAATATTTTCTGCTGGTGATATTACATATTGATGTAATATACTACAGGTTATTGTTTATTGTAACTAATTTTAATATCTAGTTTGCTTATTACACAGTACAACAGCCAATCTGGGGGGTGAGAAATTCCAAGTCAGGGTGATGGTACTAGGTCAGTATAGTAAAACCCTCAAAGGGTTTGGCGTTCGTATGTGTCAGTTTTTTTTTATGACCTTTTAAATTTTTTCCTTATCTTGATGTTTTTTCGCTTAGTTGTAACATTTTGGCAAAAACGTAGTTTAACATAACTCGAGAACCACTTGTCGGATTTTGATGAAACAAATTTAGAAAAATTAAGAATTACAATTTCTCTAATATGTTTCTATACCGTTTTCCTATATGTGCAACACTTTCGAAGTAAAAAATGAATGTATGAAGGGAAAAAAGTATTTTTTGCCTAAAAATTTAAATATTTTTTTTTTTTAAATTCATAAAAAGATCCAAAATGGAAAAAAGTGCCAAAACTAATTACTTTCGCGTAAAGTCACATAACTCATGAGCAAAAAAAAGGCATAGATCATGAAAATCAATGCACGCGTTTCTCATTTATTCACAATTAGGTAAATGTATGAATTTCAAAAATTTGCTCCAGATATGCACAACATTATTTGGAGAAAACATTGACACTCACAAGCCGAACTCTCTCATATTTTTCTACTGTACTAAAAGAGAAATATTGATGTGGCAACACTGGTTCTGTAATGTTCACATAAAACATGCATTGTCATTATACTTCTTCCCTTTCTTACACTGGTTCTGTGATTTTTATCATTCAACAAGTGCCGACGAACGCGAACAGTAAAAGTGATTTTTCTACAGTTTTTTAAAAGTAAACAAAACTGAACAGAATATGGAACTGTGTAAGCCAGATATAAATAGCTTTTGCTACTGCTGTGGTCAATATGTCTCAACACATAAAAAAAGGGGAAATTTCAGTACTGATTTTGTTCAAACATACGAGATGTACTTCAACCAAAATGTTATAGTGAACGAAAATTGGGTACCAAATATAGTGTGTAAAAGCTGCTACAACCGTCTAATGGATTGGAAAAATAGAAGACGTGAAAGTATGCCATTCGGTATCCTAATGACTTGGACTAATCCTGGCGAAGGTCACAATCCATTGAATTGCTATGCATGTGCGAATAAAGGAGCCGCAAAAAGGATAAGAAAATCATATAATTACGTTGGTGTTGCAAGTGCCGCAACACCATTGCCTCATTCGGACCACATTCCTGTGCCAAAAGCTTCTAGCCCAGATATTTTCTCTTCTACGACTGCTCCGACATATCATGCACGTGATGATCCCCCATATGAGCCATCAGTATCCAATGAGCCAATTTTAATAAATCAAAATCAGCTTGATTCAATTGTTGCCAAGTTGGAATTAACACAGCATAAATCGGAAGAGCTGGCTTCCATTTTGAAATCAAACAATTTGTTGGCACCCGGTGTGAAAGTCACAGCTTATCGAAGTCGTCAGGCAACACTCCAAAGTTTATTCCTTGTGAATGATGAAAAAACTTCTGCATATTGCCCGGATGTAGGAAAATTGATGGACGTAATGGAAATAAAATATGAAGCAGATGACTGAAGATTATTTATTGACAGTTCAAAACTCAGCTTGAAGGCGGTTTTACTGCATAAGACCAATAAAAAACCTTCAGTTCCAATCGCCTATAGTCCAGAAACGAAAGAAACATATGATGCACTGGAAAATATTTTAAAAATGGTTAACTACGCCAAGCATATGTGGCGCATATGCTTCGATTTAAAAGTTGTAGCAATGCTTTGCGGTCTTCAAAGCGGCTATATAAAATATATGTGCTTTTTGTGCGATTGGGACACACGATTTTCCGGTGACCAATATGCATGCCACGGATGGAAACTCAGAAAGCACAGCAGGTTACAAACGGCCAATATTATTCGTGAGCCTCTAGTGCCGAAGGAGAAGATAATGCTGCCTCCACTGCATATTAAACTTGGAATTGTTAAGAATTTTATCAAAACTGTCGCCAAAAGAGATGAAGTTTTCTTGTGTTTGAAACTAATTTACCCGAGACTCAGCGAAAGTAAAATTAAAGAAGGTAAGTTATAATATCACATTCATTTCCCATGATTTTCCATCTTAACAAATTAATTTTTTCCAATCAGGCGTAGTAAATGGTCCAAATATACGAAAGCTGATTAAAAATGACGCATTCAACAATATTTTGATTGACGCTGAATTGAATGCATGGCAGGCAATCAAAGAAGTAATAGAAGGCTTGTTGGGAAAGCATCGTTCTAACAACTACGATGTTTCTGTCGCAAGGATGTTAAGAGCATTCTCGGAAATTGGTGTCCACATGTCCTTGAAAATCCATTATTTACATCATCATCTGGACTACTTCAGCAAACAATTGGCTACCGAATCTGATGAACAAGGTGAACGCTATCATCAAGTTGCTATGCCATTTGAAATGAGGTAATACTGATTTTTTATTTTTTCAAACTCATTTTAATAAAACAAAAACTTACAGATATAGAGGCAAAAAGTCGCCGAGTGCAATAATTGCGGAAATTTCCTGGTGGAGTAAGCTTGTGTGGCAAGACAAGGATGATCTTGATGATAAAGAATTTTCAGGAGATTCAGAAGGGCCAACAGTGGAGTCACACATTGACATTATGTGTGGTTCAGAAACTGATGATAGCGATGAATGCGATGCCACTAGTCCCGAACAACCACCATCGAAAAAGTCTAGGCAATATTTATTAAAATAAATAAAAATAAATAAATAAAATAAAAATAAAAAATTATAAAAATGTTTACTTAATTTTTTTAGTATTTTATGGCCAGAAGTCTGGAGTTATTGGGGAAAATTTATAAAAAAAAAGCGATAAATGACACTTTTTTGAATAAAAACAAATATCAATATTCTTGTCAAAATGGGATACCTTCACTTAATTGTAAATAAAAGCAGAACGCGTTAATCGATTTCTATGATCTATGTCGCATTTTGTTTATAGGTTATGTGACTTTACATGAAATTAATAACACTTGATCCTTTTTTCCGTTTTGGATTTTTTATGAATTTAAAAAAAAAAAATTTTAATTTTTAGGCACAAAAATATTTTTTTTTCTCTACAAATTTATTTTTACCGGCAAAACTGTTGATTATAAAGAAAAACGTTATATGAACGGATTAAAGAAGATTGGTCAAACCGATTATCCTTAAAATAGCCAAACCCAAAATGACAACCGTAGATCTTACGCCGAAGCTTTAAGATCAAATAAAAGTGACACAAACTCGTTTGCCAGATTAGAAGAACTAATGCAAAGTCAAATAGAACAAACAAACAATTTACTAAACATGATTTCTCTTTTGATAAATAAATTATGCGAATAGACCTAAGAGTAGCAATATGGAACGCCAATGGCCTTTGCAATTATAGGCAAGAAGTAGAAGTTTTTCTTAATATTAATAAAATAGACATACTTTTGTTTTCAGAGACACACTTCACAAGCAAATCTTATTTCCACATAAATGGGTACGCGTTAATCAATACTAACCATCCTGACGACTCGGCACATGGTGGCTCTGCCATCCTTTTAAAATCAAAAATACCTTTCCAAATTATGCATGAAATTTAAGAAAGTTATCTGCAGTCTACCATAATTTCTGTAATCAGCGAAAAGAGTCCATTAACTATTGGAGCAGTATATTTTCCAACACGTTTTAATCTTAAAGCTAATGATTTTAAAAATTTCTTTGACAAACTGGGATCAAGATTTCTGATAGGAGGTGATTTTAATTCAAAACACTCATGGTGGGTTTCACATGCTATGCATGTGCGAATAAAGGAGCCGCAAAAAGGATAAGAAAATCGTATAATTACGTTGGTGTTGCAAGTGCCGCAACACCATTGCCTCATTCGGACCACATTCCTGTGCCAAAAGCTTCTAGCCCAGATATTTTCTCTTCTACGACTGCTCCGACATATCATGCACGTGATGATCCCCCATATGAGCCATCAGTATCCAATGAGCCAATTTTAATAAATCAAAATAAGCTTGATTCAATTGTTGCCAAGTTGGAATTAACACAGCATAAATCGGAAGAGCTGGCTTCCATTTTGAAATCAAATAATTTGTTGGCACCCGGTGTGAAAGTCACAGCTTATCGAAGTCGTCAGGCAACACTCCAAAGTTTATTCCTTGTGAATGATGGAAAAACTTCTGCATATTGCCCGGATGTAGGAAAATTGATGGACGTAATGGAAATAAAATATGAAGCAGATGACTGAAGATTATTTATTGACAGTTCAAAACTCAGCTTGAAGGCGGTTTTACTGCATAAGACCAATAAAAAACCTTCAGTTCCAATCGCCTATAGTACAGAAACGAAAGAAACATATGATGCACTGGAAAATTTTTCAAAAATGGTTAACTACGCCAAACATATGTGGCGCATATGCTGCGATTTAAAAGTTGTAGCAATGCTTTGCGGTCTTCAAAGCGGCTATATAAAATATATGTGCTTTTTGTGCAATTGGGACACACGATTTTCCGGTGACCAATATGCATGCCACGGATGGAAACTCAGAGAGCACAGCAGGTTACAAACGGCCAATATTATTCGTGAGCCTCTAGTGCCGAAGGAGAAGATATTGCTGCCTCCACTGCGTATTAAACTTGGAATTGTTAAGAATTTTATCAAAACTGTCGCCAAAAGAGATGAAGTTTTCTTGTGTTTGAAACTAATTTACCCGAGACTCAGCGAAAGTAAAATTAAAGAAGGTAAGTTATAATATCACATTCATTTCCCATGATTTTCCATCTTAACAAATTAATTTTTTCCAATCAGGCGTAGTAAATGGTCCTGATATACGAAAGCTGATTAAAAATGACGCATTCAACAATATTTTGATTGACGCTGAATTGAATGCATGGCAGGCAATCAAAGAAGTAATAGAAGGCTTGTTGGGAAAGCTTCGTTCTAACAACTACGATGTTTCTGTCGCAAGGATGTTAAGAGCATTCTCGGAAATTGGTGTCCACATGTCCTTGAAAATCCATTATTTACATCATCATCTGGACTACTTCAGCAAACAATTGGCTACCGAATCTGATGAACAATGTGAACGCTATCATCAAGTTGCTATGCCATTTGAAATGAGGTAATACTGATTTTTTATTTTTTCAAACTCATTTTAATAAAACAAAAACTTACAGATATAGAGGCAAAAAGTCGCCGAGTGCAATAATTGCGGAAATTTGCTGGTGGAGTAAGCTTGTGTGGCAAGACAAGGATGATCTTGATGATAAAGAATTTTCAGGAGATTCAGAAGGGCCAACAGTGGAGTCACACATTGACATTATGTGTGGTTCAGAAACTGATGATAGCGATGAATGCGATGCCACTAGTCCCGAACAACCACCATCGAAAAAGTCTAGGCAATATTTATTAAAATAAATAAAAATAAATAAATAAAATAAAAATAAAAAATTATAAAAATGTTTACTTAATTTTTTTAGTAGTTTATGGCCAGAAGTCTGGAGTTATTGGGGAAAATTTATAAAATAAAGCGATAAATGACACTTTTTTGAATAAAAACAAATATCAATATTCTTGTCAAAATGGGATACCTTCACTTAATTGTAAATAAAAGCAGAACGCGTTAATCGATTTCTATGATCTATGTCGCATTTTGTTTATAGGTTATGTGACTTTACATGAAATTAATAACACTTGATCCTTTTTTCCGTTTTGGATTTTTTATGAATTTAAAAAAAAAAAATTTTAATTTTTAGGCAAAAAAATATTTTTTTTTCTCTACAAATTTATTTTTACCGGCAAAACTGTTGATTATAAAGAAAAACGTTATATGAACGGATTAAAGAAGATTGGTCAAACCGATTACCCTTAAAATAGCCAAACCCAAAATGACAACCGTAGATCTTACGCCGAAGCTTTAAGATCAAATAAAAGTGACACAAACTCGTTTGCCAGATTAGAAGAACTAATGCAAAGTCAAATAGAACAAACAAACAATTTACTAAACATGATTTCTCTTTTGATAAATAAATTATGCGAATAGACCTAATAGTAGCAATATGGAACGCCAATGGCCTTTGCAATTATAGGCAAGAAGTAGAAGTTTTTCTTAATATTAATAAAATAGACATACTTTTGTTTTCAGAGACACACTTCACAAGCAAATCTTATTTCCACATAAATGGGTACGCGTTAATCAATACTAACCATCCTGACGACTCGGCACATGGTGGCTCTGCCATCCTTTTAAAATCAAAAATACCTTTCCAAATTATGCATGAAATTTAAGAAAGTTATCTGCAGTCTACCATAATTTCTGTAATCAGCGAAAAGAGTCCATTAACTATTGGAGCAGTATATTTTCCAACACGTTTTAATCTTAAAGCTAATGATTTTAAAAATTTCTTTGACAAACTGGGATCAAGATTTCTGATAGGAGGTGATTTTAATTCAAAACACTCATGGTGGGTATCACGGCTAAGTAATCAAAAAGGAAGAGAACTTTTAAAATGTATACAGAATGGTAACTTCTCAGTAATCTCTACAGGAAAACCTACTTATTGGCCATCGGACCCTCGGAAAATTCCAGATCTCCTGGATTTCGTTGTATACAATGCTATTCCAAGGTATCATCTGGATATACTGGAATGTTTCGACCTCAGTTCTTACCATTCTCCAATATTGGTAACATACCTCTATGTAACACTACGGATTATTTGTTTTCAAATAAAACTGACGTTGATTCCTTTGCATACAATCAAAGCTTTAATTAACTTTATGTAACACTACGGATTATTTGTTTATAAATAAAACTGACGTTGATTCCTTTGCATACAATCAAAGCTTTTATTAACAAAAAGAGAAAACTACGTAAAATATTGCAAACCAGTCATCTTAAATCCATCAGCCGGAGATGATCATAACCTTTGGAAAGCCACAAAGTATTTAAAGCGACCACAAAAAAGAGATCCTCCCATTAAGGATGAAAGCAATTAGTGGTTAAAATCTGACCAAGACAAGGCATCGGCATTTTCTATTTATTTAAAAAAGGTCTTCAGACCATTCAACTTTAATACACGTTCCTTAAATGAAGCAAATATAGTAGAGTTTCATGATTCACCCTGTCCAATGGATCTTCCGATTAAGCACATAACGCCAGCAGAAATACGTGACGTGATACAGATGTTGAACCCCAAAAAATCACCAGGCTTTGCAGTATTTTTAGATGTTCAACAAGCTTTCCATCGCGTGTGGCATACTGGGCTATTGTACAAGCTGAAGGAGTTTCTACCAACACCTTATTATTTACTTCTAAAGCCGTGTTTATCTGAAAGACTTTTTTACGTTAAACATAATAATATTTGCTCTGATCTTAAACAGATACATTCTGGCGTACCACAGGGCAGCGTTATAAACGATTTACACATCTGATCTACCTATTTTCGACAACAATTTAGTGGCAACGTATGCAGACGACACAGCTATATTGGCAGTTAGTGAGTCGCCAATAGATGCTTCGCTTCTAGTTTAAAATCAACTCAACGATATACAGAAGTGGATTACCAGGTGGAACATCAAAGTAAACTCGAATAAATCCAATCATATTACTTTTTCAATGAGAAAGGGAGATTGTGAAGCAGTCAAAATAAACAATGAAACTATCCCTCACACTAGTTGCGTCAAGTATCTCGGTATGTACATGGATCGAAGGCTCACTTGGAAAAATCACATCAGAAAGAAGAGAAAACAACTAGATATTCAGTTTAGAAAACTATACTGGCTTCTTCGTCCTAAATCCCAGTTAAGTACAGAGAATAAAATAGGAATTTATAAAGCAATACTTAAACCAATTTGCAAGATTTTAATCCAAGATTTTAAACCAATTGCAAAGATTTTAATCCAAGACACTTCGGACTATTATAAATCTACCTTGGTTTGTCACAAACAACATAATTCACAATGATCTCAATATGCCAAAAGTTAAGGAGGAAATCAAAAGATTTTCTGCAAAATATTTAAAGAGATTAAATGATCCCTCTAACATATTAGCAATTTGCTTATTAGATGAAACCAATGAGACGAAGAGACTAAAAAGACTGCATGTATTAGATCTACCATTTAGAAAATAAACAATATATATATATATATAACAATATATATTATTAATATTATCACACATATTATTGTAATATTTTCTGCTGGTGATATTACATATTGATGTAATATACTACAGGTTATTGTTTATTGTAACTAATTTTAATATCTAGTTTGCTTATTACACAGTACAACAGCCAATCTGGGGGGTGAGAAATTCCAAGTCAGGGTGATGGTACTAGGTCAGTATAGTAAAACCCTCAAAGGGTTTGGCGTTCGTATGTGTCAGTTTTTTTTTATGACCTTTTAAATTTTTTCCTTATCTTGATGTTTTTTCGCTTAGTTGTAACATTTTGGCAAAAACGTAGTTTAACATAACTCGAGAACCACTTGTCGGATTTTGATGAAACAAATTTAGAAAAATTAAGAATTACAATTTCTCTAATATGTTTCTATACCGTTTTCCTATATGTGCAACACTTTCGAAGTAAAAAATGAATGTATGAAGGGAAAAAAGTATTTTTTGCCTAAAAATTTAAATATTTTTTTTTTTTAAATTCATAAAAAGATCCAAAATGGAAAAAAGTGCCAAAACTAATTACTTTCGCGTAAAGACACATAACTCATGAGCAAAAAAAAGGCATAGATCATGAAAATCAATGCACGCGTTTCTCATTTATTCACAATTAGGTAAATGTATGAATTTCAAAAATTTGCTCCAGATATGCACAACATTATTTGGAGAAAACATTGACACTCACAAGCCGAACTCTCTCATATTTTGCTACTGTACTAAAAGAGAAATATTGATGTGGCAACACTGGTTCTGTAATGTTCACATAAAACATGCATTGTCATTATACTTCTTCCCTTTCTTACACTGGTTCTGTGATTTTTATCATTCAACAAGTGCCGACGAACGCGAACAGTAAAAGTGATTTTTCTACAGTTTTTTAAAAGTAAACAAAACTGAACAGAATATGGAACTGTGTAAGCCAGATATAAATAGCTTTTGCTACTGCTGTGGTCAATATGTCTCAACACATAAAAAAAGGGGAAATTTCAGTACTGATTTTGTTCAAACATACGAGATGTACTTCAACCAAAATGTTATAGTGAACGAAAATTGGGTACCAAATATAGTGTGTAAAAGCTGCTACAACCGTCTAATGGATTGGAAAAATAGAAGACGTGAAAGTATGCCATTCGGTATCCTAATGACTTGGACTAATCCTGGCGAAGGTCACAATCCATTGAATTGCTATGTATGTGCGAATAAAGGAGCCGCAAAAAGGATAAGAAAATCATATAATTACGTTGGTGTTGCAAGTGCCGCAACACCATTGCCTCATTCGGACCACATTCCTGTGCCAAAAGCTTCTAGCCCAGATATTTTCTCTTCTACGACTGCTCCGACATATCATGCACGTGATGATCCCCCATATGAGCCATCAGTATCCAATGAGCCAATTTTAATAAATCAAAATCAGCTTGATTCAATTGTTGCCAAGTTGGAATTAACACAGCATAAATCGGAAGAGCTGGCTTCCATTTTGAAATCAAACAATTTGTTGGCACCCGGTGTGAAAGTCACAGCTTATCGAAGTCGTCAGGCAACACTCCAAAGTTTATTCCTTGTGAATGATGAAAAAACTTCTGCATATTGCCCGGATGTAGGAAAATTGATGGACGTAATGGAAATAAAATATGAAGCAGATGACTGAAGATTATTTATTGACAGTTCAAAACTCAGCTTGAAGGCGGTTTTACTGCATAAGACCAATAAAAAACCTTCAGTTCCAATCGCCTATAGTCCAGAAACGAAAGAAACATATGATGCACTGGAAAATATTTTAAAAATGGTTAACTACGCCAAGCATATGTGGCGCATATGCTTCGATTTAAAAGTTGTAGCAATGCTTTGCGGTCTTCAAAGCGGCTATATAAAATATATGTGCTTTTTGTGCGATTGGGACACACGATTTTCCGGTGACCAATATGCATGCCACGGATGGAAACTCAGAGAGCACAGCAGGTTACAAACGGCCAATATTATTCGTGAGCCTCTAGTGCCGAAGGAGAAGATAATGCTGCCTCCACTGCATATTAAACTTGGAATTGTTAAGAATTTTATCAAAACTGTCGCCAAAAGAGATGAAGTTTTCTTGTGTTTGAAACTAATTTACCCGAGACTCAGCGAAAGTAAAATTAAAGAAGGTAAGTTATAATATCACATTCATTTCCCATGATTTTCCATCTTAACAAATTAATTTTTTCCAATCAGGCGTAGTAAATGGTCCAAATATACGAAAGCTGATTAAAAATGACGCATTCAACAATATTTTGATTGACGCTGAATTGAATGCATGGCAGGCAATCAAAGAAGTAATAGAAGGCTTGTTGGGAAAGCATCGTTCTAACAACTACGATGTTTCTGTCGCAAGGATGTTAAGAGCATTCTCGGAAATTGGTGTCCACATGTCCTTGAAAATCCATTATTTACATCATCATCTGGACTACTTCAGCAAACAATTGGCTACCGAATCTGATGAACAAGGTGAACGCTATCATCAAGTTGCTATGCCATTTGAAATGAGGTAATACTGATTTTTTATTTTTTCAAACTCATTTTAATAAAACAAAAACTTACAGATATAGAGGCAAAAAGTCGCGGAGTGCAATAATTGCGGAAATTTCCTGGTGGAGTAAGCTTGTGTGGCAAGACAAGGATGATCTTGATGATAAAGAATTTTCAGGAGATTCAGAAGGGCCAACAGTGGAGTCACACATTGACATTATGTGTGGTTCAGAAACTGATGATAGCGATGAATGCGATGCCACTAGTCCCGAACAACCACCATCGAAAAAGTCTAGGCAATATTTATTAAAATAAATAAAAATAAATAAATAAAATAAAAATAAAAAATTATAAAAATGTTTACTTAATTTTTTTAGTATTTTATGGCCAGAAGTCTGGAGTTATTGGGGAAAATTTATAAAAAAAAAGCGATAAATGACACTTTTTTGAATAAAAACAAATATCAATATTCTTGTCAAAATGGGATACCTTCACTTAATTGTAAATAAAAGCAGAACGCGTTAATCGATTTCTATGATCTATGTCGCATTTTGTTTATAGGTTATGTGACTTTACATGAAATTAATAACACTTGATCCTTTTTTCCGTTTTGGATTTTTTATGAATTTAAAAAAAAAAAATTTAATTTTTAGGCACAAAAATATTTTTTTTTCTCTACAAATTTATTTTTACCGGCAAAACTGTTGATTATAAAGAAAAACGTTATATGAACGGATTAAAGAAGATTGGTCAAACCGATTATCCTTAAAATAGCCAAACCCAAAATGACAACCGTAGATCTTACGCCGAAGCTTTAAGATCAAATAAAAGTGACACAAACTCGTTTGCCAGATTAGAAGAACTAATGCAAAGTCAAATAGAACAAACAAACAATTTACTAAACATGATTTCTCTTTTGATAAATAAATTATGCGAATAGACCTAAGAGTAGCAATATGGAACGCCAATGGCCTTTGCAATTATAGGCAAGAAGTAGAAGTTTTTCTTAATATTAATAAAATAGACATACTTTTGTTTTCAGAGACACACTTCACAAGCAAATCTTATTTCCACATAAATGGGTACGCGTTAATCAATACTAACCATCCTGACGACTCGGCACATGGTGGCTCTGCCATCCTTTTAAAATCAAAAATACCTTTCCAAATTATGCATGAAATTTAAGAAAGTTATCTGCAGTCTACCATAATTTCTGTAATCAGCGAAAAGAGTCCATTAACTATTGGAGCAGTATATTTTCCAACACGTTTTAATCTTAAAGCTAATGATTTTAAAAATTTCTTTGACAAACTGGGATCAAGATTTCTGATAGGAGGTGATTTTAATTCAAAACACTCATGGTGGGTTTCACATGCTATGCATGTGCGAATAAAGGAGCCGCAAAAAGGATAAGAAAATCGTATAATTACGTTGGTGTTGCAAGTGCCGCAACACCATTGCCTCATTCGGACCACATTCCTGTGCCAAAAGCTTCTAGCCCAGATATTTTCTCTTCTACGACTGCTCCGACATATCATGCACGTGATGATCCCCCATATGAGCCATCAGTATCCAATGAGCCAATTTTAATAAATCAAAATAAGCTTGATTCAATTGTTGCCAAGTTGGAATTAACACAGCATAAATCGGAAGAGCTGGCTTCCATTTTGAAATCAAATAATTTGTTGGCACCCGGTGTGAAAGTCACAGCTTATCGAAGTCGTCAGGCAACACTCCAAAGTTTATTCCTTGTGAATGATGGAAAAACTTCTGCATATTGCCCGGATGTAGGAAAATTGATGGACGTAATGGAAATAAAATATGAAGCAGATGACTGAAGATTATTTATTGACAGTTCAAAACTCAGCTTGAAGGCGGTTTTACTGCATAAGACCAATAAAAAACCTTCAGTTCCAATCGCCTATAGTACAGAAACGAAAGAAACATATGATGCACTGGAAAATTTTTCAAAAATGGTTAACTACGCCAAACATATGTGGCGCATATGCTGCGATTTAAAAGTTGTAGCAATGCTTTGCGGTCTTCAAAGCGGCTATATAAAATATATGTGCTTTTTGTGCAATTGGGACACACGATTTTCCGGTGACCAATATGCATGCCACGGATGGAAACTCAGAGAGCACAGCAGGTTACAAACGGCCAATATTATTCGTGAGCCTCTAGTGCCGAAGGAGAAGATATTGCTGCCTCCACTGCATATTAAACTTGGAATTGTTAAGAATTTTATCAAAACTGTCGCCAAAAGAGATGAAGTTTTCTTGTGTTTGAAACTAATTTACCCGAGACTCAGCGAAAGTAAAATTAAAGAAGGTAAGTTATAATATCACATTCATTTCCCATGATTTTCCATCTTAACAAATTAATTTTTTCCAATCAGGCGTAGTAAATGGTCCTGATATACGAAAGCTGATTAAAAATGACGCATTCAACAATATTTTGATTGACGCTGAATTGAATGCATGGCAGGCAATCAAAGAAGTAATAGAAGGCTTGTTGGGAAAGCTTCGTTCTAACAACTACGATGTTTCTGTCGCAAGGATGTTAAGAGCATTCTCGGAAATTGGTGTCCACATGTCCTTGAAAATCCATTATTTACATCATCATCTGGACTACTTCAGCAAACAATTGGCTACCGAATCTGATGAACAAGGTGAACGCTATCATCAAGTTGCTATGCCATTTGAAATGAGGTAATACTGATTTTTTATTTTTTCAAACTCATTTTAATAAAACAAAAACTTACAGATATAGAGGCAAAAAGTCGCCGAGTGCAATAATTGCGGAAATTTGCTGGTGGAGTAAGCTTGTGTGGCAAGACAAGGATGATCTTGATGATAAAGAATTTTCAGGAGATTCAGAAGGGCCAACAGTGGAGTCACACATTGACATTATGTGTGGTTCAGAAACTGATGATAGCGATGAATGCGATGCCACTAGTCCCGAACAACCACCATCGAAAAAGTCTAGGCAATATTTATTAAAATAAATAAAAATAAATAAATAAAATAAAAATAAAAAATTATAAAAATGTTTACTTAATTTTTTTAGTAGTTTATGGCCAGAAGTCTGGAGTTATTGGGGAAAATTTATAAAATAAAGCGATAAATGACACTTTTTTGAATAAAAACAAATATCAATATTCTTGTCAAAATGGGATACCTTCACTTAATTGTAAATAAAAGCAGAACGCGTTAATCGATTTCTATGATCTATGTCGCATTTTGTTTATAGGTTATGTGACTTTACATGAAATTAATAACACTTGATCCTTTTTTCCGTTTTGGATTTTTTATGAATTTAAAAAAAAAAATTTTTAATTTTTAGGCAAAAAAATATTTTTTTTTCTCTACAAATTTATTTTTACCGGCAAAACTGTTGATTATAAAGAAAAACGTTATATGAACGGATTAAAGAAGATTGGTCAAACCGATTACCCTTAAAATAGCCAAACCCAAAATGACAACCGTAGATCTTACGCCGAAGCTTTAAGATCAAATAAAAGTGACACAAACTCGTTTGCCAGATTAGAAGAACTAATGCAAAGTCAAATAGAACAAACAAACAATTTACTAAACATGATTTCTCTTTTGATAAATAAATTATGCGAATAGACCTAATAGTAGCAATATGGAACGCCAATGGCCTTTGCAATTATAGGCAAGAAGTAGAAGTTTTTCTTAATATTAATAAAATAGACATACTTTTGTTTTCAGAGACACACTTCACAAGCAAATCTTATTTCCACATAAATGGGTACGCGTTAATCAATACTAACCATCCTGACGACTCGGCACATGGTGGCTCTGCCATCCTTTTAAAATCAAAAATACCTTTCCAAATTATGCATGAAATTTAAGAAAGTTATCTGCAGTCTACCATAATTTCTGTAATCAGCGAAAAGAGTCCATTAACTATTGGAGCAGTATATTTTCCAACACGTTTTAATCTTAAAGCTAATGATTTTAAAAATTTCTTTGACAAACTGGGATCAAGATTTCTGATAGGAGGTGATTTTAATTCAAAACACTCATGGTGGGTTTCACGGCTAAGTAATCAAAAAGGAAGAGAACTTTTAAAATGTATACAGAATGGTAACTTCTCAGTAATCTCTACAGGAAAACCTACTTATTGGCCATCGGACCCTCGGAAAATTCCAGATCTCCTGGATTTCGTTGTATACAATAGTATTCCAAGGTATCATCTGGATATACTGGAATGTTTCGACCTCAGTTCTTACCATTCTCCAATATTGGTAACATACAGCACAACTCTATGTAACACTACGGATTATTTGTTTTCAAATAAAACTGACGTTGATTCCTTTGCATACAATCAAAGCTTTAATTAACTTTATGTAACACTACGGATTATTTGTTTTCAAATAAAACTGACGTTGATTCCTTTGCATACAATCAAAGCTTTTATTAACAAAAAGAGAAAACTACGTAAAATATGGCAAACCAGTCATCTTAAATCCATCAGCCGGAGATGATCATAACCTTTGGAAAGCCACAAAGTATTTAAAGCGACCACAAAAAAGAGATCCTCCCATTAAGAATTAAAGCAATTAGTGGTTAAAATCTGACCAAGACAAGGCATCGGCATTTTCTATTTATTTAGAAAAGGTCTTAAGACCATTCAACTTTAATACAGGTTCCTTAGATGAAGCAAATATAGTAGAGTTTCATGATTCACCCTGTCCAATGGATCTTCCGATTAAGCACATAACGCCAGCAGAAATACGTGACGAGATACAGATGTTGAACCCCAAAAAATCACCAGGCTCTGCAGTATTTTTAGATGTTCAACAAGCTTTCGATCGCGTGTGGCATACTGGGCTATTGTACAAGCTGAAGGAGTTTCTACCAACACTTTATTATTTACTTCTAAAGCCGTATTTATCTGAAAGACTTTTTTACGTTAAACATAATAATATTTGCTCTGAACTTAAACAGATACATTCTGGCGTACCAGAGGGCAGCGTTATAAACGATTTACACATCTGATCTACGTATTTTCGACAACACTTTAGTGGCAACATATGCAGACGACACAGCTATATTGGCAGAAGCTTCGCTTCTAGTTCAAAATCAACTCAACGATATACAGAAGTGGATTACCAGGTGGAACATCAAAGTAAACTCGAATAAATCCAATCATATTACTTTTTCAATGAGAAAGGGAGATTGTGAAGCAGTCAAAATAAACAATGAAACTATCCCTCACACTAGTTGCGTCAAGTATCTCGGTATGTACATGGATCGAAGGCTTACTTGGAAAAATCACATCAGAAAGAAGAGAAAACAACTAGATATTCAGTTTAGAAAACTATACTGGCTTCTTCGACCTAAATCCCAGTTAAGTACAGAGAATAAAATAGGAATTTATAAAGCAATACTTAAACCAATTTGGATATACGGTATTCATCTATGGGGTACAGCCAGCAACACTAACATAGAAATATTGCAAAGATTTTAATCCAAGACACTTCGGACTATTATAAATCTACCTTGGTTTGTCACAAACAACATAATTCACAATGATCTCAATATGCCAAAAGTTAAGGAGGAAATCAAAATATTTTCTGCAAAATATTTAAAGAGATTAAATGATCCCTCTAACATATTAGCAATTTGCTTATTAGATGAAACCAATGAGACGAAGAGACTAAAAAGACTGCATGTATTAGATCTACCATTTAGAAAATAAACAATATATATATATATATATATATATATATATATATAACAATATATATTATTAATATTATCACACATATTATTGTAATATTTCCTACTGGTGATATTACATATTGATGTAATATACTACAGGTTATTGTAACTAATTTTTATATCTAGTTTGCTTATTACACAGTACAACAGCCAATCTGGGGGGTGAGAAATTCCAAGTCAGGGTGATGGTACTAGGTCAGTATAGTAAAACCCTCAAAGGGTTTGGCGTTCGTATGTGTCAGTTTTTTTTTTATGACCTTTTAAATTTTTTCCTTATCTTGATGTTTTTTCGCTTAGTTGTAACATTTTGGCAAAAACGTAGTTTAACATAACTCGAGAACCACTTGTCGGATTTTGATGAAACAAATTTAGAAATACCGTTTTCCTAAAATGAATGTATGAAGGGAAAAAAGTATTTTTTGCCTAAAAATTTAAATATTTTTTTTTTTTTAATTCATAAAAAAATCCAAAATGGAAAAAAGTGCCAAAACTAATTACTTTCGCGTAAAGTCACATAACTCATGAGCAAAAAAAAGGCATAGATCATGAAAATCAATGCACGCGTTTCTCATTTATTCACAATTAGGAAAATGTATGAATTTCAAAAATTTGCTCCAGATATGCACAACATTATTTGTAGAAAACATTGACACTCACAAGCCGAACTCTCTCATATTTTTCTACTGTACTAAAAGAGAAATATTGATGTGGCAACACTGGTTCTGTAATGTTCACATAAAACATGCATTGTCATTATACTTCTTCTCTTTCTCACAATGGTTCTGTGATTTTTGTCATTCAACAAGTGCCGACGAACGCGAACAGTAAAAGTGATTTTTCTCCAGTTTTTTAAAAGTGAACAAAACTGAACAGAATATGGAACTGTGCAAGCCAGATATAAATTGCTTTTGCTACTGCTGTGGTCAATATGTCTCAACACATAAAAAAAGGGGAAATTTCAGTACTGATTTTGTTCAAACATACGAGATGTACTTCAACCAAAATGTTATAGTGAACGAAAATTGGGTACCAAATATAGTGTGTAAAAGCTGCTACAACCGTCTAATGGATTGGAAAAATAGAAGACGTGAAAGTATGCCATTCGGTATCCTAATGACTTGGACTAATCCTGGCGAAGGTCACAATCCATTGAATTGCTATGCATGTGCGAATAAAGGAGCCGCAAAAAGGATAAGAAAATCGTATAATTACGTTGGTGTTGCAAGTGCCGCAACACCATTGCCTCATTCGGACCACATTCCTGTGCCAAAAGCTTCTAGCCCAGATATTTTCTCTTCTACGACTGCTCCGACATATCATGCACGTGATGATCCCCCATATGAGCCATCAGTATCCAATGAGCCAATTTTAATAAATCAAAATAAGCTTGATTCAATTGTTGCCAAGTTGGAATTAACACAGCATAAATCGGAAGAGCTGGCTTCCATTTTGAAATCAAACAATTTGTTGGCACCCGGTGTGAAAGTCACAGCTTATCGAAGTCGTCAGGCAACACTCCAAAGTTTATTCCTTGTGAATGATGAAAAAACTTCTGCATATTGCCCGGATGTAGGAAAATTGATGGACGTAATGGAAATAAAATATGAAGCAGATAAATGAAGATTATTTATTGACAGTTCAAAACTCAGCTTGAAGGCGGTTTTACTGCATAAGACCAATAAAAAAACCTTCAGTTCCAATCGCCTATAGTACAGAAACGAAAGAAACATATGATGCACTGGAAAATATTTTAAAAATGGTTAACTACGCCAAACATATGTGGCGCATATGCTGCGATTTAAAAGTTGTAGCAATGCTTTGCGGTCTTCAAAGCGGCTGTATAAAATATATGTGCTTTTTGTGCAATTGGGACACACGATTTTCCGGTGACCAATATGCATGCCACGGATGGAAACTCAGAGAGCACAGCAGGTTACAAAGGGCCAATATTATTCGTGAGCCTCTAGTGCCGAAGGAGAAGATATTGCTGCCTCCACTGCATATTAAACTTGGAATTGTTAAGAATTTTATCAAAACTGTCGCCAAAAGAGATGAAGTTTTCTTGTGTTTGAAACTAATTTACCCGAGACTCAGCGAAAGTAAAATTAAAGAAGGTAAGTTATAATATCACATTCATTTCCCATGATTTTCCATCTTAACAAATTAATTTTTTCCAATCAGGCGTAGTAAATGGTCCAGATATACGAAAGCTGATTAAAAATGACGCATTCATTAATATTTTGATTGACGCTGAATTGAATGCATGGCAGGCAATCAAAGAAGTAATAGAAGGCTTGTTGGGAAAGCATCGTTCTAACAACTACGATGTTTCTGTCGCAAGGATGTTAAGAGCATTCTCGGAAATTGGTGTCCACATGTCCTTGAAAATCCATTATTTACATCATCATCTGGACTACTTCAGCAAACAATTGGCTACCGAATCTGATGAACAAGGTGAACGCTATCATCAAGTTGCTATGCCATTTGAAATGAGGTAATACTGATTTTTTATTTTTTCAAACTCATTTTAATAAAACAAAAACTTACAGATATAGAGGCAAAAAGTCGCCGAGTGCAATAATTGCGGAAATTTGCTGGTGGAGTAAGCTTGTGTGGCAAGACAAGGATGATCTTGATGATAAAGAATTTTCAGGAGATTCAGAAGGGCCAACAGTGGAGTCACACATTGACATTATGTGTGGTTCAGAAACTGATGATAGCGATGAATGCGATGCCACTAGTCCCGAACAACCACCATCGAAAAAGTCTAGGCAATATTTATTAAAATAAATAAAAATAAATAAAAAATTATAAAAATGTTTACTTAATTTTTTTAGTAGTTTATGGCCAGAAGTCTGGAGTTATTGGGGAAAATTTATAAAAAAGGCGATAAATGACACTTTTTTGAATAAAAACAAATATCAATATTCTTGTCAAAATGGGATACCTTCACTTAATTGTAAATAAAAGCAGAACGCGTTAATCGATTTCTATGATCTATGTCGCATTTTGTTTATAGGTTATGTGACTTTACATGAAATGAATAACACTTGATCCTTTTTTCCGTTTTGGATTTTTTATGAATTTAAAAAAAAAAAAAATTTAATTTTTAGGCAAAAAAATATTTTTTTTTCTCTACAAATTTATTATTACCAGCAAAACTGTTGATTATAAAGAAAAACGTTATATGAACGGATTAAAGAAGATTGGTCAAACCGATTATCCTTAAAATAGCCAAACCCAAAATGACAACCGTAGATCTTACGCCGAAGCTTTAAGATCAAATAAAAGTGACACAAACTCGTTTGCCAGATTAGAAGCACTAATGCAAAGTCAAATAGAACAAACAAACAATTTACTAAACATGATTTCTCTTTTGATAAATAAATTATGCGAATAGACCTAAGAGTAGCAATATGGAACGCCAATGGCCTTTGCAATCATGGGCAAGAAGTAGAAGTTTTTCTTAATATTAATAAAATATACATACTTTTGTTTTTAGAGACACACTTCACAAGCAAATCTTATTTCCACATAAATGGGTACGCGTTAATCAATACTAACCATCCTGACGACTCGGCACATGGTGGCTCTGCCATCCTTTTAAAATCAAAAATACCTTTCCAAATTATGCATGAAATTTAAGAAAGTTATCTGCAGTCTACCATAATTTCTGTAATCAGCGAAAAGAGTCCATTAACTATTGGAGCAGTATATTTTCCAACACGTTTTAATCTTAAAGCTAATGATTTTAAAAATTTCTTTGACAAACTGGAATCAAGATTTCTGATAGGAGGTGATTTTAATTCAAAACACTCATGGTGGGTTTCACATGCTATGCATGTGCGAATAAAGGAGCCGCAAAAAGGATAAGAAAATCGTATAATTACGTTGGTGTTGCAAGTGCCGCAACACCATTGCCTCATTCGGACCACATTCCTGTGCCAAAAGCTTCTAGCCCAGATATTTTCTCTTTTACGACTGCTCCGACATATCATGCACGTGATGATCCCCCATATGAGCCATCAGTATCCAATGAGCCAATTTTAATAAATCAAAATCAGCTTGATTCAATTGTTGCCAAGTTGGAATTAACACAGCATAAATCGGAAGAGCTGGCTTCCATTTTGAAATCAAACAATTTGTTGGCACCCGGTGTGAAAGTCATAGCTTATCGAAGTCGTCAGGCAACACTCCAAAGTTTATTCCTTGTTAATGATGGAAAAACTTCTGCATATTGCCCGGATGTAGGAAAATTGATGGACGTAATGGAAATAAAATATGAAGCAGATGACTGAAGATTATTTATTGACAGTTCAAAACTCAGCTTGAAGGCGGTTTTACTGCATAAGACCGATAAAAAACCTTCAGTTCTAATCGCCTATAGTACAGAAACGAAAGAAACATATGATGCACTGGAAAATTTTTTAAAAATGGTTAACTACGCCAAACATATGTGGCGCATATGCTGCGATTTAAAATTTGTAGCAATGCTTTGCGGTCTTCAAAGCGGCTATATAAAATATATGTGCTTTTTGTGCAATTGGGACACACGATTTTCCGGTGACCAATATGCATGCCACGGATGGAAACTCAGAGAGCACAGCAGGTTACAAACGGCCAATATTATTCGTGAGCCTCTAGTGCCGAAGGAGAAGATATTGCTGCCTCCACTGCATATTAAACTTGGAATTGTTAAGAATTTTATCAAAACTGTCGCCAAAAGAGATGAAGTTTTCTTGTGTTTGAAACTAATTTACCCGAGACTCAGCGAAAGTAAAATTAAAGAAGGTAAGTTATAATATCACATTCATTTCCCATGATTTTCCATCTTAACAAATTAATTTTTTCCAATCAGGCGTAGTAAATGGTCCAGATATACGAAAGCTGATTAAAAATGACGCATTCAACAATATTTTGATTGACGCTGAATTGAATGCATGGCAGGCAATCAAAGAAGTAATAGAAGGCTTGTTGGGAAAGCATCGTTCTAACAACTACGATGTTTCTGTCGCAAGGATGTTAAGAGCATTCTCGGAAATTGGTGTCCACATGTCCTTGAAAATCCATTATTTACATCATCATCTGGACTACTTCAGCAAACAATTGGCTACCGAATCTGATGAACAAGGTGAACGCTATCATCAAGTTGCTATGCCATTTGAAATGAGGTAATACTGATTTTTTATTTTTTCAAACTCATTTTAATAAAACAAAAACTTACAGATATAGAGGCAAAAAGTCGCCGAGTGCAATAATTGCGGAAATTTGCTGGTGGAGTAAGCTTGTGTGGCAAGACAAGGATGATCTTGATGATAAAGAATTTTCAGGAGATTCAGAAGGGCCAACAGTGGAGTCACACATTGACATTATGTGTGGTTCAGAAACTGATGATAGCGATGAATGCGATGCCACTAGTCCCGAACAACCACCATCGAAAAAGTCTAGGCAATATTTATTAAAATAAATAAAAATAAATAAATAAAATAAAAATAAAAAATTATAAAAATGTTTACTTAATTTTTTTAGTAGTTTATGGCCAGAAGTCTGGAGTTATTGGGGAAAATTTATAAAAAAAGCGATAAATGACACTTTTTTGAATAAAAACAAATATCAATATTCTTGTCAAAATGGGATACCTTCACTTAATTGTAAATAAAAGCAGAACGCGTTAATCGATTTCTATGATCTATGTCGCATTTTGTGTATAGGTTATGTGACTTTACATGAAATTAATAACACTTGATCCTTTTTTCTGTTTTGGATTTTTTATGAATTTAAAATAAAAAAATTTTAATTTTTAGGCAAAAAAATATTTTTTTTTCTCTACAAATTTATTTTTACCGGCAAAACTGTTGATTATAAAGAAAAACGTTATATGAACGGATTAAAGAAGATTGGTCAAACCGATTATCCTTAAAATAGCCAAACCCAAAATGACAACCGTAGATCTTACGCCGAAGCTTTAAGATCAAATAAAAGTGACACAAACTCGTTTGCCAGATTAGAAGAACTAATGCAAAGTCAAATAGAACAAGCAAACAATTTACTAAACATGATTTCTCTTTTGATAAATAAATTATGCAAATAGACCTAAGAGTAGCAATATGGAACGCCAATGGCCTTTGCAATTATAGGCAAGAAGTAGAAGTTTTTCTTAATATTAATAAAATAGACATACTTTTGTTTTTAGAGACACACTTCACAAGCAAATCTTATTTCCACATAAATGGGTACGCGTTAATCAATACTAACCATCCTGACGACTCGGCACATGGTGGCTCTGCCATCCTTTTAAAATCAAAAATACCTTTCCAAATTATGCATGAAATTTAAGAAAGTTATCTGCAGTCTACCATAATTTCTGTAATCAGCGAAAAGAGTCCATTAACTATTGGAGCAGTATATTTTCCAACACGTTTTAATCTTAAAGCTAATGATTTTAAAAATTTCTTTGACAAACTGGGATCAAGATTTCTGATAGGAGGTGATTTTAATTCAAAACACTCATGGTGGGTTTCACGGCTAAGTAATCAAAAAGGAAGAGAACTTTTAAAATGTATACAGAATGGTAACTTCTCAGTAATCTCTACAGGAAAACCTACTTATTTGCCATCGGACCCTCGGAAAATTCCAGATCTCCTGGATTTCGTTGTATACAATAGTATTCCAAGGTATCATCTGGATATACTGGAATGTTTCGACCTCAGTTCTTACTATTCTCCAATATTGGTAACATACAGCACAACTCTATGTAACACTACGGATTATTTGTTTTCAAATAAAACTGACGTTGATTCCTTTGCATACAATCAAAGCTTTTATTAACAAAAAGAGAAAACTACGTAAAATATGGCAAACCAGTCATCTTAAATCCATCAGCCGGAGATGATCATAACCTTTGGAAAGCCACAAAGTATTTAAAGCGACCACAAAAAAGAGATCCTCCCATTAAGGATGAAAGCAATTAGTGGTTAAAATCTGACCAAGACAAGGCATCGGCATTTTCTATTTATTTAGAAAAGGTCTTCAGACCATTCAACTTTAATACAGGTTCCTTAGATGAAGCAAATATAGTAGAGTTTCATGATTCACCCTGTCCAATGGATCTTCCGATTAAGCACATAACGCCAGCAGAAATACGTGACGAGATACAGATGTTGAACCCCAAAAAATCACCAGGCTCTGCAGTATTTTTAGATGTTCAACAAGCTTTCGATCGCGTGTGGCATACTGGGCTATTGTACAAGCTGAAGGAGTTTCTACCAACACTTTATTATTTACTTCTAAAGCCGTATTTATCTGAAAGACTTTTTTACGTTAAACATAATAATATTTGCTCTGATCTTAAACAGATACATTCTGGCGTACCACAGGGCAGCGTTATAAACGATTTACACATCTGATCTACCTATTTTCGACAACACTTTAGTGGCAACGTATGCAGACGACACAGCTATATTGGCAGTTAGTGAGTCGCCAATAGAAGCTTCGCTTCTAGTTCAAAATCAACTCAACGATATACAGAAGTGGATTACCAGGTGGAACATCAAAGTAAACTCGAATAAATCCAATCATATTACTTTTTCAATGAGAAAGGGAGATTGTGAAGCAGTCAAAATAAACAATGAAACTATCCCTCACACTAGTTGCGTCAAGTATCTCGGTATGTACATGGATCGAAGGCTCACTTGGAAAAATCACATCAGAAAGAAGAGAAAACAACTAGATATTCAGTTTAGAAAACTATACTGGCTTCTTCGTCCTAAATCCCAGTTAAGTACAGAGAATAAAATAGGAATTTATAAAGCAATACTTAAACCAATTTGGATATACGGTATTCATCTATGGGGTACAGCCAGCAACACTAACATAGAAATATTGCAAAGATTTTTATCCAAGACACTTCGGACTATTATAAATCTACCTTGGTTTGTCACAAACAACATAATTCACAATGATCTCAATATGCCAAAAGTTAAGGAGGAAATCAAAAGATTTTCTGCAAAATATTTAAAGAGATTAAATGATCCCTCTAACATATTAGCAATTTGCTTATTAGATGAAACCAATGAGACGAAGAGACTAAAAAGACTGCATGTATTAGATCTACCATTTAGAAAATAAACAATATATATATATATATATAACAATATATATTATTAATATTATCACACATATTATTGTAATATTTCCTACTGGTGATATTACATATTGATGTAATATACTACAGGTTATTGTAACTAATTTTTATATCTAGTTTGCTTATTACACAGTACAACAGCCAATCTGGGGGGTGAGAAATTCCAAGTCAGGGTGATGGTACTAGGTCAGTATAGTAAAACCCTCAAAGGGTTTGGCGTTCGGATGTGTCAGTTTTTTTTTATGACCTTTTAAATTTTTTCCTTATCTTGATGTTTTTTCGCTTAGTTGTAACATTTTGGCAAAAACGTAGTTTAACATAACTCGAGAACTACTTGTCGGATTTTGATGAAACAAATTTAGAAAAATTAAGAATTACAATTTCTCTAATCTGTTTCTATACCGTTTTCATATATGTGCAACACTTTCGAAGTTAAAAATGAATGTATGAAGGGAAAAAAGTATTTTTTGCCTAAAAATTTAAATATTTTTTTTTTTTTAATTCATAAAAAAATCCAAAATGGAAAAAAGTGCCAAAACTAATTACTTTCGCGTAAAGTCACATGAGCAAAAAAAAAGGCATAGATCATGAAAATCGATGCACGCGTTTCTCATTTATTCACAATTAGGTAAATGTATGAATTTCAAAAATTTGCTCCAGATATGCACAACATTATTTGGAGAAAACTTTGACACTCACAAGCCGAACTCTCTCATATTTTTCTACTGTACTAAAAGAGAAATATTGATGTGGCAACACTGGTTCTGTAATGTTCACATAAAACATGCATTGTCATTATACTTCTTCCGTTTCTCACACTGGTTCTGTGATTTTTGTCATTCAACAAGTGCCGACGAACGCGAACAGTAAAAGTGATTTTTCTCCAGTTTTTTAAAAGTGAACAAAACTGAACAGAATATCGAACTGTGCAAGCTAGATATAAATAGCTTTTGCTACTGCTGTGGTCAATATGTCTCAACACATAAAAAAAGGGGAAATTTCAGTACTGATTTTGTTCAAACATACGAGATGTACTTCAACCAAAATGTTATAGTGAACGAAAATTGGGTACCAAATACACCGTCTAATGGATTGGAAAAATAGAAGACGTGAAAGTATGCCATTCGGTATCCTAATGACTTGGACTAATCCTGGCGAAGGTCACAATCCATTGAATTGCTATGCATGTGCGAATAAAGGAGCCGCAAAAAGGATAAGAAAATCGTATAATTACGTTGGTGTTGCAAGTGCCGCAACACCATTGCCTCATTCGGACCACATTCCTGTGCCAAAAGCTTCTAGCCCAGATATTTTCTCTTCTACGACTGCTCCGACATATCATGTACGTGATGATCCCCCATATGAGCCATCAGTATCCAATGAGCCAATTTTAATAAATCAAAATAAGCTTGATTCAATTGTTGCCAAGTTGGAATTAACACAGCATAAATCGGAAGAGCTGGCTTCCATTTTGAAATCAAACAATTTGTTGGCACCCGGTGTGAAAGTCACAGCTTATCGAAGTCGTCAGGCAACACTCCAAAGTTTATTCCTTGTGAATGATGGAAAAACTTCTGCATATTGCCCGGATGTAGGAAAATTGATGGACGTAATGGAAATAAAATATGAAGCAGATGACTGAAGATTATTTATTGACAGTTCAAAACTCAGCTTGAAGGCGGTTTTACTGCATAAGACCAATAAAAAACCTTCAGTTCCAATCGCCTATAGTACAGAAACGAAAGAAACATATGATGCACTGGAAAATATTTTAAAAATGGTTAACTACGCCAAACATATGTGGCGCATATGCTGCGATTTAAAAGTTGTAGCAATGCTTTGCGGTCTTCAAAGCGGCTATATAAAATATATGTGCTTTTTGTGCAATTGGGACACACGATTTTCCGGTGACCAATATGCATGCCACGGATGGAAACTCAAAAAGCACAGCAGGTTACAAACGGCCAATATTATTCGTGAGCCTCTAGTGCCGAAGGAGAAGATATTGCTGCCTCCACTGCATATTAAACTTGGAATTGTTAAGAATTTTATCAAAACTGTCGCCAAAAGAGATGAAGTTTTCTTGTGTTTGAAACTAATTTACCCGAGACTCAGCGAAAGTAAAATTAAAGAAGGTAAGTTATAATATCACATTCATTTCCCATGATTTTCCATCTTAACAAATTAATTTTTTCCAATCAGGCGTAGTAAATGGTCCAGATATACGAAAGCTGATTAAAAATGAAGCATTCAACAATATTTTGATTGACGCTGAATTGAATGCATGGCAGGCAATCAAAGATACTATGATGTTTCTGTCGCAAGGATGTTAAGAGCATTCTCGGAAATTGGTGTCCACATGTCCTTGAAAATCCATTATTTACATCATCATCTGGACTACTTCAGCAAACAATTGGCTACCGAATCTGATGAACAAGGTGAACGCTATCATCAAGTTGCTATGCCATTTGAAATGAGGTAATACTGATTTTTTATTTTTTCAAACTCATTTTAATAAAACAAAAACTTACAGATATAGAGGCAAAATGTCGCCGAGTGCAATAATTGCGGAAATTTGCTGGTGGAGTCAGCTTGTGTGGCAAGACAAGGATGATCTTGATGATAAAGAATTTTCAGGAGATTCAGAAGGGCCAACAGTGGAGTCACACATTGACATTATGTGTGGTTCAGAAACTGATGATAGCGATGAATGCGATGCCACTAGTCCCGAACAACCACCATCGAAAAAGTCTAGGCAATATTTATTAAAATAAATAAAAATAAATAAATAAAATAAAAATAAAAAATTATAAAAATGTTTACTTAATTTTTTTAGTAGTTTATGGCCAGAAGTCTGGAGTTATTGGGGAAAATTTATAAAAAAGGCGATAAATGACACTTTTTTGAATAAAAACAAATATCAATATTCTTGTCAAAATCGGATACCTTCACTTAATTGTAAATAAAAGCAGAACGCGTTAATCGATTTCTATGATCTATGTCGCATTTTGTTTATAGGTTATGTGACTTCACATGAAATTAATAACACTTGATCCTTTTTTCCGTTTTGGATTTTTTATGAATTTAAAAAAAAAAATTTTAATTTTTAGGCAAAAAAATATTTTTTTTTCTCTACAAATTTATTTTTACCGGCAAAACTGTTGATTATAAAGAAAAACGTTTTATGAACGGATTAAAGAAGATTGGTCAAACCGATTATCCTTAAAATAGCCAAACCCAAAATGACAACCGTAGATCTTACGCCGAAGCTTTAAGATCAAATAAAAGTGACACAAACTCGTTTGCCAGATTAGAAGCACTAATGCAAAGTCAAATGGAACAAGCAAACAATTTACTAAACATGATTTCTCTTTTGATAAATAAATTATGCGAATAGACCTAAGAGTAGCAATATGGAACGCCAATGGCCTTTGCAATTATAGGCAAGAAGTAGAAGTTTTTCTTAATATTAATAAAATAGACATACTTTTGTTTTCAGAGACACACTTCACAAGCAAATCTTATTTCCACATAAATGGGTACGCGTTAATCAATACTAACCATCCTGACGACTCGGCACATGGTGGCTCTGCCATCCTTTTAAAATCAAAAATACCTTTCCAAATTATGCATGAAATTTAAGAAAGTTATCTGCAGTCTACCATAATTTCTGTAATCAGCGAAAAGAGTCCATTAACTATTGGAGCAGTATATTTTCCAACACGTTTTAATCTTAAAGCTAATGATTTTAAAAATTTCTTTGACAAACTGGAATCAAGATTTCTGATAGGAGGTGATTTTAATTCAAAACACTCATGGTGGGTTTCACGGCTAAGTAATCAAAAAGGAAGAGAACTTTTAAAATGTATACAGAATGGTAACTTCTCAGTAATCTCTACAGGAAAACCTACTTATTTGCCATCGGACCCTCGGAAAATTCCAGATCTCCTGGATTTCGTTGTATACAATAGTATTCCAAGGTATCATCTGGATATACTGGAATGTTTCGACCTCAGTTCTTACTATTCTCCAATATTGGTAACATACAGCACAACTCTATGTAACACTACGGATTATTTGTTTTCAAATAAAACTGACGTTGATTCCTTTGCATACAATCAAAGCTTTTATTAACAAAAAGAGAAAACTACGTAAAATATGGCAAACCAGTCATCTTAAATCCATCAGCCGGAGATGATCATAACCTTTGGAAAGCCACAAAGTATTTAAAGCGACCACAAAAAAGAGATCCTCCCATTAAGGATGAAAGCAATTAGTGGTTAAAATCTGACCAAGACAAGGCATCGGCATTTTCTATTTATTTAGAAAAGGTCTTCAGACCATTCAACTTTAATACAGGTTCCTTAGATGAAGCAAATATAGTAGAGTTTCATGATTCACCCTGTCCAATGGATCTTCCGATTAAGCACATAACGCCAGCAGAAATACGTGACGAGATACAGATGTTGAACCCCAAAAAATCACCAGGCTCTGCAGTATTTTTAGATGTTCAACAAGCTTTCGATCGCGTGTGGCATACTGGGCTATTGTACAAGCTGAAGGAGTTTCTACCAACACTTTATTATTTACTTCTAAAGCCGTATTTATCTGAAAGACTTTTTTACGTTAAACATAATAATATTTGCTCTGATCTTAAACAGATACATTCTGGCGTACCACAGGGCAGCGTTATAAACGATTTACACATCTGATCTACCTATTTTCGACAACACTTTAGTGGCAACGTATGCAGACGACACAGCTATATTGGCAGTTAGTGAGTCGCCAATAGAAGCTTCGCTTCTAGTTCAAAATCAACTCAACGATATACAGAAGTGGATTACCAGGTGGAACATCAAAGTAAACTCGAATAAATCCAATCATATTACTTTTTCAATGAGAAAGGGAGATTGTGAAGCAGTCAAAATAAACAATGAAACTATCCCTCACACTAGTTGCGTCAAGTATCTCGGTATGTACATGGATCGAAGGCTCACTTGGAAAAATCACATCAGAAAGAAGAGAAAACAACTAGATATTCAGTTTAGAAAACTATACTGGCTTCTTCGTCCTAAATCCCAGTTAAGTACAGAGAATAAAATAGGAATTTATAAAGCAATACTTAAACCAATTTGGATATACGGTATTCATCTATGGGGTACAGCCAGCAACACTAACATAGAAATATTGCAAAGATTTTTATCCAAGACACTTCGGACTATTATAAATCTACCTTGGTTTGTCACAAACAACATAATTCACAATGATCTCAATATGCCAAAAGTTAAGGAGGAAATCAAAAGATTTTCTGCAAAATATTTAAAGAGATTAAATGATCCCTCTAACATATTAGCAATTTGCTTATTAGATGAAACCAATGAGACGAAGAGACTAAAAAGACTGCATGTATTAGATCTACCATTTAGAAAATAAACAATATATATATATATATATAACAATATATATTATTAATATTATCACACATATTATTGTAATATTTCCTACTGGTGATATTACATATTGATGTAATATACTACAGGTTATTGTAACTAATTTTTATATCTAGTTTGCTTATTACACAGTACAACAGCCAATCTGGGGGGTGAGAAATTCCAAGTCAGGGTGATGGTACTAGGTCAGTATAGTAAAACCCTCAAAGGGTTTGGCGTTCGGATGTGTCAGTTTTTTTTATGACCTTTTAAATTTTTTCCTTATCTTGATGTTTTTTCGCTTAGTTGTAACATTTTGGCAAAAACGTAGTTTAACATAACTCGAGAACTACTTGTCGGATTTTGATGAAACAAATTTAGAAAAATTAAGAATTACAATTTCTCTAATCTGTTTCTATACCGTTTTCATATATGTGCAACACTTTCGAAGTTAAAAATAAATGTATGAAGGGAAAAAAGTATTTTTTGCCTAAAAATTTAAATATTTTTTTTTTTTAATTCATAAAAAAATCCAAAATGGAAAAAAGTGCCAAAACTAATTACTTTCGCGTAAAGTCACATGAGCAAAAAAAAAGGCATAGATCATGAAAATCGATGCACGCGTTTCTCATTTATTCACAATTAGGTAAATGTATGAATTTCAAAAATTTGCTCCAGATATGCACAACATTATTTGGAGAAAACTTTGACACTCACAAGCCGAACTCTCTCATATTTTTCTACTGTACTAAAAGAGAAATATTGATGTGGCAACACTGGTTCTGTAATGTTCACATAAAACATGCATTGTCATTATACTTCTTCTCTTTCTCACACTGGTTCTGTGATTTTTGTCATTCAACAAGTGCCGACGAACGCGAACAGTAAAAGTGATTTTTCTCCAGTTTTTTAAAAGTGAACAAAACTGAACAGAATATCGAACTGTGCAAGCTAGATATAAATAGCTTTTGCTACTGCTGTGGTCAATATGTCTCAACACATAAAAAAAGGGGAAATTTCAGTACTGATTTTGTTCAAACATACGAGATGTACTTCAACCAAAATGTTATAGTGAACGAAAATTGGGTACCAAATAAAGTGTGTAAAAGCTGCTACAACCGTCTAATGGATTGGAAAAATAGAAGACGTGAAAGTATGCCATTCGGTATCCTAATGACTTGGACTAATCCTGGCGAAGGTCACAATCCATTGAATTGCTATGCATGTGCGAATAAAGGAGCCGCAAAAAGGATAAGAAAATCGTATAATTACGTTGGTGTTGCAAGTGCCGCAACACCATTGCCTCATTCGGACCACATTCCTGTGCCAAAAGCTTCTAGCCCAGATATTTTCTCTTCTACGACTGCTCCGACATATCATGCACGTGATGATCCCCCATATGAGCCATCAGTATCCAATGAGCCAATTTTAATAAATCAAAATAAGCTTGATTCAATTGTTGCCAAGTTGGAATTAACACAGCATAAATCGGAAGAGCTGGCTTCCATTTTGAAATCAAACAATTTGTTGGCACCCGGTGTGAAAGTCACAGCTTATCGAAGTCGTCAGGCAACACTCCAAAGTTTATTCCTTTTGAATGATGGAAAAACTTCTGCATATTGCCCGGATGTAGGAAAATTGATGGACGTAATGGAAATAAAATATGAAGCAGATGACTGAAGATTATTTATTGACAGTTCAAAACTCAGCTTGAAGGCGGTTTTACTGCATAAGACCAATAAAAAACCTTCAGTTCCAATCGCCTATAGTACAGAAACGAAAGAAACATATGATGCACTGGAAAATATTTTAAAAATGGTTAACTACGCCAAACATATGTGGCGCATATGCTGCGATTTAAAAGTTGTAGCAATGCTTTGCGGTCTTCAAAGCGGCTATATAAAATATATGTGCTTTTTGTGCAATTGGGACACACGATTTTCCGGTGACCAATATGCATGCCACGGATGGAAACTCAAAAAGCACAGCAGGTTACAAACGGCCAATATTATTCGTGAGCCTCTAGTGCCGAAGGAGAAGATATTGCTGCCTCCACTGCATATTAAACTTGGAATTGTTAAGAATTTTATCAAAACTGTCGCCAAAAGAGATGAAGTTTTCTTGTGTTTGAAACTAATTTACCCGAGACTCAGCGAAAGTAAAATTAAAGAAGGTAAGTTATAATATCACATTCATTTCCCATGATTTTCCATCTTAACAAATTAATTTTTTCCAATCAGGCGTAGTAAATGGTCCAGATATACGAAAGCTGATTAAAAATGAAGCATTCAACAATATTTTGATTGACGCTGAATTGAATGCATGGCAGGCAATCAAAGATACTATGATGTTTCTGTCGCAAGGATGTTAAGAGCATTCTCGGAAATTGGTGTCCACATGTCCTTGAAAATCCATTATTTACATCATCATCTGGACTACTTCAGCAAACAATTGGATACCGAATCTGATGAACAAGGTGAACGCTATCATCAAGTTGCTATGCCATTTGAAATGAGGTAATACTGATTTTTTATTTTTTCAAACTCATTTTAATAAAACAAAAACTTACAGATATAGAGGCAAAATGTCGCCGAGTGCAATAATTGCGGAAATTTGCTGGTGGAGTCAGCTTGTGTGGCAAGACAAGGATGATCTTGATGATAAAGAATTTTCAGGAGATTCAGAAGGGCCAACAGTGGAGTCACACATTGACATTATGTGTGGTTCAGAAACTGATGATAGCGATGAATGCGATGCCACTAGTCCCGAACAACCACCATCGAAAAAGTCTAGGCAATATTTATTAAAATAAATAAAAATAAATAAATAAAATAAAAATAAAAAATTATAAAAATGTTTACTTAATTTTTTTAGTAGTTTATGGCCAGAAGTCTGGAGTTATTGGGGAAAATTTATAAAAAAGGCGATAAATGACACTTTTTTGAATAAAAACAAATATCAATATTCTTGTCAAAATCGGATACCTTCACTTAATTGTAAATAAAAGCAGAACGCGTTAATCGATTTCTATGATCTATGTCGCATTTTGTTTATAGGTTATGTGACTTCACATGAAATTAATAACACTTGATCCTTTTTTCCGTTTTGGATTTTTTATGAATTTAAAAAAAAAAATTTTAATTTTTAGGCAAAAAAATATTTTTTTTTCTCTACAAATTTATTTTTACCGGCAAAACTGTTGATTATAAAGAAAAACGTTTTATGAACGGATTAAAGAAGATTGGTCAAACCGATTATCCTTAAAATAGCCAAACCCAAAATGACAACCGTAGATCTTACGCCGAAGCTTTAAGATCAAATAAAAGTGACACAAACTCGTTTGCCAGATTAGAAGCACTAATGCAAAGTCAAATGGAACAAGCAAACAATTTACTAAACATGATTTCTCTTTTGATAAATAAATTATGCGAATAGACCTAAGAGTAGCAATATGGAACGCCAATGGCCTTTGCAATTATAGGCAAGAAGTAGAAGTTTTTCTTAATATTAATAAAATAGACATACTTTTGTTTTCAGAGACACACTTCACAAGCAAATCTTATTTCCACATAAATGGGTACGCGTTAATCAATACTAACCATCCTGACGACTCGGCACATGGTGGCTCTGCCATCCTTTTAAAATCAAAAATACCTTTCCAAATTATGCATGAAATTTAAGAAAGTTATCTGCAGTCTACCATAATTTCTGTAATCAGCGAAAAGAGTCCATTAACTATTGGAGCAGTATATTTTCCAACACGTTTTAATCTTAAAGCTAATGATTTTAAAAATTTCTTTGACAAACTGGAATCAAGATTTCTGATAGGAGGTGATTTTAATTCAAAACACTCATGGTGGGTTTCACATGCTATGCATGTGCGAATAAAGGAGCCGCAAAAAGGATAAGAAAATCGTATAATTACGTTGGTGTTGCAAGTGCCGCAACACCATTGCCTCATTCGGACCACATTCCTGTGCGAAAAGCTTCTAGCCCAGATATTTTCTCTTCTACGACTGCTCCGACATATCATGCACGTGATGATCCCCCATATGAGCCATCAGTACCCAATGAGCCAATTTTAATAAATCAAAATAAGCTTGATTCAATTGTTGCCAAGTTGGAATTAACACAGCATAAATCGGAAGAGCTGGCTTCCATTTTGAAATCAAACAATTTGTTGGCACCCGGTGTGAAAGTCACAGCTTATCGAAGTCGTCAGGCAACACTCCAGAGTTTATTCCTTGTGAATGATGAAAAAACTTCTGCATATTGCCCGGATGAAGGAAAATTGATGGACGCAATGGAAATAAAATATGAAGCAGATGACTGGAGATTATTTATTGACAGTTCAAAACTCAGCCTGAAGGCGGTTTTACTGCATAAGACCAATAAAAAACCTTCAGTTTCAATCGCCTATAGTACAGAAACGAAAGAAACATATGATGCACTGGAAAATATTTTAAAAATGGTTAACTACGCCAAGCATATGTGGCGCATATGCTGCGATTTAAAAGTTGTAGCAATGCTTTGCGGTCTTCAAAGCGGCTATATAAAATATATGTGCTTACTGTGCGATTGGGACACACGATTTTCCGGTGACCAATATGCATGCCACGGATGGAAACTCAGAGAGCACAGCAGGTTACAAACGGCCAATATTATTCGTGAGCCTCTAGTGCCGAAGGAGAAGATATTGCTGCCTCCACTGCATATTAAACTTGGAATTGTTAAGAATTTTATCAAAACTGTCGCCAAAAGAGATGAAGTTTTCTTGTGTTTGAAACTAATTTACCCGAGACTCAGCGAAAGTAAAATTAAAGAAGGTAAGTTATAATATCACATTCATTTCCCATGATTTTCCATCTTAACAAATTAATTTTTTCCAATCAGGCGTAGTAAATGGTCCAGATATACGAAAGCTGATTAAAAGTGACGCATTCAACAATATTTTGATTGACGCTGAATTGAATGCATGGCAGGCAATCAAAGAAGTAATAGAAGGCTTGTTGGGAAAGCATCGTTCTAACAACTACGATGTTTCTGTGGCAAGGATGTTAAGAGCATTCTCGGAAATTGGTGTGCACATGTCCTTGAAAATCCATTATTTACATCATCATCTGGACTACTTCAGCAAACAATTGGCTACCGAATCTGATGAACAAGGTGAACGCTATCATCAAGTTGCTATGCCATTTGAAATGAGGTAATACTGATTTTTTATTTTTTCAAACTCATTTTAATAAAACAAAAACTTACAGATATAGAGGCAAAAAGTCGCCGAGTGCAATAATTGCGGAAATTTGCTGGTGGAGTAAGCTTGTGTGGCAAGACAAGGATGATCTTGATGATAAAGAATATTCAGGAGATGCAGAAGGGCCAACAGTAGAGTCACACATTGACATTATGTGTGGTTCAAAAACTGATGATAGCGATGAATGCGATGCCACTAGTCCCGAACAACCACCATCGAAAAAGTCTAGGCAATATTTATTAAAATAAATAAAAATAAATAATTATAAAAATGTTTACTTAAATTTTTTAGTAGTTTATGGCCAGAAGTCTGGAGTTATTGGGGAAAATTTATAAAAAAGGCGATAAATGACACTTTTTTTAATAAAAACAAATATCAATATTCTTGTCAAAATGGGATACCTTCACTTAATTGTAAATAAAAGCAGAACGCGTTAATCGATTTCTATGATCTATGTCGCATTTTGTTTATAGGTTATGTGACTTTACATGAAATTAATAACACTTGATCCTTTTTTCGTTTTGGATACGTTTTTGCCAAAATGTTACAACTACGCGAAAAAACATCAAGATAAGGAAAAAATTTAAAAGATCATAAAAAAAACTGACACATACGAACGCCAAACCCTTTGAGGGTTTTACTATACTGACCTAGTACCATCACCCTGACTTGGAATTTCTCACCCCCCAGACAATAATCCCAAAAATGTTCCATAGTGTTATCGAAGGATTGCAAATAAATAATGATGAGATAAAAAAAAATTAAATATCTTTTAAGGCAAACTATTCTTTGGGAGAAATCTAAAAGGAAGGAGCAAGAGGTACAATGCCACAGATGCCGACGTTGGGGTCACATTGCTAAAAATTGCAATTCTGAATTGCAATGTGTGAAATGCGATAAAAATCACCCCGGGTGAATGCCAGCGCATAAATTCTGAGACGTCAGCACCCCATTGCGTGAACTGTGGAGTAAATGGTCATCCTGCAAACTGGAGAGGTTGCCCAGCCTATAGAAAATACCTTGCCGTACGAAGGGAACGCATAAAAAAGGCTAGTGAAGAAAACAAGCTTTTCCAGGCAGATCATTTGCCAGTATTTCTCAGGTAAATGCTACCCAAGCTCAAACACATAAACCATCAGTAATTGAAACTTGCCAATATGTTTCTTTTACCTGAGGAATCGTGGCTGGAACAGCAAATTACAAACTTCCTTAAGGATTTTAAAAACATGCCAAAAAATTAAGCTAGAGCAGAGTTCCTGCGGCTTGTTAAGAGTGTGAATAACAAATATGGCCATTAGATCTCTTAAATTTATGACATTCAACGTCCGCTCTCTTGTTAAAATCAGTCGCCAAATTTAACTGTCAAATATCCTTCATCATAACCAAATTGATGTAGGATTTATACAAGAATGTCATCTTCGCGGAAATAGAAAAGTAAATCTTAATGGATATAATTTCGTTTATGACAATTCAGCTTTAGGAGTAGCAATTGCTATTAAGAACATTGTAGATTATAATAGAACTATTTGCAATGAAACACGATTTAATAACGTTTTTATTGAAATAGAAATGGTTTCAAACAGCATTAGTAAAAAATATTTATTAGGGTCTTTGTATATTCCTTGTGTATATGACTCACATGAGTTTAACAACAGCTTAAACCAGATTCTCCAACTGAGCAACAATTATGATGGGTTTATCGGTGGTGACCTAAATGCGAAAAGTTTAAATTGGGGAGACACTGCAGATAACGCTAATGGAAAAGTTCTACATAGCTGGCTACAAAACAACTGTTTAGATGTAACACGCGTTTGCGATATATCTCCATCGTTTCCTAACGGGTCTTCTTTTCTAGACCACTTTCTAATAAGTCCCAGCATAATCAACAGTATCCAACCTAATTATCAGATCGAAAGCTTACCAACTTTCTCGGATCATTTCCCATTAGTACACTTAAAAAAGTTTGTAAGTTAAAATAACTGAAAATATCATTTAAAAGAAATGATATTTCATTTAAAAACCGGTCTACTTAATTTTCATTTAAATTAAATGCCTTTTGTTATTTATTTTTAAATGTTGATTAATCAACTGACACATCCGTAAGAAACAAATGATATAATCAGTTAAAATAAATGTCAAAATTTTACCTACCAATCCTTAAAAAATAAATGTTTTTTCATTTATTTGAAATTATTTCCGTTTTTGTATTTTTTGTTTTTTTTACTATACTCGTACAATACAAAATGTATGTATGCATATGAAGCTATAAACACTTTTTGTGTGAATGTATTTGTGTATGTATGTGTGTTTATGAATTTCTTGTAATTTGTATTGAAAATTTTTGTATATATACAACCAATTTAGGTAAAAAAACAAATTGAAATTTAAATTTGTAATAACCGTTTCCGTTTTGTGGGTAAATTTTTATTAAATTTCAAACAAATGAAAAAATAAATGAAACTGAAAAAATGGTAAATGATAGTAAATTATTTCGAATAAATGTACAAAAAAGTTAATATAGATATTTCTTTGAAAAATAAATGTATCTTCCTTTATTTTTAAATGGAACGGAAAACTTTTTTATTAAACTACAAACAGTTAACTACATAATATTCTGAGTGTACTGAAACTGGAAAGTGATGCAGCCTGTTTAACATTAAGAAGTCCCCTGGTAATAACGTCATACAAGAACACTAATTGAAACGCATTCAGTAGAGATTTAGATGCCATTTTACATCCCAACAACTGCAATTTAAGTTATAATGAATTAGATGTGCTTATAAATATTTTTAATAATACACTTGCCTCAATACATGAAAGCCACACTCCAACAAACTGGAGATAAATGACCAAAAACGTCAGTATCCTGATATCAAGAAATTTTTTAAATTTAAGTATGCATGGCAGAAGAACCTGAAGAAAATATATCACAGAACTGGAAATAGAATTAGCAGCGAGTATAAAATTCTCACTAAACAGATACAACTATTAAAAACAATTATTAGTGAGCTTATAAATCTTGAAGATGCTAAAAATTTAAGACATAGACTCTCAAAAATAACACCAGGTCCTACTGCCTTTAAAGACTTATTTCGGTTCGTTCGTAAAAAGAAGTCTCCTTTTTGCCAGCAGCTCATACACAATGATACTATCACTTCCAATAGTTGTCAAATTTCAGAGATATTAAGAACTCATTATACTGCTGTTTTTCAAGAGGTAAATCCTGAAAGACCGGTTAACAATATAGAGAATCAAATCTCATCATGTGTTGATAGACTACGGCACATATCTATACATTTGATGACACGTTTCTGGCCGATAGGAATCTTGATAATTACCATTTTACAAACGTGAATAATATCAGAATGCACATTAACAACATTAATAGCAAAAAGTCTTTTGGCTTTGATGGCGTTTCCAATTTTATAATTAAAAAATTTCCTGATACAACACTAAAATTATTAGCTGCTATTTTTAACAATTGCATTAATAACGGCTATTTCCCATCGGCTTGGAAAAGCGCAGAAAAACTTCCAATTAAAAAAAAGCAGGACAGTAAAAAGCCTGAGGATTTTCGCCCAATATCTCTTTTATCCAACATTGGTAAATTATTTGAACACGTAATTAAGGAAAAACACATGAAAAGTGGGGTACCTCAGGGAAGTGTCTTGGCTCCCTTCCTATTTAACATTTTCCCGCATGATTTTCCTCACCAATCTATTTTATACGATGATGATTGCCTTATTTATGCACACAATATATCACCAATACTAGCTCTGAACTCTGCTGCATTTCATCTTGGAGAAATAAGCGCCTATAACAAGAAATGGGTCATTAAAATCAACGCGGCCAAGTCTGAGGCTATCTGTATTAGGAACCCCTCGGGTAAATGTCCTAGATATGTGGTGCCGGAAAGTAAATCCCTTCAATTTATACTAAACGGCGAAAATATTCAATTTAAAAATTCAATAAAATATCTCGAAATACATTTTGATAAATTATTGAAATTTAACGCCCACGCTAGAAGTCTCTTGGGAAAGGCGAAAAAGATTTCTGGCATGTTTGCATCGCTAATGAACAACACATACTTACCTAAGAACACCAAGCTTTTACTCTACAAGGTCGCCATAAGATCGGTTTTGTGTTATGGATTCCCAATCTGGTTTACTATATCTCCTATAGTAGCCAGCCAAAGAATTGGAGATATTTGAAACGGAAAATCCTAAGAAAATGCATCGGAAAAAATTATGAAATTTTCATAAAACGATTTTCAAATAGTTATGTCTATGAAAATGCCAATGTTCTACCCTTCTGTAGGTACGCCATGTTCATTTGTTTGTCAGCCAAATATACGAAAGCGAGAAAAACACCATCTGGGCTGGATCTACATATCTTTCTCCTATTGGTATAATCAATGGACGTATTGGCGACGATCCAGCTCCTCTGGACCTTCCCTTATTCTATATGAGCCCAGCCTCCGGCAATCATAGGGGCTGAAGATGATATACGTATATACTAAATTTTACATGAACTGTAATATGAATATGTTTTGTCAATTTATGTAAGAGAACTTTTGTTATTTAGTTTTAGTAATGTTATTTATTTAGTTTTAGTATTGTTATTTACAGACGTCTGCTCTGTTAGCGACTTTAAAGGCCGAAAGCAAACCTTGTCAAACTTTTAATTTTGTACTTTTTTTACATATTCTATCTCACTTTAGCAATGTTGCTTTTTACGTTAACTTAGTTATTAGAATAAGACACTTATAGCTCTAAGAATGTTATTATTCTCATAGTATGTAAGACAATCAATGTAATCGAAAAAGAAGACTTAATAAAATTTTTACTTACTTTTTACTTACTTACGACACTAGATTTTTCCAGCTGTCAAAATTCGCGTGAAGAAATTTCTAGTCGTAGAAATTTCTTGTTACAATATACATATTACCTTCGTAGAAAGCAGTAGAAGAAAGTTACCAATCGTTTTGTCTAAAGAACTAACTCGAACTTAAAGCAAAAAGGA
The DNA here is from genome assembly GCA_949748255.1 of Eustalomyia histrio. Classification (NCBI taxonomy): domain Eukaryota; kingdom Metazoa; phylum Arthropoda; class Insecta; order Diptera; family Anthomyiidae; genus Eustalomyia; species Eustalomyia histrio. Next base: position 81,466,568 of record OX456523.1, on the reverse strand, counting down.
GGTGGCAAACAACGCTTAAGTGAAGTATAAAAGGGGAGTTTAATAGATCATAGCGTAGTATTAACCCAAAAAGGGGTCAGAGTTTGCCAAAGAGACAAAATGTAAAAAATCGATGAAAATTAAGCATTTGTGTTTAAAAATAAGTATTTAAAAAACATGGTTGCTTTTTTTGTATGTTTGAAATATTTTAAATACTCAGAAGGCGTTGCAAGTGTGCACACGACTTTAAATAGTTATGGCAAAGCCGTTTATCTCATAATTTAGAGTTAATTAAGATTTATTGCTAATTTTTTCTTGATATTAATAAAACGAAATTACTAATGGCGAAAAGGAAATATCTACCGACGTTTGAATATTAGTTGTGAAGTTGTCAAATGATGGAAAAATCTATGGCAAAAGTAGGGGAAATCGTTATTTTGAAAATCTACAGTTCAAACTATCTATAAGAATTATAAAAGATATGAAAGCTAAGAAAGTTTGCCACGATCAGGACGCCCATCAAAACGAGATGAAAGATTAAAGCGTTTTTTGCCGAGTGTCGAAAAATTAAAGCTTAAAGATAATTTTATATTTATGCATGATAACCTCAAGCTCAACAACGTAAAATCGAAGCTTCCACCACATCCGCCACAATCCCCAGACCTAAATGTCATCGAACGTTTATGGGTCCATTTGAAGCAGAAACTTAAGAATTGAAAGACATCGTCTATTTCCCAGTTTATAATGATTTTAAAGGAAGAATGGGAATAAATATTAAGTGAAGCAGCAAAAAAAACTTGTTTGTTGGATGCCTAAGACTTAAAGAAGTTTTCGATGCAAAAAGAGGGCATACAATCCATTAACCCTACACTGCATGACTTTTTATATATGAGCGAAAAAATGTTTTTTAAAGGGAAATTGCCGTCTGAGTTTAGGAAAAATATTAAAAAAAATTTTAAATCACTATTTTAGTAGATATTATGGAATTTTCATATGTATCACCAGTGATACATTATGCAGTAGGGAAATTTATAACATAACAATAAAATGCATACGTTCAATTTAACCCAATTTATTTGGCAGTTTATTATATTTCAAAACAACAATTCATTATAAGTTCAAATAAAAAAAAAATTAAATAAAAAAATAACTAAAAATTATAAAAAAAAAAATATAAATTAATTCATAATAATTTCATATAATATGATTAGGAATGATTCATTTGTTCAAATGGAAATTGGTGAAACAATTCCTATTTTTTAGAAGGCACAAATTAAATTTGCATTTTTCACATATCACAGAAGATAAAAAGTTGCATTTTGGATTTTTACATCGTTGCCTCTCAGTCCATATTGGCCAATGTGCAAAATTGTCCAATCGAACGTCTGCTGTTGGATAATGGGTTGCAGACGTTTTCTGTCTTTTCGCTTCAATTGCAGTTTCTATTTTTGTGTTAGATGGTCTACCTTTTGTGTTGTAGACGTGCCAGTTTTACATAAACTCTCAGCTACTTCAAGTCGAAAATCCAATAAAGACAAAGTCTCCTTGTATCTCTCTCCGAAAGCGCGTTTGTATAATAACCACGAATTAACTAAAGATACATCTATCAAGTGGTAAAATATTCTAATGTACCATTTTTTGGATCTTATTTTGATTTTATATCTACCAATAAGGCTATCAGTTTTATCAACTCCACCCATAAACATATTATATTCTTTGATAATATTTGGGCATTCTAAAGTAATCATTTCCTTTCTATTTTTGTCAAAACGTTGAGCTGTTTGTATTGGCTCCTTTCCTGTGAACGTTGAAATCAAATTTACAAGCTTATTATTTTTCCAAACTACAGATGCAATTTCAATTTCATCAATACATCCAACATATTCTACAATAGTGCCACGTTTTTCCTTTTTCAACTCTATTTCTGAAGGTAGCTTGCAATTGGGGATGCGATTTCTGCGAACTGTTCCAATGGTATATATTTGGTTTTTTGCTAATTCTACAACTAATGGTAACGTGGTATAATAGTTATCGAAATATACACGATAATTTTCATATTTTGGAACACTGCGTAATAATCTGATAACAATGTTAGCTGAACAGCCCAGATCTGGTTCATTAGATAGCCGTTTTGTAGGATCATTTTCTTGCCCGGTATAAATTTCAAAATTGTACGTAAATCCGGAAATTCCGCTTAGTACAAAAAGTTTGTAACCCCATTTGTGAGGTTTGTCTGGCAAATATTGTTTCAGGTAACTCCTAGCTTTGGTCGAACATAACTGTTCGTCAAGTGACAAACACGGTTCATATGGCACGCTTTGAAATTTTTCTAGAAGAGATGTTATAAGAGGTCGAATTTTAAATAATCGATCGTGTTCTGCATGACCCCTAGCAATCATTTTAGTGTTGTCATTGAAATGAATAAATTTTCTTATTTTTTCGAATTGATTTACATTCATTGTCTCTTGAATTAACTTATTACCTATGACTGGTGACCAATATTTTCTTGTATTAGAGATATGAACAACAGAAGTCAATACACAAATTCCTATATACTGACTGATTTCCGTTTTATTTATCTTGAATGGATGCGCAGGATCTATTTGTGATGAATATAATATAGTTTGTTCGACAATACTTTCCAATAGCTCATCAGTCCAAAGGTATTTAAAAAATTCATACGGGGTTTCAAGATTTAAGATACTTGTTGGCAGAGTTGAATTTCCTTTGAAGGCGAGTTGATCGGATTTATTTGGAAAAACTTTTTGTTTCCACAAAATTTTTGAATATTTATTTCTTAAATCTTTCGCCGCAACTTTTGGATCAACTAATCTACTACTCGTACTAGGAATATTTGATATATTTTCACAAATTTGATCGGTTTCATCACTCATTATTACAGGTATATTTTCAATGTCAATTATATCGTTATCATATTCAACAGGTGGTAAAATTGTAGGATTGATATCAAATTCACATTCAGATTCCAAGTCATCAAATGCATCTTCACTGTCATCCCATGCTTCCATAATGGCCTGAATTTCATTTTCATTTAGCGAGCCTTTATTCATTTTTACTGTAAAACTAAAAATCATAATTAAAACATTATAATAACCCCGTATATTTTTGTTATAATTTTTATATTTACTACTATGAACTTATTGTACAAAAATTGTTACCACTGCATGGTGTATCAACAGTGATACATGAAGTTCACATTGATTTATAAAGGAATTAAGAATAATTTATATAATAAAATGTTGTGTAATAATAAATATAGCATATTATTACGCAAATTTAATTCAACTTACGCTTTTTACGTAAAAAAATCAAAACGTGCAGCTGATTTTTGTCTAAGCACTCCGGACACTTTCACTAAACTGTAAGACGTTTTAAAAACTGAGTTGACAATACAAAACTATTGAGAATCACATTACGGTTATTTTTTTTATTGTGCAAATATAGTCAATATAATGTAATATGAGTTAATATTTTTCGAAAACAAGAGCGAGATACCCGTTATTCTAATAATAAAATTGTGTATCACCAGTGATACAATATGAAGTGTAGGGTTAAACATTTTTTTTTTCATTGTAATAATTTATCCCCAAGTGCCCAGCAATATATTGTTACAGAAATTCCATTTACTCGTAGAAACACAAATCCCCATATGTTAGCCCTGGAATGTAAAACAATTAAATGGCAACCCTTCACCATAACTAATGTTTCTTATGTCAAACTGTAAAAGAACATTCTCAAAGTTGCCAGTATATAGCTTCCAGACGGTGCTGCCACATCTAGTTATTTTAACCCGCATAGGTGGCAAAGTAGTTCAGTTGAAAAGTAAAACGCAGAGTGTGAAGAACTAAAGTGTGTCTAATGTTTAGTCTGTCTACACCGTGTAAATGAAGTGTGCTATTAAAGTGTATTTCTGTAATTTTTAGTGGCGGTTATAAATAAATAGAGCTATAAACACTTTCAAACAGTGTTTATTATTTGCAATATAGAAAAAACTCGATTTATTTAAAAGGTAAATAAATGAACGATTTTATAAAGGGTAAAATCGTAACAATTGGTGTCAGAAGTGGAATTGCATAATAATAAGCAGTCATGAAATTGGAGGAGCTTAAGGTAAAACAGCCCAAAAAGGAATTGAGCAAATTGGAGCTACGGACAGCAGGAAATAAGACAGAGTTACAAAAGCGGCTGATAGAGGAATTCGAGCGGCGTAACATTGACATTGCAACTTACGAGTTTGATGAAAAAGAAGCAATGGAGATTAGTACCCGTAAAACAGAAGGTAATATGGAATTAAGCGCAATGTTGGCCGCTATGATGGAAAACAACAAGAAATTGCTAGAAACTTCAAGAGCAGACAATGAGAAACTATTTACTAAGATGGAAATGAAACTGCTAGAAACTTCTAGAGCAGACAACAAGAAACTGCTAACTAAGATGGAAACGAAACTGTTAGAAACATCGAGAGCAGATAACGAGAAATTGTTAGCTAAGGTCAAAGAAAAGTTTAAAGAAACTTCTAAAGAAATTTCCGAAGTTTCAAAAAGAGTGACCGACTTAGAGAATGACGTCGAGAAAAAACTACAAGATCTAGAAAATAAAGTAAATAATCTCCAATGTCAAGAGGGTCCAGTACGAATTATTCAGGAAATTTCTGGTAGAGCAAAGGCCCTTCTTTTGACGGCAGCGTACCGTTTAATGTTTTTAAGTTCCAGTTCGAGACAGTCGCCGCCAGAAATATGTGGAACATTGAAGAAAAAGATATAGAGTTGATTCTGGCCTTGAAAGGAAACGCTGGAGAAATTCTAGGAAGTGTGCCAATCATCTGCAGAAATAATTATGACGACATAATGGTGGCACTGCAGCGAAAGTATGGTGGCGAACACAAAAAAGACATATACAGAATGGAACTATAAGGTAGACTGCAGAAAGCAAATTAGTCATTGCAAGATTTTGCGGGAGAAAATCATCCATTATTAGATGAATTCAAAATTGAAGCATTTGTGAGTGGCAAAAAGTTGGCAACCCTTGTTATACTTAAACGTCAATTTTTTCTTCTCTGGAAGTAACTGTGTGATTTGTGCTTAATAAGTGGCAAAGATTGTGAAGAACATAAAGAATGGCTGGTGCAAAAAAACGCCTCAGTATTAAAAACAAAGTAATTTGCGGCCAATGCAAATTGCAGATACTGGAAAATGATGATTCCATTGAGTGTGATTGTTGTGAGAAAACATTCCACCCGCAATGTACGAAACTGGATAAAAGGTAATTTCAAGCTTTTAAAAAATGAATCTCTTGATTACAACTGTCATTTATGTGAAAAGTCAGAGAGTGCATTTGATTGAATGATTTGTCTGAGATCAAAGCTAAGTTAAATCAGCTGGATGAAATTAACAAAACAATGAATATGATGATATTTTAAAAGGTGTTTTGAGCAATAAAAAGAAAATAGAGAATCTACAAAAAGAAAATAAATTACTAAAAGAAGAAATTGTTAATTTGAAATCGTCTGTGAAATTTTTAAACGATTCAAGGGTCAAAAATTATTGCATTATTACTGGAGTGGAACTTTCTGATACCTCTGTGGCAGCTGTAGATGTGGTTTTAGAAATTGCAAAAAAATTGGTTCTAGTGTTGCGGAAACCCAAATTGATGATGCATTTTTTGTTGGAAGGGCAGATAGTAATAAGAAGGCTAAGGACAGCAAAAAGGAGAAAAGATCTATTGTAGTAAAGTTTTCTAATCACATTGGAAAAAATGATTTTATGAGCGGAAAATTAAAACTAAAAGAAAAAGATAATTTGAAAAATGTATACGTCAATGATTTTATGTCAAGAGAAACAATGGAATTATTTAACTATTCAAAATCTGTAAAAGCTGTTGGATATAGTTTTGTGTTTCACCAAGGCAATCGAATTTTTATCAAGAAAAATGAGAAAACTAGAAAAATTTTAATAAAAAATATGGATGATGTCGATAATTTTCTACTTAAATCAACAGGTGGAGTAGGTGAACCTAAAAATAAACATATCAGTACAAGTATAAATGATGTATCGTCTGAGGAAGAGGCAGATGATGATAGAAGCTCTTTTTTTGTCTCCAAATTAAAATAAACAACAACGTAAATATAATTAGTAATCAATATATTGTTTTCTTTTCATAATGAACAATCAGTATTTTTTCAATTTAAGATCATATAAAGAATTTTTTAAAAAAGTAAATTTTAATTTTATTAATATATTATCAATAAACATAAGAAGTGTCTCTTCAATTTCAAAATTTAATAATTTTAAATTTCATTTAAGCAAATTTGCAAAATTACCCGATGTTTAAGCAATTCAGGAATCGTGGTTTTATAAAAGTTGTGAACAATTGTATTCAATACCAGGGTTTAAGGCAATTCATTGTAGTCGTGATGACGGTTACGAAGGAACTTCGGTATTTATATCTACCAAGTTAAATTATAAAGTAATTGCAAATCAAAGTGAACATTTAATGGATTTCATTGTAGTTGAACTACCTGAAGTAAAAATAAATGGAAAACCTTTATACCTCGTATCTATATACCTAGTACTTTCAATTATTCTGACACACGGTTTTTTCTTGATAAAAAACAAACAACAAGAGGTTTTTTAATTTTTTCTTTTTATTTTGGTTTTTTTATTATTGAAGAATATAACAAAAAAAATTATTTAAAATGGCAGCCATTTACCTTTCAACACGACCGAAGTCTGACCGGCCAATCATCTATTGCAGTACGCACGACCTCCATGGGGAAATTGTCCACTGCGCGGATAAGTGCACGCTTAAGCGATTCCAAATTTTTGTGGTGAGTAGTGCAGAATATGACTTCTAAAACGGACCACAATTTTTAGTCTAAAAGATTCAGGTCTGGACTACCCGATGGCCAATCATTCGTAGAAATAAAATTTGGTAAATTGTTTTTTAACCAGTCTTGAGTGGTTTTTGCCTTATGGGCTGGGGCTATTGAAAAAAAATTGTGGTTGATATTTTTATAAAAGAATATAGATTTATTTATTGAACAATTTGAATGTGAATAATGATGAAGAATGAAAATTTTTTGACAAACTATATTTCAATTTGAAATATAAAAAGAATTACTTAAAAACATTTTACAAATTAGCAACTGATTTTATATGAAGTATTTTCAACAGGGGCAGAGTCCTGTTGAAAGGTCCACGGCTCGTTTTTGAACAATGTTCTATTTAATGGCTTCACAACCTTTTCTAAAACGTCAGATTGGTACACCTTTGCCGAAGTTTTAACACCTTTTTCGCAGAAATGAGGCTTGGTGACCCCATCATAGGCGACTCCCCACCATACCATCACAGAAGCAGGATGGTGACCTCTCTGAACTCTAGGAACCAATTCATTTGCTTGCAGAGATGACTGAGCACGACTCCTCCACAGTAAAAATTTTTTCGTCAGTAAACATAATTTTTCTGTGGCGGTTTTTGGCGTACTGGCGAATCAATGCTTTTTATTTTTGCTTCCGTTTCTAAGTAGAAGCCCCGTGTGTCTTTTGTAAGCCCGAAGTCCCAAGTCATATTTAATGATGCGAGAAATGGATACCTTCGATATATTCAACTCCCGCGACATTATTTGCTGCTTTCGGAGTGGATTTCGATAAATTCGATTATGTACAGCTTTAACGGCTCTGGGAGTTCGCACAGAGCGCGGACGGCCAGATCTCGCACGGTCTGCTACTCCAGTATCCCCAAACAGTTTCACAGCACGATAAACAAAACTACGACTAACCCCGAGCGGCTGCAATGTTCGATAAATGTCTCCAGTTTCCATTCCACATTTTTTTAGGCCAATTACGACAATACGGTTTTTAATATCTCCCGATTCCATAATTTAAAGTAACGCATGACAAAAACTTTTTACACAAAAATAAAGTTTAAATGATAGTTGTCAAAAAACTGTCAACGTAACGAGAGTATGTTCAGTGGATTTCTTACAGTGGGGGCGACTAACAGTGTGTCAGTAATTATGAAAGTACTAGGTATAGATCGCAAAAATGTGACTTTGAAACTCTTTTGAATACTATTGAAAGTATTTTGATAAATGCAAATCGTAGGCCATGTTTATTTGTTGGAGATTTCAATGTTGATCTTATCAAAAATGATACTAAAAGTTTAGAAATGAGAAATTTATTTTTAGAGTATATGTATGCTTGCCATGAATTTGTTACGAGACCAATGAGTGGAACATCTATTGATGGAGTATTTGGAAATATACGGGAGAAGATTGTTGTTCACTGCATTGAAAATCGTTTGACTGATCATAATTATGTAAATTGTCTACTTCGAACTGATGTGAATACTACGAAGAATCTTGAGAACTTTGTTCGCTTAATTATGAACACTTTGGTAAATTTATTGATGAAAATCTTAAACTTAATATAAGTACTATTAATGCGTCTAGTCAGTGTGAAAATTTGATCGATACTTTAAAACAAGCTGTGACAGTAAGCTCTGAAGTTAAAGTAATGCAAAATGATGATCGTTGTGAACTAGCGCTATGGATAACAAAAGAATGGCTTAATCTTGTTGGTTTCAAGAACAAATTATTGAAGTCTAAAAAGAAAAAGAAAAATAACTTACTAATAACACTAGGCAACAGCCATTTTGTTATTTGGTTCTAGCATACTTTTTCTCATGGATTTGGACCTACTGAACACGAAAATGAATTTTAAAAATTTTTCTGTCGATTGGTTTGCGAGATACAAATTTTTTAATTTTTTTTTTTTAATTTTTGGAGGTACACTTACTATTTTGAGCATATCTTTAGTCTTCTTTGACTTATTTTATCCTACTACTACTCAAATTAAAGACAATTGAGCCGTCTACAACTTATTCTCAGAAAATTTTCAAATCGGGTTAGTAGTTTTGATGTTGGCGGCTTAAAAAGGTTAAAAAACTGCGTTTTTTTAGTAAAAATGTGGCTGAAAAATTCATATAAAAATTCATATAAAATGTAAAACGCGATGTTAACAGCGATTTTAATTTTTTTACGTATAGCTGACACTTTTCCAAAGAAAATAAGCCCTTACTTAACAAAATCTGATGACAAATGGCCGACTTATTATTTTTTTGGTAAACGACCGAAATTCCGCTATTTCACGATTTTTTGATTTTCATTATTTGCACAGCTTACCTACCCAACGCAAACGAATAAATACATTTGAACTTAATTTAAAATAAACAAATTAGTCTTCGTATATTATTTTTTAATTTATTTACAGCACTACATGCTCAATGTATCGCACAATTAGCTAAACTAACGAAATTAAACTAACTAATTAAATTAAGCAAATCAACGCACAAAAAAATGAGTAAAAACAAAGATATAAGTGTACATTTTATGCCATGTGGAAAAACTGCTGACTTCTTCTTTGTTTTTTGTATTCGCTGCAATCGGTCTCACGTATTAGGGTCCAAATATAGTCACCCATCATAGCCGTGTCATAGTTGCCCTGATAGCGTCGTTCCATAGCCTTCAATTCCTGATGAAAGCGCTCGCCGTGTTCGTCGCTCACGTCTCCTAAATTCTCAGGGAAAAAATCCAAATGAGAATCCAGAAAGTGTATTTTAAGTGACATGTGCACTCCCATGGCTTCATAGTTCTTTACCAGATCCTCAACTATGTCCTTATAATTCGGGCTTTTGTTGTTTCCTAAAAAGTTTTCCACAACAAGCCTGAAGGAATTCCATGCTGCGGCTTCGATGGGTGATAACAGCTTTGGGAATTTTTCATCTTTCAACATTTTTTTTATCTCGGGTCCTGCGAAGACTCCTTCTTTAATTTTTGCCAGCGAAAGGTAAGGGAAAATTGACCGTAAATAGGCAAAAGCTTCACCTTCTTTGTCTAATTTTTTGGCAAAATTTTTAATCAAACCCAATTTTATGTGCAGCGGCGGAAGTATTATATTTTCACGGTTCTCTATTAGTGGTTTGCGCTGAACATTCGCTTCTCCAACTACAGGTTTCGTTCGTAAATTTTTAATCAAACCCAATTTTATGTGCAGCGGCGGAAGTATTATATTTTCACGGTTCTCTATTAGTGGTTTGCGCTGAACATTCGCTTCTCCAACTACAGGTTTCGTTCGTACCGGCCATTTTTTTTTTATATAATGCTGATCATCAGCGCGGCTATTCCAAAGGCACAGAAAACAGCAATGTCGCGTATAGCCTCCTTGGAGTCCACACAGAATGGCCACAACTTTAAGGTCGGCGCATATTTTCCAATTGTATTTCCTATACTCTATGCATTTCAGCAAAATGTCCATAGTTTCATAGTTCTCCTTTGAATGAACCGCATGAGCAATAGGAACAGATGGCTTTTCATTCCCATTATGTAAGAGAACTGCCTTCAAGCTCTCTTTGTTGCTGTCAATAAACAACCTCCATTCGTTGGGGTTGTGAATTTGGTGAAGCTCTTGGAACAAGCCTGAAATGTCGCTGCAAAAACATATTTGGTCTTTCTTTGTATAAAATTTTGCATACTCCTTGTGACGGTTTCTGTACGCTGATACTTTCACTTCTGAAGCCGCAAATCCACACTGTATCATCCGAGACGCAAAAAGTTCGGATTTCTCCTTAGTGAGACCAAAATCGCGCACCCAATCGTTTAGTTCGGCCTGTGACAGTAATTTTCGCTTTGCACCCGGCTCAAATTCGCTTGCATTTGACTCAGACTCTTCTTCTGACGATTCTGCTTTTTGAAGAGATGCACCAGGGCACACTGGATATGGCACATCATGCGAATGTGGTACTGGAAGCGCAAACGATCCCACTTGAGCGTAGTTCCATTTAAAAAATCTTCCTACCCCACTGTTTGTGGTGAGGCAAAAATAACAGTCTGTGGAATGGCATAGCGGCTTTTTCCACATCATTGGTGTATCGAATTTCATATGGCGGCTAAAATTAAAATAAATTACTATATTCGCTATGTATAAGTGTTTAAATAAAAATTCTTACCTTCCGCCAGCTGCCCAGTTGGTTAAGATTATATAGCAAAGATCACACAGCGACTTAGGTGTCCATGGTTCTGTGATATTTGGTGAAATACCAAAATAATTCAAATAGTGCAATTGTACTGCTGGAGTAAACTTGTGTGCGTGATTTTTTTTTATAAACTGGCCACAAACATTGCAGAAATTGTCTGGATCGTTCAAACACTCGAACACACGTAGTCTTTTACTCATTGTCTTCCTTGCGTTTTCTAAATATTAACTTCTTTACACTTTCACAGACAGTTTTGAAATGCAATTGATAACCGTGTCTCCTTATGTTTAAATATGTATGAGCATGTAGTGCTGTAAATAAATTAAAAAATAATATACGAAGACTAATTTGTTTATTTTAAATTAAGTTCAAATGTATTTATTCGTTTGCGTTGGGTAGGTAAGCTGTGCAAATAATGAAAATCAAAAAATCGTGAAATAGCGGAATTTCGGTCGTTTACCAAAAAAATAATAAGTCGGCCATTTGTCATCAGATTTTGTTAAGTAAGGGCTTATTTTCTTTGGAAAAGTGTCAGCTATACGTAAAAAAATTAAAATCGCTGTTAACATCGCGTTTTACATTTTATATGAATTTTTATATGAATTTTTCAGCCACATTTTTACTAAAAAAACGCAGTTTTTTAACCTTTTTAAGCCGCCAACATCAAAACTACTAACCCGATTTGAAAATTTTCTGAGAATAAGTTGTAGACGGCTCAATTGTCTTTAATTTGAGTAGTAGTAGGATAAAATAGGTCAAAGAAGACTAAAGATATGCTCAAAATAGTAAGTGTACCTCCAAAAATTAAAAAAAAAAATTAAAAAATTTGTATCTCGCAAACCAATCGACAGAAAAATTTTTAAAATTCATTTTCGTGTTCAGTAGGTCCAAATCCATGAGAAAAAGTATGCTAGAAACAAATAACAGACAAAAGTTTGTTATTTGTGACCTAGTGTAATAGAACAACTTAAACGTATAAGTAAAATCATTAAAACTACAAAAAAGACTTAAATGAACTCTTATTACAAACAAAATATTAGCATATGTAATGGTGATACAAAAAATATATGGAGATTTTTAAATAAAGAATTAGGAAGAAACATTTGCAAAGTTGATAATGTAATAGATAAAAGTGGTAAACTAATATTATCTGATATTGAAAAAGCACAAGCTCATAATAAATATTTTTATGATATAATAAAAGAATTACGTGCAAAGATAGTAACGAGTCCGGGTGATAACATAAATTACTTCTGCACGCTAAATAGATGTATAAATAGTTTTACTGTACAAAAAGTTAAAATTTCAACTGTTGAATCTGTTTTAGAGAATCTTCCAAAAAATAAAGGATCTGGGCATGATAATATTACCACCACAATGCTTTTAAAGAGGAAATCTTTAATATCCATAATTTTGTGTAGAATATTTAATTGTATGATAGAAACGTCGACCTATCCTGAAATTTTAAAAATTCATAAGATTATACCTGTGCCAAAATGTCGTGGTAATAATAATGTCGATATGTATCGACCTTTTTCTATTTTATCAACTATAAACAAAGTATTTGAGAAGATTTTGTATAATCAACTATCGAATTATTTAAATATGAATAAGTTCCTTTTCAATAAACAATTTGGTTTCTGCAAAGGATCTGGAACTGGGACAGCTGTTGTGAATGTGTTTGATGATATATGCAATGGTCTTGATAAGGGTACAGTGGTGTTGCCGGCGTATTTTATGACTTGAGCAAAACTTTCGATTTAATAGATCATTCAATTTTAATTATGAAATTAAAAACTATTGGTGTTGAGGATTCAACAATTAAATTATTCAGAAGCTATTTATATAATAGACAGCATTTTATGCAAATTGGAAATGCAACTAGTGATTTACTACCTCTTGAATCTGGCGTCCCACAAGGAAGCATCCTTGGACCACTGCTTTTTAAGATATTCATTGATGATACAAAAAATATTACTTTTAAAGGAAATTTAACCATGTTTGCTGATGATATATGCTTTTTGTACAATTATAAACATCCTTTCGTTTTACAAACTCAAATAGAATATAATGCAGCGATGTTTATTGAATATGCTCGCCTCAATAAGTTAATTGTTAATGCAGGAAAAACTAAAATTATTAGGTTTCGGCAATATTTATTAAAAAAATGACGCAAAAATGTCAGTTCATATTAGCGTAAAATTGGTGTTACGAGTCTGATTCAGTTAAATATCTTGGAGTGAACTTATCAAACAATCTTTTTTGGGATACACATATTAATGTTATTAAATCCAAAATATCTTCTGGTATATGCATACTAAGAAAATTCAAATATAAACTGAGAACTGAAACAAAGCTTCAACTTTATTATGCGCTAGTGCATAGTCATTTCATTTATCTACCGATTATATATGGATATAGGGATAGTGTTTTAAAATCACTGCAATCAGTTCAAAATAGAGCTTTGAAACTGGTGTATAATTTACCACTGCAATGTTCTACTATGGACTTGTTTAAGAAATATGCAAATACTATTCTCCCTTTAAAAGGAATTTATAAAAAAGATTTACTTTTATTCGTGTTTAAATCGGTAAATGGAATTGGAAATAACGTTATAAAGTTTAGTAGATATTTTGATTGTTCCAATATGAATACACGTCGAAAAAATAATTTAAAACTTGTGAGGTGCAGATTAGAATTTACCAAACAAAGAGTTGAATTTGCTGGACCTAATGAATACAATTGTTTACCTCTAAATATTATTTATTTATTTATTTATTGTACATAATGTAATATAAAGCCACATAGGCCAATAAATCATATTACAAAGCAAAATTCCTGAATAAAAAACTTAAATTTAAAAAGAAACAAGTAAGAGCGGCTAAATTCGGCTATGCCGAATCTTATATACCCTTCACCATGGTTGGGAAAAAACTGAAGTTTATATATGGACATATATGGAATGGACAGATTTATATACGGACGCCTTTAAGAGGAAATTAACCATTTAGTTTGGTGATAAAACTTGGAATCGGGAAGATTTATGGTTCCAGAAAATATGTATTTTAAAAAAATTTATGTTTTGGGCATAACTTTTTTGTATCTGAACCGATATTTTCGAGTTTTTCAGCAAATATGTTATACTAAAGATTTTCGATCTTTTGCTATATAAGACGTATCCATATGTCATAATACAGCTCTAGAATAGTGTTTGTTGTTTGTGTATAAAAGGTGAAGAGGTGAAAGAAAAGAATTTCAACAAATCGTTAAAAGAAATCACTAGAACTGCATGTGTTTTATTTCTACAAAATAGTTTGATTTAGCTGGCAAATTTGCATTTGGGATTTTATTTCGCTTTTTTATTAGAAATATTTGTAATTTCTTTAGCTTAATTTGAAAAATTTGAAGGAAAATAGTTTATATTTTTTTTTATAAATTATTATAAGTTATGACCTAAAATAGTTGCACTCAAAGGTAAATTATGTATAAAATTTTCTTAATATGTGAGAAATAAAATGGTTTAAAAATCTTTTTATAAATTCTTTTAAATCGGAGCAAAAAATAGAAATAAAACTGTTTGTATTTTGTTTGTATCAGAGGGTTTTTATACAAATTTTGATGTTTTTAGCCTATTTATGTATTATTTAATTATTAATATAAAATTTTATTTAAATTAATTATTAAATGTAAAAAAAAACAAAAAATAAACAAAAAAAAAATCTTAACGAACCCGCGACCCTTCCACCTGTGGTGAAAGGTATAAAAACGTTTGTATTTTGTTTGTATCAGAGGGTTTTTATAAAAATGTTGATGTTTTTAGCCTATTTATGGATTATTTAATTATTAATATAAAATTTTATATAAATTAATTATTAAATGTTAAAAAAAACCAAAAATAAGCAAAAAAAAAGTCTTAAGAAAATAATAAAAAAAAATGTACAAAAAAAAAGTGAATTGACCTGACCGAGATTTGAACCTCGAACCCCGCGGCCTTAGAGAAAAAAAAGTATTTGTGACACAGCGTCTAGACAACTGAGCTATTGAAGCTCACACAAAATCATCGTCAATAGAGGTACATATAAAAAAGTCTTCGTTCATTAGAGATTTGTTTAGTTTTTATTTAAATGACAAATCTTTGTATGTGTGTTGTTTGTGTATAAAAGGTGGAGATGAAAGAAAAGAATTTTAATTATTAATATAAAATTTTATATAAATTAATTATTAAATGTTAAAAAAAACAAAAATAAGCAAAAAAAAAGTCTTAAGAAAATAATAAAAAAAAATGTACAAAAAAAAGTGAATTGACCTGGCCGAGATTTGAACCTCGAACACCGCGGCCTTAGAGAAAAAAAAAGTGTTTGTGACACAGCGTCTAGACAACTGAGCTATTGAAGCTCACACAAAATCATCGTCAATAGAGGTACATATATAAAAGTCTTCGTTAATTAGAGATTTGTTTGGTTTTTATTTAAATGACAAATCTTTGTATGTGTGTTGTTTATGTATAAAAGGTGGAGATGAAAGAAAAGAATTTTAACACATGGATGTGTTGTTATGCTCAAAATTCTACATACATATTAAACAAAGGGATTTTACTGGAAAAATTAGAGGTAGTCCTGGTTTTTTGCTAATATCTCAGCCATTTATTAACCGATCTGTCTGATTTTTAATAGCAAACAGAAATGGATCACATGTAACAGAAATAAAAAAGAATCAAGTCCTCATCATGTCTGGGTTCTTCGGAAAACCCATTTCAACACACAGACGGACAGACGGACAACGTTAAATCAACTTCGCTCTTCATAAGGACCCAGAATATATATACTTTATAGGGTCTAAGATCAATATTGTAGAAATTACAAACGGAATGACAAACTTATATATACCCTTCCACCTATGGTGAAGGGTATAAAAATTAATATATATGTATATATATATATACACAATAAATTAAATATTAACTTTAATATCAGAATATATATATAATGTACTTATTGGCTCCCCAGCCGTAATGAATGTTAATTTTACGGTTTTAATAAAAGTAGATTTCTAGTCCCATTAACAACAGCTTATATTAAATGAAAAACAAAATATATAAATATGAAATAAAAAATTTCTCCAAGAATATTTCAAATGTTCAGAGAATAATCACACTATTTAAGGGTTTTTAACAATTTAGACTTAATTTCAAACCACATCACAAAAATGTTTTAAAAGTTTTAAACGAAAGACGTTATTAGAGTGAGAGAAAATACGTAAAAAATGTGGCAATCTATTCCAACTGCGAGCAACCCTGACGAAAAATGATCGTTCAAACAATGAGATTATAATTCTGGGAATTAATAATTGTGGATTCCTACTTGAGTGGGTAAAAGTAAACATGCGATATAAAGGGGCAGGAACACATGTCTTCATAACTTTATAAAAAAAGAGAATATTGCGATACTGAACGAAATTCCTAAAGGAACATCCTAGAAAATTCTTAACATACTCAGATATATGCTCACGTCTCCGAATACTGTACACAAAACGTGCAATGGTAAGGTTCACGGAATTTGAACCAGAAAAAATTTCTAGGCCGTATAAAATTTGCGGCATCAAGAGAGCATGAGCCAATCTGCGTTTCACATTAAAAGGCAAAAATATGTTTGTTGAATAAAGTTTACGCAAGACAGCCGATACTTCACAACTCATGTGATTAATATGCCCCTCAAAGGTAAGTTTGTAATCAATAAAAACTCCCAAACATCTATGTTGATTGACGAATTCAATCCGAGAACCACCAGCAAAAATATTACACTCAGGCAAAAAACGACATGAAGTACTAAACATTACAGCCTTAGATTTAGATGAATTAATAGCCAATGAATTCATTGAAGTCCAAAGCATAATGCGTTCAAGACAGAAATTAATTTTGCGCTCAAGCACGTCCGGAAAATCACAATTACTACTAAATAGTAAAAATACATCATCCGCAAACAAAAATGTGCTACATAAGCTATGATCCAGAAAATCAGGAAGATCATTTATATATAAAACAAATAAAAGGGGTCCCAAAACAGACCCTTGAGGAACACCAGACGAAAGAAACCGAATGCTTGAACGGTTTCCATTCATGTCTACATATTGAGACCTACCATATAAATATGAAAAAATAAGCTTACAAGCTGAAACAGAAAAATCAAAAACATCCCTGAGCTTCTTAATCATAGTAATGTAGCAGATATAATTAAATGCTTTAGAGAGATCCAAAGAAACCATGACACTTAATTTATTATTATTTAAGTCACGTCTTATTGTATCTGTCAAGTTAATAAGCAAGGATGTAGTGTTGTGACGGTTACGAAATGCATATTGAGACTCAAAAATAGCTGAACGTGTAAAGCAAAGAACTTGATCTTTAAGAATGTGCTCTACTATTTTAGAAAGAACAGGAAGGATAGATATGGGCCTTAAGTCATCAGGACCATTAACAACCCTCGATTTGGGAATAGGCACAACTCGAGCCACCTTCCAGGCCTCTGGAAATGTGGAAGTCATTATAATTGTATTTACAAGATGCACAAAAATATTAGAGATGTAAGGATAAATAAGTTTCAAAAATTGAAAAGAAATTCAATCCACACCGACTGATCTAGATTTTATTATATTTAGGGCATCCAAAACCTCATACTCAGTAACACAGCGAAAAGAAAATGAGTTTTCAACTTCAGCAAAATTACTAAAGTCAAAACCATCAACGTTACTAGAATTAACATTATCAACAAAAAATTCATTGATACTTTCCACATCACCACCCAACTCAATGTCACTATTTCCAAGACATCCCCCTCCCCGAAGAACCCTCTAAAGCCCTGATGGATCCAATCCCCTAAAAAATCCCGAAAAGAACCTTCTTCTCTCTTTTCGAATGATAGACTTAGCACGATTACGATATTTACAGAAAGTTTTCCATTTAACATCAGTTCTATCAGACTGCCAAGAGACAAAGGGAAGATCCCTCAACGACTTAGCCAAGACAATCTCTCTGGACGTCATCCAGGTATCATGACTCAAACTTATTTTCTTTCTGACTGCTGGAACATAATTAAAAAGGTCATTTATAAGACAAGTTATGATATTGCGCAAAAGATCAGTATCAGCAGTACGAAAAACTGAGGAAAAATCAAACTCATTCAAAAAAGCAAAAACCCCATCCCAATTAATCATTTTTAAATCACGGTACTCAATAAACTTAGTAACAGAGGAAATATTTATTTTAAAAGATGCAAAAACTAAGGCATGGTGTGAAACAGACGGGCATTGGATCTGGCCGGAGAAAGAAACCATAGAAACATCACTTAACAACCAGTAATCAAGTAAGGAATTAGAATTATGTGCAACATCAAAATGAGTTGGTTTAGAGCCATGAAAAATATATAAATTTAGCCGAAGAGTTAAAGATCGAAATGAATGGGATTTGGAAATATCAAACAAATTATTATTGAAGTCTCCAACAACAATAATATTAGAATATCTCTGAAATAAATCATAATGAGAAGCTTCAAAAGATGATAAGTCACCATGAGGCAAATAAACAACGCCAAATAACCAGATAATATCTCCAAACAAAATTTCAATAAAAAGGGATTCACATGACCCAAAATCCACTACCTTGGCAATAATCCTAAATTTAATGTTTTCCGATATATAAATACAGACACCACCACCTCTCGATATTAAACGATCATTTCTTATAAGTTTATAACCAGGAATAGAAATAGTTTTATTAGAAATTAATAGAATTTCTATTTTTAAATTTTATATAAAAAAACACCTGCTTGAAATAAAGGGTGTACCAAGAAGAACGCAATTTTTAAATTTTAAATAAAACACAGATATTTAAAAAAAATCGTGAAACTTTATTACATCGTAAAGTAGACAGAATGAGGTTATGTATGGAACAATATATCGTGCAGATGGCCGCCGCGGCTTTGCTGGCATGCACGCGATCTTTTAATGAAATTTTCAATGACCGTTTTGCATGAATGCTGCGGTATTTCATTAATGCAGCGTCCAATTTCCTCTTTTAAGGCTTGAGTCGTCGTCGGCTTATTTGCGTAAACCATCTACCTTAAAAAAACCCCAAAGAAAAAATGGTGTTAAATCGCACGATCTAGGCGGCCAATTCTGATCTCCAAAACGCGAAATAACACGACCGGGAAATGACTGATGCAGCAATTGAATTGTTTCTCTGGCTGTATGACATGTGGCGCCGTCTTTTTGGAGCCACATGCCCTCCACATTCATTTCTTCAATTCTAGGCAAGAAAAAACTGGTTATCATTTCACGATACCGAACACCATTGACTGTTTGCGCTTGACCTGCCTCATTTTCATAAAAAAAAAGGTCCAATGATTCCTCCAGCCCAAAAACCACACCACACACTGACACGTTGAGGATGCATTTGCTTCTCGTGAATCACTCGAGGATTTTCCTCACCCCAAATGCGACAATTCTGCCTATTGACGAAGCCATCAAGATGAAAATGGGCCTCGTCACTGAAGATGATTTTATCGGCAAAATCAGCATTTTCATGTTGTCTCTCCAATACCCAATTAACGAACTCCCTTCGCTGTCCATGGTCAGCTGGCTTCAGTTCCTGAGTCAATTGAACTTTGTATGCATGAAGATGCAAATCTTTCGTCAAAATTCGCTGCAAAGTGGATTTGGAGACACCAATTTGCTGAGCTCGGTGTCGAATTGAGGTGGATGGAGTTTGAGCGACATCATCACGTACAGCTGCGACATTTTCGGTCGATCGACCTGGTCGATGGCGCGTTGTTGTCTTTACATCACTAACAGACCAAGTTTCGGCAAATTTATCCATTAATCTCTTTACAGTTGACTCTTTTGGAGCATTATTGTGACCCCAAATTGATCGCAATTTGCGAACTGTAGCCGCAAAACTTTCACCATTTTTGTAAAACAATTTCACAATGAGAATGCGTTGTTCATTCGTATAGCGCTCCATTTTTACTAACCTCGCACCTTCTACTAGCAAACAATAACAATTGTTCAAATGTCAAACAATGACACTTCGAATGTTGCCAGATTTAAAAATTGCGTTCTTCTTGGGACACCCTTTATTAGAAACACTTTTGTAAATATTCACTTAAACTTTAGTATAAAATTTTAAACATCTATAAATTATAATTTTATTATTATTTTTTTTTTAATTTAATTAAGAATTAATATAATGCTGCCAACTAGCCTCTATGAAAGTCAATATGGCGCATAATATGTAATATGTATAAAAAAAATTTGAACAAAGAAATAATAAATAAATAAAAAAAAAATAAAAAATGCATGATCCTGATGTAAGGTACGCGGTGTGTGCTACACGAAAATCGTCTTTTGCGGAAACTATTTCATTTGCGCTGTTACAGGAGACTGCAAAAATAATTGCTAAGCCGCAAATATTTAATGTGCATAACCACGAAGTTACTGCTGAAAAAGAGGAAGATATAAGTACCATGTTAAGCTAAAAGAGGCAGTTCTGAAGGCATTAGATGAAAAGCGAGGCAAACCGAAGGACAACGGTAGAAAGCACTATATACACAGGAGCATCACAGTCTGTCATCAGACCCGATTTCATTAAGGAGGCAATTGAAGCATTGTATGGGGTGAGACTGCGCACAGCTACTGGGGGGACTGGTACTGTCTATGGCAAAGTGAATGTAAAACTAACGATTTCCAACGTAAGCGTCAATCATGTATTTATTGTTGCCGATATTGTGGACGAGGTAATCATTGGTGCAGATTAGTCACGGCATTAATCTGCATATGGGGCAACAAGTTATGATTTGGCGGAATGTTGAAATACCCCTTGATGTTGGATATGAGCGCAAGGCTCAAGTAAGAAAATCGGTTACCATTGAGCATAGAAAGGATAGGAAACATGGCAAGCACAGTTCAAGGGCAGAAGGAAAAGACCGTATCGTGGACATTCGACAAACGCATATCGAGTCGAGTGAAGCCTGGTCAGCGGCGCAACGGAGTGACCCTATGTTAGCGAAGATTATATCAGCCAAAGAAGAAAACAGGAGGCCTACCCGCGAGCAGATATCAGCTGAAAGTCCGCTGATGAAGGCATATTGGGCTCAGTGGAATAGCCTACAGGTGTTAAATAGTTGCTTATACCGTACATGGTCTACACCGTGTAAATAAAGTGTGCTATTAAAGTGTATTTCTGTAATTTTTAGTAAATAGAGCTATAAACAATTTCAAACAGTGTTTATTATTTGCAA
This sequence comes from Eustalomyia histrio, assembly GCA_949748255.1. Lineage (NCBI taxonomy): Eukaryota > Metazoa > Arthropoda > Insecta > Diptera > Anthomyiidae > Eustalomyia > Eustalomyia histrio. The sequence continues at coordinate 81,445,249 of OX456523.1, read as the reverse complement.
TATAGAAAGAACTCGATTTATTTAAAAGGTAAATAAATCAACGATTTTAGACTTTTGCTGTTACGAAAAATATTGAATTTTATTACTTTTTTCCATTAAATGTTATTAAACCATGTGAATTGCGATTTTTTAATTTCTTTAATTACCTTTGATCCTGTTAAATAAAAGAAGTTTAAAAATTGTAATGTCTGTTTTTTTCAAACATTTTATCGTATGTACAGTTTTGCGATCGTAAATGCAAAAAATTTATGTATAACTGCGGCAGTTATGCCAATTTTTGTCGCTGATGCGTGGTCAGCTGTTACAGATACTTTGCTACAGCTCAACAACTGCAGTTTCCTTTTTTGAACGTTTTGCAAAAACATAAACATGTTCACCACAATAGCATTAACAAATATTATTAAAAATCTTTATGGTAAAATGACAACTTTTTGTTAACTTATAATAAAAAAAAGAAGAAAGACGAAACGACTTAATTATTATTTTAATTATTAAAAATCAATTAAAACGAAAAAGAAAACTGATTTGGCACTATTGCGGCAGCACTGTAAATTGTTCGTAGAAAAAAACTTTTGACGTAAATCAGTGCTGCCAAGTGATGATATTTTGAACGTTTTACTTTTATAACGATTCAGTGATGCGAGACTACTGCATTTACGAACGTAGCCGATGTTTAATTTCTCGAAGATCAGTTCTAACACTATACTTTGAATACTTTTAGATTCGGAAATTCTTCAGCCAAAATTTTGTTTAATGCCAACTCAACTGCAATCAACATTAAAAAAATGTCAAAATAAAAAACAAATTTTTTCTAATTTTACATGTCTTTATTAAATAATATAAAATAATAAATTATTTATAAAATAAAAAATACAAATTATTTTAAAAATGCATTTTGTTTCAATCAAGCCCTCCTCTTTGAAGTTCGTTGTATTCATGACAGCTTTGGAAAAAGGTACATTTTAATGCCACTTACCTGCATATCGTTTAAATTGAAATTGATATAATCCTCAAAGAAAATCCAAATTGCCTTTTCCCTGCACTATCTCTAATTTTCAGAGAATTGTGAAGGGCAAATAAATATGGCAATACACACAACACAGCCAACCATCTTGGAACCCAAAATAAAGGATAAAATTACTTTAAAAAATTAAATCAATTTACAGATAAGAGAAAAATAACAAGAAAACATAAAAGCAGACTAAAGAAACAAAACGAAATAAACAATTTTAAAGACAGATAAGACGATTTCAACCTATAAAGAAAACAATACTTTTAAATAACTGAAATAACAAATTTAAATTCATCTTTCGGATTTAGAAGATATACATGTACTTCCTGCAACTGTAAAAAAAAAACAAATATATAAAATGGTATGGGTGACCAATTGAACTGAATAATTTTCCTCCAATTATATAAAAATTCTTAACAGAATTAATTTTCGAAATTGCCTAAAAATATTTTTTAATTGCTGTAAAAACTAACTTGTTTCATTAAAATTGGGATCTAAGTTTAACTTATCAAAATTGTACCTTAAAACGTACCAACTGTATTATCCGGGTTGCTCGGGACTGGACTCGGCACGTATAATCGAAAAATACGGTGTTATACATGAGCGCTCATTAACTTCATTTTTACTAAGCCGCGTACAGCATCATTGCCAACACCAAATTTTTCAGACAATTTTAAAGGTTTGTTAATAAATTGTATGTATTTTCTCTTTAATCGGGATAGTTTTCTTGCTCTTTTTGTCGATTTGGTATTTGATGGCGCCATTTAAAAATAAAAAACACGTGTTGAGATATATTTTACTTACAGACTGAGGAATTGAATTTAATTCGCGACTCATTACATGAAAGTAAAAAATAGTCGTTCCCGAATTTTAATTCTTTGCCAATATGCCAATATATCGTCTCCTTAAATGCAAAATAGCGTAACTAATTTACGGGATAAACAGAAAAACACCAATAGACAATTTAACAAATTCGTAAATAAAGCTGGCACTTTTTATCATAGAACGAAAAAGTTTTGTGAAGAATTGAAGTCCAATGCAGTAATCAACACTATTTTAAATTTTTACAGGACAACCACAGATAACACGGAAAATTTAAAACATTTCAGATTCGAATTTGTTCATAAAACAGCTATTTTATTGTAAAAATTTTGTGTAGCATCCGGTTTAGAAAGGTTTGAGTTGTCTTTTTGTAATTTAGCTGACAAATAAAAAAACAGATAATAGTGGTAAATCACAGTTATTAGAGGTATGTCAAACATCGTCAGCTTATTATTAATTCGAGCCACTGACCGTTGTTGACAATATTGTTAGGAACGGGTTATATATGTTAATATACTCATTCTGATGTAGAAACCCGTTTCTCGATATTTCGTATCATATCTGAGAAACCCAGTACCCTATTAATGGAGGCCCAGTGCTAAAAAAAAAATCAATTTATTTAAATTATACTAAGTTTAATTTGATTTGTAAAAACAATGAGTTCATTATAACTTTTTATTTGAGATATAATTATTAATTTTTTTTTAAATACAGTATATTAATGGATATTTTTAATTTAATTATGAAAAATAAATAAAAATAAATTATTACCCGCAAGTCGTGGCCATTTTCTGCTTCGCATATTCGTGATCTTTCTAAGGTGTGATGTTGATTTCTTCGCGTACATTGTTTTTTAATTGCTGGATGGTTCTAGGCTTTTCCTTTCAAATAACCCCAAAGGGAACAGTCAAGAGTGGTTAAATCCGCTGAACACGGAGGCCAATTAAAGTCGCTTGTACGTGAAATAATTCGTTCACCAAAGATTTCGCATAAAGGAGCTATTGTGTCCCTCGCAGTGTTCGCTGTGGCTCCATCCTGTTGAAGCCATACTTGCAGATGGTTTTCTACGGCTGGCCTTGAAAAATTTTCCAACATTGTACGATATCGAACTCCAGTGTTGGAAACGACGACACTCTGTTCATTTTCAAAAAATATGGGCCAAGAATCCTTTCCGACGCAACACCGCACCAAACAGTACACTTAAGTGGGTGTAATTGTCGCTGTTGAACTACTTTTGGATTCTCCGTAGCCCATATTCTACAGATTTGCCTATTAACGAACCCATTTACTTGGAAATAGGCTTCGTCGCTTATAATTAAATTATGAATAAAATCATGATTTTCTTCTGCTTTTTGCCGGAAATAAATTACAAAATCAAGTTGTTACTGGTAATCTGTCAGTTTCAATTCTTTGACAAGCTGAATTTTGTATGGAAACATTGTTACTGTATACAAAATTCTCTGCAGCGACCCTCGTGAGGCCAAGTTGTGTCGAAAGTCTCCTGGTTGATGTTTCTCCATCTTCCCGAATACTCTCGAAAATTTGCAACCAGACGGTTTATTGCTGACTCTGAGGGTCCAACCCGTACATTAAAATAACGGCGATATGCACGCTGAGTCAAAACAATGGACCGTTTATTTGAGAAATAAAGTTCAACAATTTGGGCACGTTGTTCTATTGTGTACTGCTCCATTTTAAATTCCCCAAGTTTTCTTTACAAAATACTGAAAAGAAATAAAAAAAAAATAGTTCATATAATTATCATCATATTTCATATAATTATCTTGAAAATTTTTTCACTTGTATGTTTATGTCAAACTTTAAAATGAATTATATAATAGAAATGCTTTGTTTATCAAAACTGAGTTTATTTTCCAAATGGGAGGCTGTTTTAAATCAAATCATAGGACTATTTTTGTAAAAATGGAGGAAATAATATTCAAAATACGTTCCTTTAATCAATCGTGAAAATATGCACTTTTAGAAGGAATATATCAAAAATACAGGGTTATATTAACACATTGCTAAGATATAATCTTTTGTTATATCGAATTATTATTATTGTGTACAATCTTAAACTACTTTCTAGTTCTTTAAGAAACACACAATTAATTTATCTACCTTGTAACACGTCTATTCTTCAAAGTTCGTTTCAGTATAGGGTAGCTAAGATTTGGAATTGTTTACCCTTATTACTTAGAAGTTTTAATTTTTCTGTAAATGTATTTAAAGCCAAATTAAAAGAATATGCCTACCATAACGATCATTATTTTTTTTTTATTTTCTATTTTACGTTTATTGAATTTTAACGTTTATTGAATTTTGTCTATAATTAAATTTTTGGTGACTAATTTTTATATATTTGAACGCAATAACCACCCAAGCGTAGTTTTAGAAAGGGAAATTTGTATTCAATTAATATTTCTTTATTGTTAATTGTATTTTTTTTTTTTGATAAGTTATTAAATTTATAACTTGTTTAACTGATAAATATTTACGTATTATGTAGTGGTATTATTTTTTTTTTATTTTTAATGTGTGTTGTTTATGAACTATATTTAGCCTAAGGGCTTGGTTTGAAATTGTACAATAATAAATAAAAAATAAATAAAATAAAAAATATTTTTCCAAAAACCACGGGTAAAATTTGTAAAAAAGTATATAAATCTATTAAAATATTTAAAATTAAAAAAAAAAAAACAAAAGATGATGGAAATAAAGCATTGAAATTTTTTCGAGTACTGGTTGTCTGACATTGAGGAAATATCACCTTGTTTTTAACAGAATTATTCGTTATATTTTTAATTTGAAAAGGATAGATCATGTATCTCTACATTCATTTAATTTTTTGGGTTCGTCTTTTGAGAATTTTATTAGCATTAGACTATTATTGCTTTTTTATAAATCCATTTTTAATTGTTGCCCTGCTTATTTAGTTGATAAATTTCATTTTACTCGTTCGAGCAGAAATCCACAGATAATTCCACCTGTAAGACATTTGAGTATTTTTGTAAAATCGTTTCAGATCCGGGTTTCAAGAATTTGGAATGCCTTACCACGAGATTTAAGAAAATTTAATTATTCTTTACTTGATTTCAAGTCCAGGGTAAAAGAATTTGCGAAACTGCATGTGTTGGAGGCTTTTTAATATATAAATTTTTTTTTAAGTACGAAATATGGAAGGAAAAATGTTGGAAATCTATTTATTTATTATTTGCATTCATTATGATTTTGTTTTATTTTTTTAAATTTTTAATTTTTCATCTTATAATTTTTAATTTTTCTTTTAATTTTTATTCTAAAAATTTTTTTAAATGTGATCTCATATATGTATATATTATTATCTGGATATTTATTTATTGAATTATTAAGCTCTACTTTTTTCTAGAAGTTTGTTATTAAGATAGTAGCTTTAATTAACCACATAAGGCCCTAATGGCTCGGTTATGTAAATGAAGATTTAATAAAAAAAAAAACAGTACTGGACAAGCACTTTTTTGAGTAGTAGTGGCAACACTGGATTTACAAAAAAATCCGTGATTAGTATTACTTTTTTTTGAACCGTCGGTAATTTCTGACCGGGTAGTTTCCTATACGAAAGTACTATTCGAAAAATATTTTTTAACAAAAAATTCAAAGAACCATATAATATTGTTGTTGTTAAAAACATATAAAATTGTTGATACTTGAAATGGACATGTACACTGTTAAATTTACATTAGATATGCCCTATTAAATTTTATTGAAGACGTATTTTTTTCGTTTTTACTCCCATCAGAGATGACGCTAAAAAAAACTATAAGGTCAACCTTGGATTCTGTATTACATATCAGAGTTTTACCCAAATCCAAACTGGCCCTAAAAAGTTGATTACGCAAATTAGTGTCGGCCCAGAATAAGAATGTGACATGCAACGATTGTTGCTTAGAGAAAACGATATAACGACGTACGACGGTGACTGCACACACTGTCATATTTATTTTAGTGTAAAGAATACCGTAGAGGATCTTGGGTCGTTAACCCAATGTTTTTTGGTTTTTACATTTTAATTTTATAAAATAAAAAGAAGTCATAATTTTAATAAAATTTTAGAAACGCACATACTGAGTTGGTTTTATGGTACGTTGTTCATACGCTAGTAAACAAAAAAAACGTGAGAGCCGTAGAATATCGTATGTTAATTATACTCATCATAAGGTTTTTGTTTACCAAAAATTTTTAAGAAGCGGGAACTTTGTTGAGAGAATTAGAAACAAAAAACAGGAGAATAAAAAAACGTTTTGGAAATAAAGTCGATTCTATTTCACAACGGCAACGCTCAGCGCGTTTTAATTGACAATTTGTATGGAACGTTGTTGTTTTGGGCCGTAACTTAGGCTACATGTTTTTAAACTAAATTATTTTAAAATTAATTTATTGTGATTAAATTTTTTATTATGTTTCAAAATTTTTTATTATGTTTGTAAAAAGCAATTGTACAAAAATTTGGCAGGCGAACTAAAAAAAAAATGGCGTTGGTTCTCCGGACAGTTTTGACTACGTTTTTGAAAGCTGTTAGTTTGGTTGATACATTAATTTAGCCATCTTCTACATGCTCTACACCATACAAATTATTCAATGTCAAATGGTCACCTACCTTCGTTCAAGCGTGTTTAAAAAAAACTTAAGAAACACTACTCAAAATAAACTGCTTTGTTACAATATTTGTTATCATATATTTTTGTTTTCTACAAATTTTTAAACTTTTTTGTTCATCGGAAGTAAAAAGTAGGAAAACTTATAATAAATAAGGTAAAGGGGATTGTAGTAAAATTTTAAATAATTGTTTTTGCTTTAACAGTAGTTGATAATTTACAATTATTTCTGATGATTTTAAAAAATTTCTTATGTTCAGTTAGAAACAAAGCTAACTAACATCAATCATATGATTATACTAAATAATATATTAAAACCATCATACTTTTAATTCTATCATTATTTCTAATTACCTTCTTATCCCTCTTTCTGATCTTACTTCAACTGCTGTTGTTGTGTATGAGAATTAAATATTGAAATATACATTGCCACAGTAAATTTGATAAAGTTAAATGTTTATATAATTACAATTCTTAAAAACTACTGACACAGAAAAAAAATATTTCTTAATAAAACACGTAAATTTTATACGTGAAGAATGAATATGATTTAGCCTTTTAAATTTTATGTTTTTTCTACGTTAATGAGACAAAAATACTAATTTTTATATTTTTTTTATGACTACTTTAAACTAATATATAATTTTTTGTATTTCTTTGTTTCTTTGCTTTTTTTTTTGTCAAAACTTTTTTCAAAATCTATTACATATATGGGGAAAATGTTAAATTAAGGATTTACTAATGAATTACAGACGCCTAATCTTACAAAGAAGAAACTTAAAATTCTAAGCTTATTTACGTGCTGATCTTATAAAAGCAATTTAAATCTTTTCTAATTTTCTAAAATCCTCTTCTGGAGTTTTCTGTCAATTGAAAATATCATCACCTGGAGTAATTCTTCTTTTTCATATGTACTCTTTTCTTCTTGTTTGTAAAATACATCCTTCCGTCTTTAATAAATTTAATAAACTGCTTCTTTATATAATCCTCCTCTGTTCTTAATTTTAAATTCAACATCATCTCCTGTGTTTTAAAGTTTACTTATCTTCTCTGTTTTTACGCTTAGAAAACTTACTCATTTCATCCTGACTTCGAAATAAATAGCAGTTCTTTTACTGTGCTTTATTTGGAGGGAAGATATAGAGAAGAACCTTCTTGCTTGTTTTTCTTTTTTTTTTACTATTTTCTGTATTATAAACTGGTAAACTGTAAAATGCTTGGATTTTGACTTGATTTATAATGTATTGTTTAAATTTTTAAACCACCTATAAAAATTTTATAAGAATAAAAAAAAATATTTTAATTTTTATATAAATATTCAAATATGACGCTAAATTTTTGCTCTTAAAGGAAAATTTAACCAAAAATATTAAAATTAAATAATTTTAGAAAACCATACACAAATCTTTGAAAAAATAGTCTTGCGATACTAAGTCCTTTTATGAATTAACAGAAAATTTCTACTAACAACTACTACACAAATAAACAAAAAAAACAAAATACAGTCGCTTTCAAAACTTACCTTAATATCTTCTAATATTGCCACCGCCAGCACCCAGGGGTCCACTATTAAAACCTCCACCACTATTGCCAAAATTACCTTGGTTTCCTAAAAACAAACGGAAATTCTAAGGTTAGTTTAATAAGCATACCGATGGCTTAACGTAGAAAGGTCTTAAATCGATTTTTTATTTCTTAAAGCTGGTTTTATAAACTATGTATTTTACAGTGTGCTTGTCAAATTACTCACTGCAAAATATATGCATTGTGTGCAAAAGCAAAGAAAATTTGCTTCTGAAAAGCCGGTATGACACTCGCTAGATTTCGTATTGATTTTGTATTAAAGAAAATGTATACATTTTCTTATGGGAAAATAATGAGTGTGAGTTCAACTAAAAAGAATAAATGAGTATTTGTCAAATGGATTTAGGTAGCGCAGCGCTACCATTTGATTTACATTGCTGTCAATACCAATCCAATACAAAATCAATGTAGTGTCATACGGATCTTGATTAAATAATACACTAAAATTCTTGTTCACAATTAATAACTCAATAAAATTCACTGCAGAATAAAATCAGCATCATGTTACTGAACGCATAATTCGGATCAGTTTGAATCATTTGCCGATTATGTTTACTGCAAATTTAATCACTCAACAAAAAGTCAGCGTTAAATAAATCAGAAAAACAACAAATAACGCGTATGTATGTATTTATAATTAAAGCAAAATAGAAACACATTTCATAAATGCTATAGTGTACATTAGGGTGGGACTTAAATCTGCTTTTTTCAAATTTTTATTAGTAATACAATACTAAAATATTCTTCTTTGTGAAATAAAAATATTTTTTTTGAAAAAAAAATTTAGGTCCATATCTCAGGCTTGCCTAATCTGGAAAAATTTATATATTATCTAAATTTTTTTTATCTATTTTGATTGGAAAATTAGGCAATATTTAACTCTAACCGGGTTGGCGAGCCTGAGATATCGACCTAAATATAAAAAAAAATGTTCACAAAGAACAATATTTTTGGTATTAATAATAAAAATTCTAAAAAACAGATTTTAGACCCACCCTAATGTACATTTTACAATTTATAAAATGTGTCTACTAAACCACCCCCTTTTTAAAGATAAGAAACTATTTTTTTTATTTATGAACACACATACGCGTTGTTTGTTGCCTTTTCTGATTTATTCTACATCAAAATAATTATTGTTGACTCGAACGAACAGAATAAAATCAATGGCATGAAAACGACCGATGATTATAAATCAGTGGCACAACAATTTGCACGTCTTTTGATTGATTCAAAATCATCAACAAAAATGTGTGTTGGAGTATATTCAGCGTTTGAACGCAAACACATTTATTTTTGTGTTGATTGCGTATGAACGTTTTGCAATCAGCAGTTTCAGTTCTCTGATACGGACTTAAATGCCATCCCGTAATTAGAGCGTGTTCTATTTTCATCTGACATCAGCTGTAAGTCAATTGTTTATGGCGGAAAGAATATTAATAACATTAAGGCCCACTATTATAACTTGCCTTTAAGAAGCGTGTTAGTTAAATGTTAGTGAAGAATAAAGTGACCTTTAACTTTTTTGGTTATTACAACTTCCTTATAAAATAAAATTAAGTGTTTTGAAAATATGGCATTACCAGAGCACAAACCGATTACTTTTGACAAATTAAAATGGTTCTTAAAAATACGTAGTGGCAACGACGTACTTTTATTTATTTATTTACTTACAACAAACAAAAAATACAAACGAAAAACAAAATTTCTTCGAATTGTGTAAAAAATAAAAATGTTTGTTGTAAAAAATTTACATTATCAACGTCGAGCCCAGAAATAAACCAAACAGCAAAAATACGGTCAAAAAACTACACGGCAACTACACTGCAGAGCATAAAATGTGGCAACTTCAAATGCTTAAACATTACGTTAAAAGTTACAAGGTAAGATGAACTTACCTTTAGCTTATCGGACACTTTTAGGTTAAAGTATACTTATAATAACGAAAAACTAATAATCTGTCCGTTAACATCCTAACTTTAGCTATCGGCAAGTTATAATAATGGGCCTAAATATAATATTAATAATATGAAATATAAAAAATAGTATATAATTTGTCACCAGTAAATTTAAATAGAAAAGGATCATCATCAACTATTATGGATATAATGCTGCAAATTGCAATTACTTTATTTTTTTAATCCAGTTTTTAAACTTTATTTTCAAGAACAGAAAACTCCCTCGAAAAATAAAAAAACTCATAACAAAAACAGCTGCTATAAACTATTGAAGCTTATGTCAGATGAAACTAAAAACGTAAAGAGCTAACTATATTATACTTTTGCTAGCTTAAGCAAAATACAAACAGCCATATGCATAGACATTTTATTCATTTTTATATAACCCTTATCAAATTAACATGTGAAAAAACAACAAATTTCTTTATAAGACTGTTATAATAATCAAAAAAATGTTTATGCATATGGCTGATAGTGTGTAAAACCAGCTTAAGAGATCAATGAATTGCTTTAATATTGTATTTAAAGTATGTTTATATAAAGTTTTTCGATTTTATTGAGTTTCGAAAAAATAAAAGTTAGTTTTATGTAACTTTATTAAATTTTTTCAAAATATTTATTGCATATACGTTTTCATCAATTTATTGCAGAATTATTAAATTAACACTGATATAATATATGCAAAAATTTTATTCTTACAGTCATGAAACGCCGGACAGAATTATTGAAAATTTTATCCGGAGCTGGGACTGTGTAAAATAAAAAAAAATATTACTTTTTATCTTTTATTTAACCTCTTTCTTTTCTTTTTAATAACTTATTTATTTTTCAAAAAATAAATTAGTTATTAAAAAATAATTTATTACATATTATTTTTGCCAATCCGTCATGAAGACGTCTTTACCACATTTCCCACTGAGAAATGATCAGTATAAATACATTATGGATTTTATAATATACAATCACTTCAAATCTAGTAGCAGTAAAGTCGCACTACAGAATTAAAAAATAAAGATATTTACGTTAGGGATTTTAACCCTTCAATAATCCGAAATTTGGAAATTGAAATACCAATGACATAAGCGCACCTTTAAAATTAAGATGAATCGAAAATTTCTAAAAATGTATATTATCCGGCTGAAACATAACTATACTCAAAGGAGATAAGTTCATTACTTCTTTATTTTTCATTTTATTTAATGGGACCTTGCAATAATAATGAGCGTTTTACACCATTACAGTTTCCAGACACCAAAAAATATTAAAAACGACAACAACTGTCGAAAAACGACGACACTGATAATAAGGACAATTGTCGAATTTCGTACCAGATAAAGTGATGAAGAAAATTGTGGCCGAGGGTGTCCGAATCTTAGTGAAAGTTTACGGCAAGCATGTTCTATCTGAACAAAGGTGTCGAAGGTGGTTTGGTCGCTTTAAAATTTAATTTTGGTGAAGACAAGGAACGGCCGGGACGTTCCAAAAAATTTGAAGGCAAAGAATTGGAATAATTGCTCAATGTGGAGGAAAGCTAAACGCTTCAGTTGTCAGAATTATTGGGAGTGGATGAGTACAGTCAGCAAACATTTAAAAGACATGAGATTGATTCAAAAGCAATTAACGTCAAAAATAAAAGAAAAGGTTTTTGCGACAACCTCAAGCGCAAAAAGTCATGGGACATCCATCAACATTCTTCGCAAAGCCGAATATTCATGACATGAATATGCGCGGCATGAATATGCGCGGCATGATGAAACGATCACGTTATTGTGCTCAACTCATGCGTTTGAGCCGCACACTGAAGCAATAACGTCCGGAATACGAAGAAAGGCGCGACAAAGTGATTTTGCAGCACGACAATGCTCGGCCATATGTTTTAAGACCGGTCAAGACCTACTTGGAAACAGTGAAATAAGAAGTCCTACCCCACAAGCCGTATTCTCCGGGCATCGTTCCTTCCGACTACTACTACTGTTCCAGCAGAAGTTCACTTTATATGAACAATGCAAAAAATTGCCAGAAAGATGGGACAATACTTTAAATAAAATATTTGGAACCATTTTGCACAAGATATCCGTACATTAAAAAAACGCTATTATTAATTCAAGGTCCCAATATTTCCAAGAAAAATCTGCAACACATTCTAACTAAGTGCAAACTTAAAGATTATAAAGTGTTGCAAAAAGTATTAAACTTTGTTCATACTTTTCCAAATTTTTGGTAATAATGCAAGATAAAATGTTTACACTTGACAGTGAGAAATTGTCAAGTTTGTGGAAAATTATTCGAGTGTTTATAAGACAATTTTACATCTTCACAATTTCACAAGACTGGACTGACTGGAATACCCTAATGTATTTAATTCATGTTTAAAATTTATTGTTATAAAACTAGTTTTATACTGAAAAATTAATTGCACGCATGAATTAATGGGGTTATTTTCTGTAACTACGTGAACATTTGTCACATTCAATTTAGCACAGGTTAAGTCACTAATATTAAAATTATATTTAGGTAAATTTTAATATATACCATTAGAACAATTTAACATTATGTGACTTTCTCTATCCTAAATATGGTAGAGTTGCATATTTCGATGTGACATCTTTTCATATAGTTACGGAATAACCCCATTAATTAAAAAAATATGTCGTAAATACGTTTTCATCAATTTATTAAAGAAAGCAAATTAACACAGATATAATATTTACAATTTTTATTCTTACAGTCATGAAACGCCGGACATAACTATTGAAAATTTTGTCTGGAGCTGGAACTGTTTTTAAATACACATATGTATAGATCAATAATTTGTATGCTAGTGTAAAATAATTATCTTCCAATTGTTGCAAATACGTTTTCATCAATTTATTATAGAAAATAAATTAACACAGATATAATAATTGCAAAAAAATTATTCTTACAGTCATGAAACGCCGGATATAACTATTGAAAGTTTTATCTGGAGCTGGGACTGTAAACAAAGCAATCTTCAAAATGAAAATAAGCTTGCTATACCTCTAGAGCTTTATATTGAAAAATATATTAAATTTTCATATATATATATATATATATTAATGAATGGTCACTACGACCATATTTATTCATATAGCCTAATATGTTAACCCTAATAAATTTATTATAGCCCTAGAATAAATTGAACAAAATTTTTTGGTCTTAAGCATTTTTAAATTCACCATAATAATATTTTATGGTGTTTTACACCATAAATATTAATTTTTGTGAAATGTTTGCCGCGTTCGCCAGCGATAGTTAATAACATGTGTGAATATAAAATAATAAAAACATTTTTCGGGGAGCAAAACGCCATGCTGCCTTGCAAATTTAATTATATAAATTGTTATACGTTTATTGAAACAGGTAAGTAATTTATATACATATAATTAGAAAAATACATACCTAAATTCATACATGTATAAATACGTATAAATTACATTGTCTATCTTGCAGCCAAAAAAACATACAACATTAAAAACGCCATTTAAATTTTGACGCAGAATTTTGTGATAAGCCCCAAATTTTTTCAATAACAGTTCAACAATATATTAAATACAGTCGATTTCATGATAGAAATTAAAGGTACGTTTGTCTTTGACTTTATGTTACAAGTCTTAAGTGCGGGGCAAAAAATACTTGTATGTTTGCAATTATATTTTAATGTATATATGTATACCTATTTAATAAAAAATAAATCTTTGAAATTACATTTTCTATTTGTTTTATTGTGAGAACCATATAACATGTTGACATAGACATTTTGCATGGTATAATAATATGTTTGAGATAATAATTAGCTACAAATATTATATCTGAACATATATTGTTACTTAAAACATGTTTGACACAATCATAACCACAAACATTAATGATAGTTTGTTTTTTCTTTGCATGTATATATATGAAAATTATTTAAGAAGTCATGAAAGTAATAATGTGTGGTACTATCTACTCCGTCTAACGAATGGGGATCTAATTTTGTTTTCATGGAATTGGTAATTAGACACCTTAAAACACATTTTAAGATAACATTTTTCAAAATCAACAAATATGATCGAAAGGATCGAAAGTATCTAAACCTCTAAAATACTTAAACAGTTTACAATTTTGGATCTATTTTACAAAACTATTATATTTAATCATTAAAAACATGCATCCGAGTCTTAATAGACAAATCAAACCTTGTTTGGAGTAAACAATTCCAGTTTGAAACATCAATTTTTAAAAAATTGTTTAAAAACGGCCTAGATTAACACCTAGGGAAATTTTCAGATAAAATATATATATACAAAAAAAAATATTTATTGAACTCAAAATATATATAAAAGAGTGAAACGCGATTGAGACGTTATACGTAGTCTTAATAAATTGGCAGTCTTTGTTGGGTTTTTATATTAGAAGTTTTACAGTGTCCTAGTTTTTTTT